>CM034149.1:378626483-379040181 GCA_019776745.2 Taxus chinensis
AAGCACTAACTCTTAAAACAATTGCAATCCATCAATTGTGTTCATTAAACACCCTGTTTAAATGAGATCAAAACACCAAACAAGTAAACACATTTCAGACTATGCTTTTGTAAAACAACATGACTATAAACGCGTAGCTCATATTATAGTCACTAAATAGTCACAGATACCTTTCAAATATTTCAACAAAACGTTAGAGACCAAGAAGACAAATACATCTAACCAACTATCCATCTGAATCCCAAGGATAGCAACATCTGATGGACTAATATATTCAACATAATAAATGAATAACCTTTCATGATTCCATTAGCATGATAGAACAATTCCAAAAGTTAGATCAACAATTATATCAACCTATACTTTATAACAGAAGAGAAATAAACGAATCATACATATTTCCCTCAGAACTAGCTCATGACTGTACCGTCTTTCCAAGAGCAAAGCATTCACCTTAAACACGTACAAATAAATCAGACGAGACCACCAAAGCACCACTGTTTTGTTAAGGTTTAAAATATAGCAAACTACAGTACAGTAGCTATCACGCCACAGTGATGACTATCTACCAAACAGACTCTGCATGACCTCCCACACAAAGCGACAAATAAGAAGGTATTCACTGCCATTGCCTGTTGAGGTGCAGTCGACAACTCCTAAGTTCAATTAAGCTCAGGAATAGATATCCTTGCAAAAGAAGACATAAACATCCCAACAATCCCTTACATCAACCTACAGCCCATTTTAGTCCCTACTAAACACTATAAGGCTTTTAGACCCAAGGTCGAAATCAAAGAACTATTTTATCGCAGTCAACAATAGACTCCATGGCATTAAGCAATTGATGTTTCCCTAAGACTATGTAGAGATAATCATACAAAATTCCCACAACATGCACAGCCTCATCTAACTGGAATAATCAGAAGGAAACATAACATACCGTGTTCACATCTGGACGCATTCAGAGTTTGAAGTATGGTATTCACAACCCACTTTTACAGAGCCAAGATACATGATATCTATCTATACTCAAGGAACCCAATAGTGTCAAAAACAACAGTCTACCAAATCAGGCTTAATTAGAGGCAGATACACTGGTTACCCATCAAGGATTCAACTGAATCTGAACAACAGTAACAAGATAAATAATAGTTAATGATTCCAACTGTGCCAACAATGGTAACATTCCAAATTAGGCTTATACAAAAGCTAAATACTGACTTCGTAACAAGGAATCCAACTGAGCCTCTTCAATATTTTTCGCTCAAGCTTACACAGAAAGGAAACGTAAAAATACACCCAAAGAGTCTGTACCAAAAATTCATTACAAAATAACAGAGGTCACATTACCTATTACTCCTTCAAGACTCTGACAAAATCAAATTACCAATATTCAAATATATATATATAGCTTCAACAGTGGTCCATAATATACGAATCATTTAATGGACTCCACAGAGTCGTTTTGAATACAATAAATATATATATTGCATACTATCAACGGGTTGAATCCCATAACCTCAACGCAAGGGAAAAAAAACTTCAACAAGGTTGCAATGAAATACTGTAACACAACAAGTTATCCTTTCATAAATAACTTTAAATATCTTAGTGAAACCCAACAGGATTCTGTAACCACCATCTATAATAACCATGATAGAACTTACAAGGAAGTCGAGTTATACTGAACATTCAATCAAAATTCCAATAGTATCTTTTCCTACCAGTATCGACAACAAGCATCAACAGTAAGCATTAACAACAAGTATCAACAGTAACCTATACCCGTCAAGAGAACAATACTTGGGTTCTCAAAGAGCAGGTCAAGTATCTTTCAAGCATACATTTCACAAACTTACGCCTGAATGCAAAACAAAATAAAATAGAGCAACAGTTTGAAATACAATACACACCCATCAGGGGTTAAATTGAGAAATCGAACCAGCAAGAAGATACAGTAACAAGATCACACCAAGCTACCATAAAAACCATCTAATTCCAAAAATCATCTGAACAGAGTTGTTCTAATGAAATCATTTGAAAGAGAGCAAGATTTTTAAAGGTTAGGGCCCTTCTCCTCCTTTTCCAAGTTAGATCCACCAACAAAAATTTTCTATTTCCATGACTTATAAATTTTCTTTGCCAGAGAAAAGAGCTAGTTACGCTCATACTTGCCATGCAACACCAAGAAGACTGGTGCGAAGAACCAGTGAACAAACAGAGGGAAAACCGGAGCACTTGAAAAACCAAACAAACCATTAACTTTCTATTTTGCATGCCTTCCTGAGGAACCCGAGCTCGACGACCAAGTTCATTAATTACATTTACTCCCAATTTTCCGCTCAATCTCCACTGCCACCGACCGCCATAGTTGGCGATGGAAAAATGCACATCAAAGACCATTTCTAACTTTGGCGACTCTACCACGTCGGCTCTTGCTAGCCGTTAAAACTTCTACCAAATTACATGTCCTCCATGCTTATCCATGTATTTAATGCCATCGAAACTGCCGCTCATGGTTCGCACCCTTCCATAGGTCCCCTTCTTCCTTGTTCAATAGTTAGGTTAGTAACTTAGGTTAGGATTTAGGATAACACCTAGTCTAACCTCTTAGCACATAGATACTAACTTATAACATTAGCTCTTAGCCTAGGTCTAGGTTAGATTAACACTAATCTAACCCCTAGGTTAAGTTTAGTTTTAGGTTACTAACCTTAATAAATCCAGTTAGGTCTAACATTTCATATGCTCAGAAAAAGAACCTACAACATACATTCACGAATAGGGTTCACTCCTGCAATGCCAAATGGCTATTGAATTATATGTAACTAAATTATTACCTGCTCCACGATCAATACCTTCCAGATATATTACGATATCAGGAACCAATTCATTTAACATGATCAGCCTGAGTTATACTCCGGACTAGCTTATTCAATGCATCTAGACCTTGCAACCTGCGTAAGGTCTATAATTTTAATTCTTCACGAATAAAATTAAAGCATCACTTGGATCAATACCACTGATCCAAGGCTAGGTCTTATAGATGGATAACTTCATAATTCATTCCGAGATCAGATTAAACTCAGGTGCAAAATGAAAGAAATAAAAGAGTCCAATCATATTCTGACTCAGTCAAAGATCTACAATTTGCAAAGAAGATACAATACATATCAAGCATGACTTCTCAATTAAGGGAACACATCCTTTCAAAAGAAATCACATATCAACACTTGTATGCTCAGGAGGAAGTAACAATAGTTCAGGGTGTTACAATTGTTGGGAAACGAGTTGGTGTCAAACTTGAGAAAAATGGTCATGAGTGATTACAACCATCACACAAGCACTACAGAGAAATAAATGGTGCTAGATCTGGTTTGTCAAACTAACAAGAGGACACCACATGGAATGCCAATATATAGCAACGAGGTGAAGGTAAAGATGGAAAAGGTAGGGCTATTATGAATGTATGAGTTACCTTATTTTGGTAAGCTTGAGAGGCTATATCAGTGGTTGATGTCATGCATACATGAAGACCATTTATACTTTGCAAGCCTCAAGATTCTCATAACACCTCAGTATATATACAAATTCATTGGCTTGAATTTTGAAGGAGAATCCATAGATGGCGATTTGAGTGATAAGGAGGCCATTAAGGAAACAGTGGAAGATTATGACTACAAAAAGGGTTCCTGGTACTTTGAAATCATGGAAATTTTAGACCCTAGTATGAGGATGGCCATGCACTTGGTCACCAAGCTTAATGATCAAGAAATATGGACACAGGTGAACAAGGTATGGTTGAATGTATGCCAGAAAATCTCAAAAGGGACCATCTATAAATTTTCTGCCTTTATTGCAGATGAAATCATAAGTAGCACACAAGAAGGAGAAAAAATATTATTTGGAAACATCCTCCTCACCATCATCTTCTCATATATTTTAGTACCATATGGCCCATAAAATTTCATTTGGGAGTATCTAGAAGAGAACCCCTCACCCATGAAAAGGTTCAAGAAGTATACTTGTGAAACCATAACGTTCGCTCACATGTCGTGCCTAGAGAAGTGGTACAAATGAGTGCGTGATGCATTTGGGGTAGATTGGAAGATCCCATACCATTTTCCTACAATCGTGGATGGAGAGGTAGATTTTGTAATTTATCAACATTTCTACATTGGCAAGTTTACATGTACAAATGGGACTAAGAGCCCATGGTACAAGCTACCATTCTCTTTCACCATGCAATACTTCCAAGTAGGAATCAACCAGTTCAAGGAGGCCAAAAGACTAAGGTTAGACCTTAGTGAAGTTGACCAAGACCACCACGAGCTGTGCCAAAAGCTCATATACCCTAAGAAGCATGCATACGTGGAGAGGTATGTCTCCCAAAAGTACAAGTGATGAAACTGATAACGTTACTGATCATCAGAAGGGCTGTAACAAGGGTATATCTACATAGAAGGCCTAAGTTTAAGAAAGACTTCTATTTAGAGAGTGATGTCTCCATTCTAGAAGACCCCATAGGTAAGAAAAAGGTCACACCAAAGAAGAGGGAAAGATAAGAGGTATAGAAGAATAAGGCACCAAGTGTGCAAATCACACAATCGGTCAACACGTTGGAATAATTCACGAAGCCTAGTACCTACGAACGTAGAAATAAGTCCCCAATCAAGGTGAAGGCCCCAGAAGAATAGGTGTCATAACATTAAGAGCCCCTCACACATGAAGAATAACCAAGGAATACCTCACCTATTAAGGAGAAGGAGAAAGAAGAATCTCCTCTACTGGAATCACCAGTTAGGAATAAGCAAAAGGTTGCAAAAGAGGTAGACTCAGAGGAAATAGAGATCTTAGAGGCCTACATTGGCAACAGGGATGATGACGAACCTGAAGGAGGTCAAGACCATTTGGTATATGATATACATGACTCTAAGTAGGAGGAATATGAAGAGGAGAATGGAGAGGAAGATGAAGAGGAGAAGAATAATGAGGAGGAAGTAGAGGATCATGGAAAGGGGGTGAGCAAAGAGGTAAGCACCAAATATCAGGGAACCCCAAGCCTCACCAAGGAACAAGTGGAAAAATCCACAGAGAGAGAAGTGGAAGGCATCATTAAGGATTTGGTGGAACATGAGTTGGAGTGGAGCGTGGATGAAATTTTGAAGGAAATAGAAGACAAGAGTGTTTGGAAAGAATATGGCAGCATAGGTGGGAATCCCAATTTAGTATTAAGCTTCCCAAAAGCTATGTGAACATGTGGGAAGGGCGTAGTGGTAACACAAGGGAAAGGAATGGGATACATCAATGATCCAAAAAAGGTGTTATGCGCACTCTTCCAAAGAACCGTACCAATGGAAAAACCCATAGTAATGTCTTTGTTTGATGAAGAAGGTGCATATCCCTGAACTAGGAAGATTCTATCTTGGGAATTTGAGTCCCACATGGATGAGCCTGAGTTTGAAGTAAGTCAGGGAGTGCTGATGAAGGTGCCAGAGACAAAAGGAGTTAATCCCTTGGTGAATTCTCAATAATTATCAGATTAGCAGGTCTGCAATGCACTCAACAAAGTTTCAATTGAGATTAAGGCCATACTATTTGGAAGGAATGATAGAGTGAGATTTTTGGAGGAGGAATTGGAGAAGGAAAAGAAGGAGATCACTGAGAAGAGAAAGGACTTGAATAAAGATGAACTTATCAGCACACATTTAAGGATTGAAATGATAACAGGTGCTATTATTTTAAAGCATCCTGACCTAGCACCGCCCGAGAAAAAATATGAGTCAACCTTGTAGTGTCTAGAGGATTTGACATCTTTACTCATGATGGAAAGGTGGCCACTTGCCTCAGAGACTATAAAAGAGGCACTGGCATGCCAAGAAAAGGAGGAGAAGATGAATGTTGTCAAGATTTTTTCTCAATATACTAAAATACTTGCAAAGGTAAATGCCACCACGTAAGTCACAGAAGTTGCATATGACAACTACATTGATAGAGATAGAGTGGAAAGCATCCTGGTCATCACTCATGAAATGGAACTTAAGTATTTTCAAGAAAATAATAAGGGAAATAGGGAAGAAAGAGATAAAATCCTAGTTGAGGTAGAAAAAGAAGTCAGAAGCTATCGAGACCTTGTGAGGCTCGATCAAAAGCCGACTAAAATAATTATAGCCCCCGATTACCTATAGGATGGATGCAATTGATGACCTGGGAAAATAATTAGAAATTATTGTTGAGATAATGAGTTCCAAAGGGGATGAATTAAGTTTTGAGGAGGTGAGCACCTTAGGCAGAGACCTCTGTTAGCAAGTGCAGAGTGAGCTTGATGCCTAGGAAAATATAGAGGCAGAAATAGGGAAGGATTTCCATCTCCTCTTTCAAAAATAAGCATTTTTCTCCTTCATTCTCCCCATTCTTTCATTCTTTCTCTCAATTCTTCATTCCTTCATTCTTTTTCCCATATACAGAGCCCATCATTCTTTATTCATTAAATAGAAGTTTTTTCGAGGAAGGATAACATGCATTGTGTGGGGTGATGTTGGGCCTCATAATATCAGCTAAGTACAAGAAGGTGTGTGGGCACATGAGACCTATATGAAGAAGGGAGTGTAAGGTGAAGGAGCTCAAGGAAGGGTTCTAGTAGGTATTATCAGAAAAAACAATGTGTGCACGTAAGACAAGATAGGTTTTTAGGACTTAGCCATATTCTGAGTTCTAGACAACACATGAGGAAAGTGTGACCGGTCTAGAATGTGGAGTGGATAAGGTGCTAGCCTAGAAGTTTTAGGATCAAGAATGGAATATTCCATGCATGCGATGGAAGGATCCAGAAATACATCATTGCAAAGAGTGGAGAGCTTGGATCAAAGGAGGTATGCTCCATGGGAGGACCACTTGGACACTTTGCAACTAATATGTTACCTCAGAAGGCATGGCGCTGAAGGAAAAAAGTTATATATAGAGATGATCGGGTAGTATAAGGTAGTGGAAGTGGTGGTGGAAGAGAGGTTAAGTTCTATAGAAATATTATGGAGGATTTTATGGGTTGGGATTAGAGGAAATATAGGAGTGATGGCATATTTAGAGGGATGGGTCTGTGTTTATCCTTGTAATATGAAGGACGTAGTTTAGTTTCTGATGCATGACCTTACTCTGCATTACTATATTGTTCTGTTATGAACTCATTAATAGGAATATAAGGTTATGTTATGAAGAATATATGTGTTCATGAGCATAAATCCTAGTGCATTTCCTTTATGTTATGAATTATTTTTGTATCCTATTAGACACTTATCTTTTATGGATGCATTGATATGATAACTCATCCTAGGCTCTTAGAATGAATGCATGGTTCTTTTCCATTCTCTTACAATTAAGTATATGTCATGGATGATGTATTCTTACACAACTCACATAAAGGAGGGGCTCGACGCCCGTGCATGCCTCGGGTGAGCGCCCAGCGCCTGTTGGGTGATAGGTTGGTGTACATGGGGTTAGAATATTGTTCTAAGGGTATAAAAATGAATACATAGCTTATTATGAGGATATAGTGACACAAATGCTACCTAATGAGATTCGTTACACAACACATATGGCACAAATACGAGCGGGACCTAGTGTTAGTGTTGCGAGTATAGGTCAGCCACCTTAGGGTCTAGATGGAGGTGGTCTGAGAAGAGGTCCATATGGGGGAGGTCCTAGTAGAGGAAATGATGGAGGTGATGGTTGTGGTGATGGTGGTGCTAGTGGTTATTAGGGGATTAGTTTTTGGAGGAGTTCTTTATTTGTGGTTTTTCAATTTACAAGATAGATGTGATATAATTTGATGTATACGTCTCTTTGTGAAGCCTATTTTTTATATGTGTATTTATTTGACATAAAAATATTTTGAGAATATGATGTTGGAAGAAAAATGTACTGAGAGGTGGGGTGAATTAGAGCTTATAAAATTTAAATTATATTTTATATTACTTATTCAAGATACAAAACCACTTAATCATCCATTAATGTGTCCACACTATCAAATACCACATATGTAATTAACCATGAACAAGATAACAAAAAAAAAAGACACAAGATATAAGTGAGAAACCTTAAGGAGAAGATAAAACACTGAGACACAATATTTATTTTGATATTATTTAAATTTAGTTAGGCAACAACCCCACAAGGAACACCAACCCCTAGTTTAGAAGAGATAGAACCCTACAAGGAACACTAACCACTAGTTTTGTGAAGCACCAACTCCACAAGGAGAATACAACCCCCCAATATGATAAAGCACCCACTCAAACACAGTGTTAATAATATCTCTGTTAATTTTCTACTTCCACAACTGATAGATATCAAAAATTCAACTCACAACACCTTTAAACCCTTGTTCAAACCCTAAGTCTTCAAACTTGCACAATCTAGCTCTTTCTTCAATTCTAAAATCTTCAACTTCTTGTAAAAATTATTTCTTTCATTCCTTAACCTATCACACACCTTATTATCTCTCAATTACTACTCACACACTTGCAAAAAAAATCCACCTAGGTTTCACTTCTTGCACACACACAACTAGCTCACAAAAGCACCCAAAACTATGCTTTTATAATCTCCTTCTTGATTAAAATTCAAACTCAAAAAATTTCCCTCCTTTTTATTAACCAATAAATCTTAAAAAAATCTCATATAGTTTTCATAACAGCTACAAGTGACCCATATAGGTTGGCCTATCCAAAAAAAAAATTCCATGCACCAAAAATTCTCAAAACCACCTCATTGGAATGAGAAAAATATCCTATAACACACAAAAAAATAGTCATACTCTAAAAAAACAACTCATGTTTAAAATTACATTTAAACATCAACCATGGTTTAAATTATCATGAGCCAATCAAATTATTTTGTTTAATGGGCCTAGTGGCTAATAGCCTTCACAAAACACATGTTTCCAACACCTTGTCTTCACCTTTTGGCTTCAATATCACCAAATAAAACCTCAACTATAGAATTTGACCACTATATAGAAATTCCAAATTATTTATAACACTTCGAAACAAGTTAGATATCATGAATAAATCACTTGTTCAAACCACATCAACTTTTTCCTTCACCAAATCAAGCTCCCTAAAAAGTAGTTTTCAAAATACAACTGGTTAACACCCTTCCTAACACTTTAAATACCAAAAAATGGATTAATTGGATGAAAATTGTATCCATATTAATATTCAAGGTTATAACAATCATCACCCACTAACCAACTCAAACTTTTAGCAAAAGCAGTTCTATCCTGGAAATCCAAAAATCATCTTGTCCACAAAGTGACCTAGAAACCATATAAAAAATCAGCATCATAAGAAAAAAATTATATCACTGAATATATCTCTGAATTATATTTGTAACACAACTTCAATCACCTCCTAAATCCTCCTGTAGCTCCTGCAATGTCCCTTTTACTGAAGATTGCTTCTAACTGCCCCGAACCCGCCCTTTGACCAGTCAACCTAAATAGGGAACACTTTTCCATTTTTATGTATCTTCATGACCTGAAACCTATTTTAACATCAATAACAACTCATATACTCAAAAAATGTCTACTTATTTTGCAACTCCTTTGGACAACCTTTTACCAAGACAAACTTCTTCAGAAGCTGACCTATTTGAGTGGAGTCCACTCATCGCCATAACCTATACCCTAACTTTATGGAAATATGGAGGAGTCCTATACATATTAAAATAATCATTCATGCACTAGGAAGTAATTCTAGACACTTAGGAAGAAAATCTCTCAAACCGCTTTCAAGTACATAATGATTTGTTTACCTTCTTAACATTCATTCATAAAAACCTAAAAATGAAATGACCTCATTATTTTTTTTAAAAATTATATACTCAATGTAGAAACATCCTTGAAATCCACAAGGTCCCATTCAAAGCACACAATTCAGGGTGAACATCAGAAGGTGCAATTCGAGCTAGCAATGCACATCTTCTTGACCGTATTTCACCAAAACTGACATAACTTGCAAAAAATGCTTCAGAATGACTCAAAATGTTTCTCACGCCTCAAGGACACACCCTACATGCATAATCCATTTAATCACCAATCCAAAAATATATCTCAATATTTCCATACTATCTCATTTTCATAGTTAGCCCTTAGGGTTTTACATGTAAAGGATAGGGTCAACTAAAAGAACCTCATAACTCATCATGAAAACACTAAAAATAGTCCTAACATACCTAGTAAATCATAAGAAACTACCTAAATGTATCCATGATCATATATCTCCATAACTCATCCTCATACCTCTTAGCATCCATACCTACTCCAAATGAGCACCTAAAACATGGTCACCAACTTGTATCTACACCTTGAAGCTCATTTGAGTACCAAAATAACTCTTCCAAACATGTTCTCCATCATGTCAACATGCTTCTCAAGACACAAATAATCTCCATACCTCCATGCACTATCACCTAGGCATAGCTAGATCACCTGATTGGGCTTGCAAGAACAATCCATCCTCACTAAATCAACTTGTTCAACCATCAACATACCTAAATCATCATGTCATCATCATCCTCAGCATGCTCTGACCCTACTCCATCATCCACTTTGTCATTAATGAGGTTTTGCATCAATGACAACACCTATGCAACAACATGCCAACAATCTCCCCCTTTGTCATTGATGGAAAACCACTTAAACTTCTCCCCCTTTTTACATTAATGAAAAAGGCATGCCTATGAAATGCATGTTCTTCATCTTCCTAGCTTCATAGGATCATGCTTTTGGTTAGAAATAATCAACCAAAGGTCTCAAACAAAGCTCAAAATCTTGAAATTTCACTACAAAAACTATATTTTAGCTTCTTTTCAAGCATGAAGACACTCATACCCCCCTAGGAATAACATACACATCATCTAATATCTGTCCAATAAACATGAATAAACGTCATCATACCTTACTTTGAGCCAAAAACACCATCATCCACCTTATAGGCATGCAAAAACTAGTCATTTTCTACCTCAAACTCTATTTTTCACATTATTGAAGCCTCTAGCCAACATTGTAGCTATATATGAGCATACACTTCATAAAAATGCCAAAAATGTTGAATCAGGAATAATATACTTTTCCTTCATTCTGGGCAATCTCAAGTAGTCAAACATTGATTAGTCTTCACTACCATTCTTGTCAATATCTTCAAAACTTTGTAGGACTATGTCCCTAAAGATACCCATTCAGTAGCTTTAAGACCAACTTTGACAAGCTACAAGAACACCATTCACACCTTTGGCATACACATGTCATCACTCCCCCTGGACTTTAGACAACCATATCTAGAATAGACAAGCACAAAAATAATACATCTTACCTTGGTTACTTGGCATGGATGGATAGCCAAACACTTCAACATTATCCTAAAGCTCTTTCAGTCTTTGATAGTCATATTGGACTAAGATAATGCATTCATGAACCATACCTTGCTTTTTATTTGAGAAATCACTCAATACATACCTTCAAAATCCTTGAAATCAATAAAACCACCTTCAAGAAGCACTACATACATGCTCCCCCTAACTGGTATCAGTCACATACATATCCTTATTGCATAGTAGCATCTTTTCACCTTCTTTATCAGAACTATATACAAAATTTTCTTTTAGCATTTACACAGGTCATCGCCACAAATTCTTACACTTAGTGAACATCTAGGGAAGCCTTCAAGAATAAAAACACATATTACCCCTATCATGATTTCCATTTGCATACTTGAGCACCATATACAAGCACTAATCAACACATACAGGGTTGTAGGTAACAACATTTGAGCAAAAACTGACTATTTCAAGTCATAACATAAACTATAAGACACATACTTGCATATTGGGATGAAATACACTTCTATATGTTATAGACCACTTTGAATGTGTCTAATAAATTCATAGATAGGATTGAAATAAACTTTTCACCTGAGAAGACATCTTTACAAACATTGTAATACTATATTCACTATCTCTGAGCTACAAATATCAAGCAACCTTGTCATAGATCAAGCCAACTACATGCCTAAAAACTTATTCTTACCAATATCAAAATAAAAAGTCCAGGAGGATTTTACCACTTCAAAATAGAATCATCCCACACAATCATACTTGATAATATCATCATACCTCTGCGCTTCATATATATAGTACCTATAACAAGCTATCTTTCACAAGGAAAACCAGTGAACACAACAATATTCTCAACACTATGATCATATTCAAAAAAAGCCTCAATTCCTAATGCCATATCTTCACCAATGAAATACCTTGGTCTAGAAACTAAAGCATATTAACACCCAATACATGTAGAATTATCAATACGTACCTATAGCACAAACCTTCCTTGCTCAGAGAAATCACTAGTGGATAACCCAGATTTGTCATGTCTAAGAATATCACTTTCATACAACTTCAGATATCTAAATATATTTACTCATGCATATACCAGTAACCTTGATCACAAACTTAGATCAAGAAAAATGGAGAAAAAAAATTAAACATACCTTTTCTCATCATCAAATTGCACATTCTCAGTCTACTAACCCTAATTTTTTATGGAATCTAAATCAACATTTGATATAGAGACTTTTATAGTGAAATAATACCTGATTTAGATACCCATTTTTACCATTTTTCTCCTCCAAGAACCTTGAAGTCAAATCCAAAGGAAAACTTAACCCATTTTGCAAGTTACCATTCCATATTAGGTCTCTTTTAGTACTAACTCTGCAAAAACATTGAACTCTATCAAGGCTTCCCAAGGAATTAGAACACTTTCAAGGTCTGATACACTTCTTAAACATGATGTCTACGTCAATCTATAATATTTGTACAAATTTTTTGGCCCTTGAACTTTTTCATTTACTCTTACAACAACATCATGTTTCTTCATACTGCTCAGAATACACTATTAAGACCTAGTCGGGACAAAGAGACCTCAAAAATGCCCAATTTTTGTTTTTCAAGAGCTCTAACTCAGCACATAACTCCTTCATATACCATTAGACAATATGAAATCATGTATAAAGAATCCACTTAATAAAATATCCTAGAACGCTTAATACATAAGCTAACCTAGATGACTGTGATAGACCTAGTGTAAGACCATGATGACTTATAGAGACAACCCACACCATAACTAACCTTTTAAAATTCCTTTAAATATTTTCATGCATCATATACATACTGACATACTTGACACATACATTAAATCTCATGACAAACTCAAGGAACTCCATTCAATACTCAAATTAACCAATCATGAGATGACACAAACCCAAATTCTTTCATCAACACTCACTACTGACTCACTCATTACTTTGAAAATGACATTGAATAGTATGAATACACAAACTTACTAGCAGAGACACTTACTTCAAACAAGATGACCAAGACAACTACTAATATACATCAATACTACCTTGGAGTAGATATATTTCATTTCTTGCTCCCTATCACACTTGCTTGTCCATTCAATCATTTGAAAGGTGTTGAGATCACTCCCAACTTGTCTCTTAGATACTCAAAGGTGGGATTTGGAAGAGGCTTTGTCATAATATCAACTACTTCCTCCTTTATAGACACATGCTCCAATTTGATGCAATTCTTACTCACTATATCTCTTAGGTAATTCTACTTAATGGGAATGTGCTTTGTCTTGGAATGCAAAACTGGATTCTTTGACACACTGATTGCACTAGTGCTATCACAAAGAATAGATGTAGGTCCATCACACTTAATCTTGTAATCCTCCAAATTTTTCCTCATCCACACAACCTAAGAGCAACAATGAGAAGCAAAAAGTTATTCAGCTTCACAAGTTGAGAGGGCCACAAGAGATTACTTTTTACTTGACCAATAAACAAGACATTATCCAACAAATAATTCACCACCACTAGTATTTTTTCTACTATCCATACTTCCTACCCAATCAACATCAGAATAGGCTCTTAATTCAAACCTTTCACTTCTTAGATACCATAACCCAAACTCATAAGTTCCTTTAAGATATCTAAATATCCTTTTCACTTCTTGAAGATGAGATCTTCTAGGATCTTCTTGAAACCTCCCAACTAGGCCAACAACTTACACAATATCAGGTCTTGAAGTAGTAGCATAAAGTAGGCTACCAATCATGGATCTATAATCAGATTGATTCACTTTAGGAGAATCATCTTCCTTATAAATTTTACATCCTGTAACCATAGGAGTACCAATAGGATTGCAATCATCCATTTGAAACTTCTTAATAATTTCCTTGATGTACTTGGATTGAGAAATGAACATACCTTTATCTGATTGAATCACTTTAATTCCAAGGAAGAAATAAATCTCACCAAGCATAGACATCTCAAATTCTTTCTTCATAGCTTCAACAAAGTCATGAGTCATTTGATCATTACCTCCACAAAATATAATATCATCCACATAGACCACAACAATCAACAGGTGATCTCCTTCACTCTTGATGTACAAGTTGCTATTAGCAACTCCTTTCTTGAAACCTTATTCAAGTATTTGTCAAGCCTTTCATACCAATACCTAGAGGATTATTTTAGGACATGAGTGCCTTGTTTAGTTTTCATACAAAATATTCGTTATAAGTCAAGGAAAAACCATCAGGATTCTCCATATATACTTCCTCATTAAGATATCCATTCAAAAAGGAAGATTTTACATCCATTTGATAGACCTTAAAACCTTTAAACCCTGCATATGCTAAGAATAATCTGATTGCTTCCATTCTAGCTACAGGAGAAAATGTCTCATCAAAGTCAATTCCCTCAACTTGAGCATATCCCTTACAAACCAATCTTGCTTTGTTTCTTATGACTTCTCCATTCTCATTTAGTTTGTTTCTAAACACCCATTTAGATCCAATCACATTCTTACCTTTTGGTCTAGGTACTAGTTCCCAAGTCTTGTTCTTTTCAATCTGATCTAGCTCTTCATTCATAACTTTATCAAACATTCATCTTTTCTAACTTCTACTACACTTTTAGGTTCAATTTTTTAAATAAAAACTGAGTTATTTTGATTTTTAATACTTACCAATTTCCTCCTTGTAGTAATTCCAACATCTTTCTTTCCCAAAATCTAATTTTCAAGATGATCTCTCCTAATTTTCATTGATGGAACCCTGGTGTCTTTCCTTTCTTCCTCATCATATTATTCCTTTTTTATTGAAAAACATCATCTTCTTATTCTTTAGAATCATCCTCATGTGGTACTTTTATTGACTTAGAAAATGATCTCATAGGATAAGATTCATCAAATTTCACACTTGCACTTTCAACTATGGTTTTCAACCTCTTGTTATAACAAAGATAAGTTGTAATTATTGAGGAATTACCCAAAAATATACCTTCATCATATCTATAATCAAACTTACCAAGATTTTTGTCATTCCTTTTCATGAAGCATCTACATCCAAAGACTCTAAAATGCTCCACATTGGCTGGTCTTCTTTTCCATAGGTCATAAAGAGTCTTGTCATAGTTTACTCTTAGTTGGAATCTGTTAAGAATATAGACAACAGTACAAATTGGTTATTTCCAATAGCCATCTGGTAATTTAGATTTATTCAAGATGGTCATTTCCATCTCTTTGAACAGTCATATTCTTTCTTTCAACCACCCCATTTTTTGGGTAGTTCTAGATACTGATAAACTCCCTCTTAATGACATGAACTCTACAAAACTCATCAAATGAATCAGACCAAAAATCACCTCCATTATCAGATCTAATGCATTTTATTTTTCCATTCTTCTCATTTTCAATAAGGGATTTAAAAGATTTGAAAACATCAAAGGAATCTTATTTGTTTCTCAAGCATGCTACCCAAATATATCTAGTAAAATCATCAATAAGGAGCATAAAATAGTAATCACTTGAAGTACTTTCAGTCCTCATAGACCCACAAAAATCATTATGAATCAGCTAAATTGGACTAATGGTGGAATCATGTTCATTAGTCTTGAACCTTCTTCTAGTTTACTTTCCATGTAAGCATGCTTTGCACAAAGTATCTTCTGGCTTGCTAAGCTTAGGCATATTTCTCACACAGTTGTTAGAGCTGATCTTAACAAGATTATCAAATTTTACATGATCTAATCTTCTATGCCACAACCAACAATCATTCATCTTACTCATTAGACACTTTTCCTTGTTTACTTCCTTAAGAATGAACATGTTATTGTTTTTTCTCTTTTTCTTTACAACAACCTTACATGTTTCTCCTTTCTTAATTTTACATCCCTTCACATCAAAATTTAGAACATACCCTTGTTTGCACATTTGGCTTACACTGAGTAGATTTTGTTTCAAACCTTCAACATATAAAACATATTTGGTGATGGATTTTCCATTGTCCAAACTCAAAGGATCCTCTCCCTAAAATTCTTATGCCAAATTGTCTCCAAACTTAACTGTTCCTGAAGCATTTTCCTTTAGTGTAATAAAATTATTCTTATCACCTGTCATGAGTGAGTTAAGCATCCACTATCAATATCCCAAATCAGATTTTCATATTGACTATGAAAATTAGTTTGAGAAATACCAAAAACATCATCATGATTCAAAGTGGATAAGATATATGTATAAGAACCATAAATGTCATTCCATATATCAAACCCTAAGGGTTTCAAATAATCTCTCATGCTAATCAAAGGAAACATACCAGCTTCCCTTGACAATACTCCATGATCGTGCTTCAGAAGATCTCCTTTCAAGTGATTAGACTTCTCCAAAAGGACATGATTTGATACCAATTATTGGAAGCACAATGGAATGAGAGGGGGGTGAATCAGATCTTTAAAAAATTAAATCAGATTTCAGATTGCTTATTCAAGATACAAAACCACTTAACCATCCTTTAATGTGTGCACACTATCAAATATCACATATGCAATAAACCATGAACAAGAGAATCAACACAAAGACACAAGATATAAGTGGGAAACCCTCAAGGGGAAGAAAACCCATTGAAACACAATATTTATATTGATATGTTTCAAATTTATTGAGGCACCAACCCCACAAGGAGCACTAACCCCTAGTTTAGTAGAGCTACAACCCTACAAGGAGCACCAACCCCTAGTTTTGTGAAGCACCAACTCCACAAGGAGGATACAACCCCCAATATGATCAAGCACCAAATAAACCAAATTATGAAGAATATATCTGATGTATTTTTCTTCCACAACTGATATAGATCACAAATTCAACTCACAACACTTGTTCAAACCCTAGGTCTTTAAATCTCTCACAATCTAGCTCTTTCTTCACTTCTCAAAGATTCAAACCCTTTAACACATTACTTAATTTCCATCAATATCAACCTATCACACACTTGATCATATCTCAATTCATGCTCACACACCTGCAAAACTCTCACACCTAGGTCACACTTCTTGCACACACACAACTAGCTCACAAAAGCACCCAAAACAATGCTTTTATAAGCTCCTTCTTGATTCAAATTCAAAATAAAAAAAAATTCCCTCATTTTTCTCGACCATTTAATATTAAAAAAATCCCATATAATTTTCATAACAGCTACAAGTGACCCATATAGGTCATCCTAGCCAAAACCCTTCATCCATGCACCAAAAATCCTCAAATTCCCATCATTGGAATGAGAAAAATATACTAACACCAAAAATATTTTTATTCATGCTCTAAAAATCACCACACATATTTAAAATAACATTAAAACATCATCCATGGTGGCAATTATCATGAAACAATCAAATTATTTTGTTTAATGGGCCCAGTGGCTAATTGCCTTCACAAAACACCTGTTTCCAACACCATGTCTTCACCTTTTGGCTTCAAGATCATCAAATAACACCTCAAATATGGAATGTGACCACTTTATGGAAATTAAAAACCTTTATAACACTTATAAACAATTTATATCTCATGAAAAAATCACTGGTTCAAACTACATCAACTTTTTCCTTCACTAAATTAAGCTTCCTTAAAAATAAATTTTAAAATGCAATTGGTTAACACCCTTAATGAAACTTTAAAGACATAAAAAATGATTAATTGGATTCATAATTCATCCATATTCACATTATGGATGATATAAAGCATCACCCAATCCATTTCATGTACTAACCAACTCAAAATTTCAGCAAAATAAGTTATGTCTTGGAAAGCCAAAAATATTCTTTTCCAAAAACTGACCTGGAAACCATATCAAAACTCATCATCATGAAAAAAAATTATATAAATGGAAATTCTGAATTATATTTCCAACACAACTTGAATCACCTCCTAACTCCTCCTGTAGCTCCTACAATGTCCATTTTACTGAAGATTGCTTCTAATTGCCCCAAAACTACCCTTTGACCAGTCAACCTAAATGAGGCATACTTGACCATACAAATCACCATGACTTGAAACCTAGTTTTTAAATAAATAAAAACTCAAATAAATCACACAATATCCATTTAGGTTTGCAACTCCTTTGGACAACCTTGTCCAAAACTGAACTTCTTCAGAAACTAGCATGTTTGAGTGGGGTCCACTCATCACCATAACCTATACCATACCTTTTTGGAAATATGGAGGAGTCCTATACATGTTCCAATCATCATCAATGCATTAGGAATAAATTCTGGCCACTTAGGAAGAAAATCTCTCAAACCTGCTTTCAAGCTAGGGTTTCAAACACATAATGAGTTGTTTACCTTCTTAACATTCATTCATAAAAATGTGACGATGAAATGACCTCATTATTTTTTTGAAACCTTCTAGACTCAATGTAGAAACATCCTTGAAATCCACAAGATCCCATGAAAATCACACAATTCAAGGTGAGCATCTAAAGTTTCAATTCGAACTGGAAATGACCTTATTCTTGACCTTGTTTCACCAAAATATCATATCTTACAAAATAGTCATCATGGAAGACCTAAATTTTTTTCCCACAGCACAAGGAAACACCATAAATCATCTACAATCATCACCATGCCAAAAATATCTCTCAATATTTCCATCTTATCTCATTTTAATAGCTATCCCTTATGGTTTTTACATGTAAATGCTAGGGTCAACTGAAAGAACACTATAAATCATTATGAAAACTCTTCAAATTGACCTAACATACCTAGTACATCATAAATCAACTTCCTACATGCATCCATGAGCTCATATATCTCCACAACTCAACCTTCATGCAATCTAACAACCATACGCTGGTCCAAATGAGCACCTGAAACAAGGTCACCAACCTGTATCTCCACCTTGAATCTCATGTGAGTGCCAAAATACTCTCTAATAATTCTCACAATCATTTAAAAATTATTATAAATCCTAAAATAAGCTTGAACCTCCATGCACTATCACCTAGGCTAGCTAGATCACTTAATGATTTATGTGTTGGTTTTGTGATTTTATTGTGATTACCTTTAAATTTTGTATAGATTATTGGTAAATATTGATGTTATATGGATATTTGGATAGATGTTGATGTTTATGTGAATAGATATATGATGGTGTTATTATGTTATGGATTTTTTATTTTAATGTGATCTCAAATATCAAAATGTGTTTTAATTATTGGATAAGAATAAACCATGGAATGATTGATTTATACTAGATTTGATCAGAATTAATATGGTGAAGGCACGTGCACTTTGGCATTTATAAAAAATGTTAACATATGACTAACAATGGGTACTCACACATAGGATATTAGACATAGATGGAAATAATAAGTGTACCTTCCTAGGACATGGGAAGGGTTGACACATGTAGATTATGCTAGAGAGTAGGTTCTCCTTTCAATGGTTTCATAGAGAGATGCCCCAACTTTTACATTTTATTTTTAAGGAAATCTGATCGACGCGGGAAGTTTTCTTTGATGGGAAATCTGATCAATGTGGGAATATTTCCTAGGATACTTTAGATATTTGAATTTTTGAAGTCTGATCGATGCAGAAAGCCTTTTTACATGGGTAGCCATCCTTTGAGGAAGTGGTTTACAATTTTGAATTTTTTTAATTTTACTAGTATCCATCCTTCGAGGGATTGGTCTATGACTTTGATAGGTAGTTGCCCTTCAAGGGATTATTATACTTTTCATTTTGATAATGTACTATTGATATTTTGATAGTTGTCCTTCAATGGATCAGTCTATTTTGAAAATATGCATCCATAGATATTTTTGACTTCCTTTTACACTAAGATAAATTCCCACTAAACCAATTCGAGGAGGTAAAAAGATGTGATCACAAACTACACATGTGTGCCCCATGACATGTATTTGGTAGGTAAACAAGGTGGATGGATGTAATGATTGCGGGATTCCTACTAAGGAGGAAATTTTACATCTGAAAGATGTGATGAACAAAGTTTTGATGCTCATATTTAAGGTTTTAGGATAGTGACAACAAGAACCAGATACTTTCAAATCATTAAGATGATAAGGTGGGTGGTTAGTGATACTTTAAGATCTTGATGTGACTATTCTCATGATGGTTAATGTTTAAATAGTAGAATATTTGCAAGGGTAAGGCATTCATAGGTTCCTTTTTAGGTGTACCTTCAAGGGAGGCTAGACGATAAGATCCTGACCCATACTTCTAAGTGATGACATATGGAACGATCAAGTAAGGGGAAAAATTTCCACAGTAGTGAAATTTTGATTTTATTTGAGAATGAGATCACCGATGTTAAATTCACGTTATTTTACATGTTTATTATATGTTCTCTTAATGTGCTCTTGATAAACATGATGATGTTCGATAGATATTAAGAATTTTTCATCATGAAATTATAATTATGTTAGGAAATCTTGTTGATAATGCTCATCAGGGATAAAATATTTGATGGATACACAAAGAGATAGAATTTTAACTTCAATGGGTAAGACCTCCTCAGAGCCATAAACTATAGAAAAGTGTGTAGCACCTATAGGAGTATGGATGCTAGTTCGATAAAACCAGAGAGAAAATGTTATTTCCTACTTTGTCAACAATTTTCATGAGAATGTTATTAAGTGTTTGGTTATAAGATTTAACTTTTCCATTTTATTGTGGATAATATGGTGATGAAAATGTTAGTTTGATATTAAAGGTATTACAAAAAAATTTGATGTCTTTGTTTTTAAAATATTTTCCATTATGAGTGACAAGTTTATGAGGGATACCAAAGTGAAATATGATATGATGATAAATGAATTCAACACTTTTATTAGATTTAGTAGATTTTAAGGGAATTGATTCTACCCATTTAATGAAGTATTAAGTGGTTGTGATGATAGAATGATGTTGTTCTAATGAATAAGGATTGATAGTGCTAATCAGGTCTAACCCCCATTGTGAGAAAGGACATATGTCTTGATCGGGTTGTAAGGATTGACTGGGGATGTGAGTGAGATTTGAATTTTGTTTAAATTTGATGCATTTCTTGACATATGGGAAAAAATGTTGGCTGATGCTAGCCCAATAGTATCCCATTCGGAGGAAACACTTAGCAATAACTGTGTCATTGAAATGTCCCCCGCATATAACGTCATGGAATTCTTGAATAATTTTAGTAGAATTATGAGATTAAAGGCATATTAGCAAGAGACCATAAAATCTGTGTTTGTACAAGACACCACCTATGATTACATATTGGGTAGTGCGTTGTAGGAAATATTGTTTAGCATTTCTAAATAGATCAAGAGGGAATTTAGATTCTGAAAGATAATAAAATGTATGAGTATACCATATGTCATTTTGATTTTTTTTATAATGTTGACAAAGAGGAGTTCATTTTTGTGGGATGGATGATCAAGTTTGTGGACAAAAATGTATAATTTAGAATTATTAGTTGAGTTGTCAGTTGATAAGGGGATGAGGGATGTTAGAGAAGCCATGGTGTCTGTGAATTTATTAGAGGATTGTGAAATTTTTTGGATAGTGTAACGATCAAAGGATTATAAAAGGAATTCAAGAATGGATTTATATTTTTGTAGGATTTCATTTTTACATTGATAAATCCCTTTGATTTGATTGATGAAAAACTATGATTCTTCGTATACGTCTAAGATTTGAACACCGAGCATGATAGAGGTTTGGATGCCCATGATTAAATATTCAAATTCATCCATGTTAGTAGTACTTTCAAAGTTTATTTTTAATGATAGAGAGATAAGATTCCCCCAAGAAGTTATAATGACGATACCAAAACCTCCCCCTTGTTGTCACTTATATCCATCAAAGAAGAGTATCATTTTGAGAGGGGTGTATTCTTGATCAATAATGACATTAATGGATTCATTAGGGTATTGTTCATTAGGGGGTTAATTTTATAAAAGAGGTGCCTTAGCGAGCTGATCAACGATGGATTTTCCTATAATGGGTCTTATATTCATGGAGGGTGCAACTTGTATAATAAATAGCATGTTCATGAACCTACTCGTCCCGATGAGTGAGATAGACACCTAAGGAATGATTGGTAGTAGATTTATATAGGAAAAATGGATCCCCCTCGCATGGATGCATGAGTACAGGTTGCAACATAAGGTACTATTTGAGGTCATCGAAGGTTTTTTGATAGTTATAGTCCCATATAAAGTTTACGTCTTTTCGAAAGAGGTGATGAAATGGCTGATAGTGATCCAAAAGTTGTGATATAAAGTGACGAATAGATTGAATATTTCCTTGGAGGATGCAAATTTTTTTGAGGTTTGATGGAGGAATTTTGATGATAGATTTGATCTTAACCGAGTCTACTTCAATACCCCATATAGACATGATGAAACCTAATATTCTTCTAGTGAGAACATGTAACGCCTCTAGCATGACTGGAACCTATAATGACTTCTACTATAGAAGGTGCAAATGTTGACAAGTGATTTTTTCTTAAGATGGTTTACTCTTATGAATTTGGAAATCATGTTTACAGTGGAAAATAATTCATCTATTGAACAAGTACATTTTTTCATGTTTTTCTTAATTTAAATGGAGAAATCCACCTCCTTAATGCAAAATTAATTCACTGCTTTGAATTGAGAAATTTGGTTTCTATTTTCATAAATTCTTCTTTTTGAATAGAATTACCCTAGATCAATTCCATTGATCTAAGGTATGCTTTTAATTCATGACTTTGTGGTCATAACGACCAAGTCAGGTAGATCAGGTGATCTCTGGATTCTGATTGTGCTAAGGAAAGAATGAAGTTTTTAGACCCTTCTGCATATTTTAATTTCGATTATAAGGTTGGTTCTTTTTTTGTTAGTAGAATGAATACTTTATTTTATCGGGAACCTATTATAACTATGTTTTAATGATAATGACTATAGCCTAAAGCTAATTCTAACCTATGTCTCTATGATCTTTTGTTAATTAGAGTGTTATGAATTAAACTAAAGACCTACCTATGAACCTATGTTGATTTAATAAACTAATGTTAAGCTAACTTAGGTATGGCTAACCTAAGAGGGGCCTATGGAATGACATGGTAATTTGGTTGGTTGGTGGCATTGGTTTCTAGATATTAAATGGGAGATAAGGCAGTTAGAAGTTTATGATGGAAGAGTTTGCATTTCTGGCAAAGTTTTAAGAGGCATGTTTTGTTTGAATTGATTCCACTCAAAATTTGGAGATGGTGGTGGCGGGAAAATAGGAAGGATTGACAGTCCTACTCTGGATTTAATTTTTGGTAATTGGAGAAACCGCCTGGGAAGAAGATGGAGGGTTTGGTTTTGTCGATTCATTCGGTTTTGAGTTAGAACTCTGCATGTGGTTGTTTTTGGTCTTAAACCTCTAGCTCTATTTTTGCATGCAATGTGTCAATGCATGATATTTTCTTCCTAGCATGGCGTGGAAAGGAAGAGTGGGAACTATGAGACTATAAGGAGGTGATAGAGGGATTTTTTGTGGGTTTTTGCATTCGATAAGAATATTGAGGTTCTATTTGGATATCTTCTGCGAATTCGTTGAAGGTAAAGTGCAAAAAAGAATGATAGGATCTACCCATTAATTTGTTTTGGTTTTACTTAAATGATACATACAAAAAAATCTTCTTTTCTTGTGAATAATCTGGTTTTTGCTTGGTTGATAAGATCACTCTTCTTGTAATTTTTTTTTGTTTATTGTAAAATCTTCTTGACTCCATTTGATAGATGGAAAGTGTGATTTGGGTTTTTGATTCTCTGTATGTATTAGCTGGGTTATGCATTAATCCTTTTTCTTGTTTAAATATCAATTCAAATAACTATATGTGACCTTGTTTGATCTGTTTAAATTGTGTAGGAGGCTTGGTTTTCTTTAAACTGTAGAACTTGTTGTAAAATAATATTGTTTCCCTCTCTGTAGGAAAAATGCAGATAATAAATTGTTTTAAATATCTTGACTATGAATGAATATTTCATGATTATTTAGGAAAGAGGACCTTCTGTGATTGTAATTCTAGATTATATTTTTAACCTCCTTGTTTCAGTCATCTATCCTAATGATTAATAAGGAAAGATAATTTTTTGGGTTTTGCTTGGCAAGTGGTTATCATTTCATGGACTTGTATAAGTTTTTTCAGCTATTAATAAAAGTCTGAAAATGTATACTTCCTCTAATACTTAAATTTTTTGGTTGTTTTCATGAATCTTGATTATTGGAACCCATAAGGGAAATGTTATTCATTTTTCTACTCTTTTGGGTCATTAGGTAACCTAGTGAAATTAAGGCATTTGGTGCTAAGAGGGGAAAACTCCCTTGGGTATTGGGTTACTATATTTTGGTTTTATTGTCAACTTGAACCTCTTGATAGTCCTATTGACATTGTATTGTTGTATTTTGTTAGCATGTTTCATGGTTATTGGGCCATTAAACCCAGTTTCAATTCTTTCAGATATTAGGAAATGTTCCTTTTTTAAAATTGAATGAAGACTCATGTTGTTGGTTCAATGTATTATATACTTATTTTCCCTTTATGGATCTGAGTTAGAAGGACTATGCAGACTTACCCTTCTATTAATTCTCTTCCTTTCACCATAGTGTCTCTAGGGAAATGGTTACTTGTTGTCTTTGTGGATATTGATGCCATCTTTACTGTCCCCTTGAATGATGAAAGGAAATGGAATGTAGGTTTTTCATCATTTCTTTCCTTTCTCCTAGGTTGTGTTCGTTCACTTTGATCCCTGATTAGTTCTTTATTTGGGGATTTTGGTATGGGACAGTAGAGACTGAACTTGTCAATATATGTTCTTGGTTTCCTTATGCTCTCTTTTTATTCATGCTTAAAACTATGGGGAAGTGATATCTTCCTCTTTCCTTTAACCTTATTTTAGCCTTGAACTTGGTGAAAGTGTTGTCTTTCTTTGGTCTATTCATTATGCAACTTCTGGACTATCTTGTAAGATTGATTGCAGGTTTCCATTAGGGTAGTATAGCTGAAGTTAAAAATAATTGGATGGAATATTGTGTTTGGTTAGAAATATATTGAATAGCTCCTTGTGTTGGTAGAAAATATTTAGATGGTTAATTGAGTTGGATCTGAATGATAAACCTTACCGTCTTACTCTCTTGACTTAACTAAATTAATGGTGTAACTTTTTGGGATTGAGTGTAGAATTAGTTGCTTGCTAATATGATCTTACCCTTTGATGAGATATGTTTTAGTTTTCCTGACTCTAACCTAAATTGGTTCCTAATTATGAGTTTGAGTATTAGGATACTCAAATCAGAAACACATTTTTAGTTATGATGTTTTAGATCATCTTAAACTTATTATTATGCTTTTAATTTGATTATTGGAATCTCGGACTTAGGATGAATCTAGGATAATGAAATATTGGATGGAAAGTTGTGTTTGCAAATGATATACTGCTGATATATGCCTAAAAGATAGTTTAGGTAGATACCTTCTTCTTTTAAATAGGTTTAACTAAGAAGGGAAACATGTAAAGTATGTAAGAAAGTAGTAGTGAAATTTTGATGAAATGTTACTCATCTGAATTTTGTTTTTATTTTTTTTATATAAAGTCAATAGCATAAAAGGTTGAAGTTGTTATAACTTATGACCTAACCTTACTTTTGACTACTTGTATCTATCTCTCTCTCTCTTTTATTGAGTATTATAACTCCTTTTGGCTATGTATTTATGAATTTCTCAATACTGTTTCATAACAGTAGAGTTCTTTTTATGAAATAGTTAGCTAAAAGCACATCGTTTTAATGTTTAGTGCTTATCATGCTTGGTTTAATGAACTGACCCGTGCTAGAAATTTTACAGATGGACTTTGTAAGTGATGAAGGGGAAAGATATTTAGGAAGTTACATTTGTTGATTACTGAAATGTACTTGATGGAAAATAAAGTTGTATCTAAATATGATTTAAATATTGTTGTTTGACATTATTATTGTCTGAAGTGTTTGGACTTGTAAATGTATGAATCCTTGTTGAAGAAAATATGTGTGATATTTGTATGTACTTGATGAAAAACCTTTTGGCATGAATGACTAGAAATAATAAGCATTTCTCTATTTTACAAATAGTAACATACTTTTATGATTGGAATGGAATAATTAGAGAGAAAAGGCGTTAAGATGTAGTACCCTCTCTAGTGAAGATGGAACTTGCAAAGTTGACATTATTACATGAAATTCAACTATATCTATATGACTATATTTATATCAAATGTTGGTATGAGAATTTAACTTGATATTAATTTATAATGTACAATGGGTTTATTATGGACTTTAACCCGCAATAAGGGAAAGGAAAGACAAATTCATTTGAAAAGAATATTGGTCTTAATCTAAAGGCCTTTTTTATATGAATCCTGAATGTTATCTGTAGTTGGAAAGGGTGTTCTTTATCTTGTAGAATTCCTTAACTAAAATAGGAATGTAGGGAAGGAAAAATAAATGGGATTAGACTTCATTTCAATGAAGTCTAATATAAAAAGAACTTTCTCAAAACTTATTTAAGTTATGGATTGAGTAAGTGGGTAAGAAAACAACACTCTTTAGTGTGTTGGATCTATTATGTAAAACCCGAATAAGAATGTCAATAATTTAAATCATGGCATATAAATTAGATAGAAAGTAGATTTATCTGAATAACTTCATTTATTGCTGTCTTAAAATCTAAATCTTAATGATTAAGGAACCTAGTTGCTCAATAGGGTTGTTGTAATTAATCTATAAATAGGAAAAAAATAATATCTTTCTATCTAAGGTATGTTTGTCCAAAGGAGGAAAATCTGATGGATGTTGACACACGCCAACTGTAGTAAAGTACCTTCGTGATGACAGGGGTTTTCATGAGGATACTATGTTGCAGTTGACATGTTTCAACACCCTTTCGAGCTTATTCAACTAGACTAACATAAATTATGACTTGATCACAGTTATACCCTATGTAGAGATAGGGGCATGACCTAGTGCCAGGGAAAACTCATGTTGACTTAGGATAAATAGACACGCCCAATCGACATAAGTCAATCGAGTATGTCTAAATACCCTTAGTCACTGAAAGCAGTTCTCCACACTAGGCCATGTTGCTAACCTTAGATAGGGTTAAACCTTGAACAAGTGGACTGGAAAAAGTCATTGAAGACCATTCTAGATAACAGATCAAGCAGGGTGAAGGACGTATTCCATTTGACGAGTATGCCATCTAGGAATATAAACATGAATAGCATGTTTAAAAATATTAGGCCAAAGTATAGAAAGTTTCTAGTTGCGTTGTCCTATGTCACTCAGTTTAAGAAGCAGGATTTCAGATGAATATCGGTAACATATATTCAGATAAGCCTCTTAAACAGAACGTGTGATACCTATAAAAGGGTAAAAGAACCAAGTATACATGGTATACACATGATAAAGTTAACATGAGAGATTGGTATGATACCAAGTCATGAAATGAGAGATCGGTGTTTCACCGAGTCATTTACAACTGCATATGGTTTTCTGTTATGAGATTGATTAACTTTGGAATGTGTTATTTTAAAATCGATAGACAAGAATCTTCTTGCATTTTTGAAGCCTATTCAAAGCTGAATCTTCACCGAGTAGAAAGGACTTAATCAAAACACAAAGAGAGACGAGAAGCCTACGGATGCTGCCAAGTGTCAAGTAGGTGTAACTTCAGAAGTCAAAGGAGGTGACAAAGTCTCAAAATCCCATAGGGATGACATGTAGAGTTAACAAAGAAGTAGGAAAACAAGCATGTGGATGCTGCCAAGTGTCTTCCCAACACTTTCCCAAGATCCGTAAAGAAAAGGAGTGTCATAAGGATGTGCAAGCCTTCCATGTGGATCTTGCAACAAATGGACTCCATTTTCAAAGCAGGCCATATAAAGATGACAAGCCATATGCCATGTATAAGTGATTTAGGGTCTTATCTGTAAGATTTAATGCTCAATTTTTTTTCAAAAGATTAGAGGCGAAGGGTCATTTCATTACAAAATATGCGTCGTTTAAATCAAGAGGCCGAGAACCAATGCATAAAGGGTCGAAATATCTAGTTATGTAATAAATAGCCAAAAGAGTTTCTTCTAAAAAGGTGAGTCCATATAAAGGGAGTCAGTTACAGGATAATTAAGATGCATTAAATAGGCATGGATCTCACTTTTCCGAAGGGGCCAAATTGTGAGAAATATTTGAGGAAATTTGTTTTTGTCACTTCATATCATTTATCATAATTGAGGGGAAGTTGGGAAGGAGTTTGAAATTTATCTCTTACCTCTTCCTCCCCTATAAATTGTAATCGAAGTTTGATGAAAGAGAGGGATATTTTTAGTTAGATACTAGGAGAGTTAATATTTTCTTCTCTGTCACAAGTACCTCTTTTGTAAAAGGAAGAAATCTTAGAACTCTAGCCTTCTACCAGGGTTTTGTAATAACAATATTGCCTCTTTCTAAATGTAATATTGTGCACAACTATTGGAGTGATATATATGCCTTGTGGTGTTTTATGTTCATCATTCGCATAGCTTTATTGTCTTTGATCACCTTTATTTTCACGTAGAAACTGTGCATCTCTCAATGTTGTTACTATCCTCGAAGTTTTTATTAAGTAGTTTGAGGTAGTGTTATGTGTGACCTTGTCTAACCTATGGTGTATTTCATCCACCCTTCTTCATTTAATCATCATTTCCCTTCTCGGGTAGTTGCAGTCTCGATTAAATATCCTAGCAAGCTTGTTCAGCGCATCGCCTTAGCTTGTTTTATGTTTTTGTTTAATTATTCTCACCCCTATCTCCCCCCACAGAGAAGAGATGACTTCTTTAAAATCTGGAGGTCTCCTCAGGGTGCATGTCCCACTAACCTAAGGATTCCCATGACTCTGAAAACTCTATCCACCAAGGGGGTAAGTGCAGCAATTTGGGGGACAAAAAAGGGGTCATAAGTGGAGTTCATATTGAAAATAACAACATAATATCAACTTGTAGGGATTATTAGCAATGCATACACTCAAAATTATAAAAAAAATATATTAATATGAATTGTAGCATATAGAATCTAGTTTCTAAACTACTGTTTTTTTTAAATGGATAAGTTTAGATATATTAAACACTCAAAATTCAATGACTTGGTTTTTTTAAATGCATATAAGATTGTAGTCCGTTTTCCCACAATTTGGATGATCAAAAATTGATATATATATTTTTCCTTTGGTGAGAAGTTAGATGATGCTATCTATCTTGGGATAGATTTTATTTTGTATTTTTTTGAGTAATATTTTATTATTATTTTTTTTTTCCGTGAAAGTGGTTTGAAAACATAAAGAAAATAGAGCACTTTCTATTTGCCCACCATAACTTCATCAAAAAATATTGAAATTGAATAATTTTTTTTAACATGTATATAATTTCACCATGGTTGGGATGGTATAATTTTTATCACATTCTGACAAGTGAAACAAAATTTCCAGTCTTAAACGTAGACATAAACATTCACTGGAAAAAGTGTCTTAAAGACCTACTATTAGTAAAAAATTATAAAATGATATTTATCCTATTCTATTCACTTTAAAGTCAATATTTATACAAAGTTAACAGTCTCCCCTATGAGATGGTACCATTTTTATGACATATTTTTGACTTTTCAGCATGGTTCAAGGCCGCAAAAGACTAAATTTGATGTTTTGTTGTTTTTGATGTAAAATTTAGGATTTGATGTCCATTTAATTGTCCCCCAACTTGTTGCACTTACCCAAGGATGGTCGTCAATAGAATGTATGTTCTAAATTATGTTAAATTAAAACAAATAACATTATGCAAAAAAATCCCTTGTTTCTAAAGTATTAAAATAGGAATGTTATAGAACACCAAATATTAACTTAGCGGGGTTGAGGTGAAGAAAATACTGAATTAGATGAATGAAGATGGCATCGAGGATTAAAGATGTTATTTACAATACTTCAATTTCCCTAAGATATCATCAACATAGTCTTTCAAAGTTTTGTGGATAAGGTCGTGAAATATATATGTTATAGCGCGTTGATAAGTAGCCCTCGCATTTTTAAGTCCAAATGGCATAACATGGTAGTAGAAAGTCCACCAAGGAGTGATGAAGGATGTTCAATGTTGATCACCGGTAGTGATGAGAATTTTATTATAATTAGAGAAGCCATCCATAAGAGAAAGCATCTCATGGCCGACTATTAGATCAACGAGTTGGTTGATGTTTGGAAGAGTGAAGTCATCTTTAGAACAAGTGAGATTGAGATCTTGAAACTTGGTACAAATGCATAATTTTCCTTAGGCCTTGGTTACAGGCATGATATTAGATACCCATTGTGGATAATCAATGGTTATGATAAAATAAGCATAAATAAAACTTTGTAACTCTTCTTTGATAAGAAGAACTATGTGGGGGCACAATCTATATTGTTTTTGTTTGACCGGTTTGACATTAGAATAAGTGACAATATTGTGGAAAATGATGTTGGGGTAGATACCTAGAATATCACTATATGACCAATCAAAGGATTAATTATGTTTAGATAGGAAGGTGGTGAAGTCATTTAACTTCCCTAGATCTAAAGATTGACCAAATTCAACTATATGAGGATCCTGTGGATTCCCTATATTAACATTAATAATAAATTTGTTAAGAAGCATCCATGTGTCAAGTGGTAAGGTTTTCAAAAGGAAGTGATCCTTTTCTCCCATATGAGAGAGGATGGCTTGATTGTCTTGGCATTGAAGGATGTTTATGGTATGTGAGTCTTCTTTTATCATTTCAGACCAAATGAGAGGAAATGTCTTAGTATCGTGATTAGTTCGGTACATCAATGGTCCTAGTGTAATAGTATTATTGACTAAAAAAAGTTTGGAGGGATAGAAATAGTATCATCAGTATCCATAGGATTGTTTTGTGTGGATTAGGATAATGGTTTAAGTTCTATGATGGATCTAGACATGGCATGTGTGGAGGATTCATAGGCTGGTTTTTCATAACCTAGCCCATATTTTTCATGCAGTTTGAGGGAATGTTCGATGATCAAATCATGGACACCTTGTTCATAACGTATGAATCCAAATCCTTTCTAGGAAAAGTGATGGAGGTAAATTTGTGAAAATACTTGATTATATAATAATTTAAATCTGATATAAAAAAATTGGAATGACGTTGATAAGTAGGACATGTAGAGGGACGGTTTTAGTATGCCTCTACACTTGGCTATTTTTCCAAATCTACCGCCAAATGTCAAAATTGTGCATAATATATTGAAAAAAGTGGTTTTGGTGGGGGTTGAAACCCACACCTTGATGCCCCAAGACTATGCCACTAACCAATATAGCACCATATGTGCTTATGCAATTAAATTAAGTATTGTATATTTTAAATACTTCAAATAATGACTAACCTTTGAAAAAATATAACGTGGCAGGGAGAGAGGTGGCCCACGTGGCTTGCAATGTGGCTGGGTGGATTAGGGCATGTGAAAACTGGATCAGAGATCCTTTTCCTCTCCTCTTTGCAAATATTTGGTGCCTTTACTATTTTCCTTTGCCAATTTTTATTTTTGGATTACTTTTGTCCTTTTTCATTTGCTTATATGCCGCTATTTTGATTTTGTGGTTGCAGGATTCGTAGGTCTTTGTTGAAATTATTTACCGTCAATTATTATTTTACCTTCATGTGTGTTTACACAAGGTGCAAAGAGGATGGAGGTCGACAGACCAATACACTTATTTTAAGGACTGCATGTTGAATGGAGGTCAACTCATCTTCAATGGAAAACAAATACACTTAACTCAGTCACCATTTATTGCTTATTCTACCACTAGTTATGTATTGCTTTTTACCATTGTTTGTAATATTTGCATGTAGAATACTAGGCACCAATTGGGATAAGGGACTTTAATGTGGAGCGGCTCATTTGGTGGGTGTGATGAACTCAAAGATTGGGTTTCTGAAGTTTCGCTCATTCCTTTTGCTATGTGATTGGCATGACCTTGTCTCAATCATCCAACAAACAGAGTGGATCAAATTTTGTGTGTATGGTGATGCGCCTAACTCGGCAGAGGTGTAGTGATCAATTAAATGCCCCCAACTAAACCAATGATTGTTGAAGGTTCATTCTAACTTGATCAGGATGCCCTTTGAATGTGTGATGAAATAAAAATCCGTATGGGAGCAATGTCGTGTATTGATTGACCAATGACTTGACAAGTTTAAAACATGGCTCAGTCAGATTGTTGAATGGCTCTGGAGCTCAGTCATTCAGGGGTGTCTACACACCAACATTGGCTTTATCCAAAAATTAAACCACCAATGCAACGAGATAGCTCGGTGTGAGCTCAACATATAACTTGGCTATAATGTATTTCAACTCAGCTTGGTGGGGAGATCTGGTAGGAGCTCGGTGGACAAGACTCACTACAACACAACAAAACAGTCCTCTAAATGTAGAGGTCTACTAACAATAGAAAAAAATATATTGCTTCTCTAACTTAGAGATAAAAACCCCTATTGGGGAAAAAGATATTATTTATTTTTGTAATTTTGTGTGTTCTATGAAAAAAAATTCTTGGTGTAAAGGGCACCAAGGAAAAAAGAAAATTTCTTTACATTTACCTGGATATTACACAGAAGGTTATGGGACTACAAGGAGATATAAGAAGCTATTGGAGACATCACTGGCTCTCCAATGATGTAATTTTAGTATCCAAAACTTTTCCTTCCTCTGCAACCTTTCTCCAACCTTTTCAGGAGCTTCAACCAACTCTAGTGCCAAATGTGAAATAAGGATGGAAGTCTGTGATATTTTATTAATTATCAAAATCAATTTACAATAGATGGGATGCGATTCTTATAGGAATTGAACAACCATGTGTAGACAAATGCAAGGTTGCACAGGTACAACCGTAATCTCAACAACTTCCAAAATACATCCGAGAAGTAACATAAAAAATCAAACAAATAATTGTTACAACTACATAACAATAAAACCTATGAAATAATATGAAAAATATTGTTATAAAACCATATAACAATATATAAACTAATTACCTTAATAAATAATTAATCACTTAAGGTAATATAATGCATAAATTAACCTAACATTCCCCCCTTAATTTTGCATTGCCTCAAGGGATGAGGAGAGGAACTCTCTGAACAACTTGAACTTGTCATGTGTAAGTGACTTTGTGAGGATATTTGCTCGTTATTTAGCTGTTGGACAAAACTGAAGCTGTATATTGTGCTTTAAGACATGCTTGTGTATGAAATGTACCTGTACCTCAGTGTGTTTTGTTCTTTCATGAAAAATTGGATTGCGAACAAGTTTGAGAACACCTTCATTGTCAACATACAAGGTGGTCAGTTTGTCCTGTAGTATTCTAATTCCTTCTAGTATGTGACATAGCCATATTGCTTCATAGAAAGCTTCACCTGTAGAACAATACTCGATTTATGTGGCAGAATAAGAAACAAAGTGTTGTTTCTTACTTCCCCATGATATTGGTCTAGATCCCATAAAGAACACAAACCCTGAAGTGGATTTTCTGTCATCAATGTTTCCTGCATGATTTGAATTCAAATATCCCGACAAGAAGAAGTTGTCGTTCTTCTTGTATTCTAGACCAAGATCCAATGATCCCTTGAGATATCTCAAGATGCACCTTGCTGCCTTCCAATGAAAAACTTTAGGTTCTTTCTTGAACCTGGATAGATAGCTCACTGCAAAGTTGATATCTGGTCTAGTGTAGGTCAGGTAAATGAGACTCCCAATCAACTGCCGATAGAGAGTTACATTTATTGTAGGAGATGGATCTGAATGAGATAACTGTAATCTATTCTCCATGGGTGTAGAAATAAGTGTGTAATCCATCATCCTGAATTTCTCGAGCGTCATCTTAGTCTATTTCAATTAAGAAACAAAGATGTGATTCTCTTTTTGCCATACTTTTAATCCAAGACAATAGTGCATCAGCCTGAGATCTGTCATGTCAAACGATCATTTAAGATCTTTCTTTGTTGCATCAATCATCCTCACTGAATTTCCAGTGATGACTAGATCGTCGACATAGACAATGAAAATGACAATCTCCTCCCCTTGCGTTTTGAGGTAGATATTGGGATCGTATGGATTTATAACAAATCCATGTTGTACGAGATGCTCATCAATTTTGATGTACCTTTCCTAGGGTGCCGGTTTGAGGCCGTACAGAGATTTCTTGAGTCTACATACCTTTGCTTCTTGATTAGGTACAACATATCCCTCAGGTTGAATCATATATACTTCTTCTTGTAAATCTCCATTCAGGAAGGCAATTTTTACATCCATCTGATGGAATTTCCAACCAAACTGTGTAGCTAGAGCAAAGATCATTCTGATCATTTTGATCTTAGCTATGGGAGAAAATGTCTCCTCGTAGTCAATGCCTTCTTTTCGTGCACACCCCTTTGCTACTAGTCTTTTTTTTACTTGTCAATGGTCCCATATGCTTTGTACTTTGTTTTAAATATCCATATGCATCTAATGGGTTTCTTCCTTGATGGAAGATTGACAAGCTGCCAAGTGTTGTTTTTCATTACCAAGTTGTATTCAACATCCATGACATCTTTCCAAGATTTTGAATGTAGGGCTTCCTGGACTATAAAGGGCTCATTAGATTCAATAACTCTACTCATCGAAGGAAATTTCACTTCTTCTCTTGCTTTACTACGAGTCCTTGGTCCAGTGGTGGATGTATTTGGTGGAGCACCTATTATTGCATCTCGTAACATGCTAGTACACCACTTGGGCATATGTTTAGCATTTCTCGTGGGTCCTAGTTCTATCAGATCATCGCCATCATCCCCATCATCACTTTCATCATCCGTGGGAACATCAACTTCAATTTTTATAACTGGTGAAGAATCTACATTAGGTGAGTCTGGAGGAGGAGACTTTGCTTCCTTCTTGTCAAAGAACTCAACATCTTTGCTGGTGTAGACTCTCCCAGTCTTTGGATCCATCAATGTGTACCCAAGATTATCTTCACTATACCTAATGAATATGAGTTGTTGTGATTTTATATCCAATTTCTTTCTTTTCTGCTTGGGTATGTGCATACTTACTTTGCACCCAAATACTCTGAGGCGTGCAAAAAATGGTTTCTGCTTTGACCATGATTCATGTGATGTTACTTCGTCAAGAGAAACTATGGGCACTCTATTCAACAAATACACTATTGTCTTTGTTGCTTCCGCCCAAAATTTCTTTACTAGTCCAGAATCATCGATCATGCATCACACCATTTCCATTATAGTATGATTTCTTCTCTCAATGACACCATTTTTCTACGGTGTGTGTGGAGGAGGCATTTGTCAATGAATTCCATGAGCTTGAAGATAGGATTTGAACTCATCACTGGTGGATTCCCCCTCTCAATCTGAGTAGAGAGTTCTGATGTGATGACTAGTTTTGTTCTCAACAACCACTTTAAATTTCTTGAAGGTTTCAAAAGCTTCACTTTTCTCGTGAAGACATTATATCCATATTTTCCTTGAATAATCATCAACACAAAATATGAAGTATTGGAACCCAGAATGACTTGGTTGCATCGGACTGCAAAGATCGGTATGAACCAAATCAAGCTTACCATGAGCTTGACACGTACTCTTCTGGAATGAAACTCTATGTTGTTTTCCTACTTGATAGTGAGGACACTTGTCTGTATCCTTTTGGATAGATTGTAAACCATTTACCGTATTACGCCAGTGAAGTGTCTGGAGATACTTGAAACTTATATGAACAAGTCTCTAATACCACAATTGTGCAGAGGTAGAGTTCTTAGCCATAAGTGCCTAATCATCTCTGTGGAAAAAATCAAGCTGGAACATGCGTCCCACATTGGAGGCTTTTGCAACTATTTTTGAGCCTCATGATTTTTCTTGAATTAAACACAGTTTCTTGCCGGAATGACTATCAAATTCAATTTTCAAGTTTTGATTGAGGAGTTAACTGACTGACAACAAATTTTTAGTCAACCCAGGGACATAGAGTACATCTGACAATCTACAGTTGTGTGAACCAAGGGGCAGAGAAATGTTCCCAATCCCCCGAACTATGTATGAAGAATCATCACCTAACGAAACATGGTTTTTCGAAGGAGCGTCCCTCATTGAAGTAAACCAGTCTCTGTGGCTTGTCATGTGTCGAGTGGCTCCCGAATCAACATACCAGACATCACTAGATGATGTGGAGGGTTCACTTGAATGAGTGGTGTACAAGTAGTCTTCAGTATCTGAATGTTCTTCTTTCTCAACAATATTTCCTTACTGATGGGGTCTTCTTTTCCAGTTTCCCTTTTTATGCCCTTGATTGTAGTTTGTATGTACCTTGTGATATTTATAGTGTGGAGGTCTAGAGTTTCTTGATGAACCTTTCTTGTAAGTATTATACCAACAATATTTCAATTCATGTCCTCTTTTGTAGATTGGACATTTCTTCTTTTGTTGCTTATCCCCTTGTCGATTCTGATTCTGATATTGAGACTTTTGATAGGAATTAGGTTTTCCTTTTCCTTTTCCTTTCCATTTTTGATGAGAAGAAAGTTCCTACTCCTCTTCACCATCCTTATTATATAGGGATTCCTCTTATTGCAGTAGGTTCACTAGCTTGTCAAAACTAACTGTTGTATCTGACAAGTTGAGTGTTGTTACAAAAATGTGGTAAGAACAAGGGAGGGATCTCAGAATAATGGGAGTGAGAGTGTTATCAGTGACCTCCTCTCCTAGGGCTAGAAGTGAAGCCCTCAACTCTGTTACTCTTCTCAAGAAAGATTTGATTTTCTCATTTTGCTTAAACTTCAATATATGTAACTGAATCTGCAAATTCAGAATGACATTCTTATTTTTGGCATTGTATACCATGCTCAACTTATCCCATGCTTCTTTGGTTGTTTTGGCATCTTGAATGCGGGGTTACACATCATTAGACACTCCAAACAAGATGATGAGATTGACCTTCTGATATGATCTATCAAACTATCGTTGTTGTGTTGTATCAGTAGTTGATCTGGTTAGAGTACCATTCACAATAGTCTAGATCTCTTCAAACTTAAGTTGTGTCTTGATTTTTGTCTTCCATGCAGCGTAGTTGTTTCCTCTAAGTAGTTGTGAATCTGGAAGATAGAATTTGGGGACATTGGTGCCCATTTTACATAATTCATTGACAGGGTTAGGCTCTTATCACTCTAGATATAAGTTCTCCCAATCTATATACCATTAGTTTGATATACTGAACCTTGCTATATACGTTCCCTTCTGATATACCCGTCGGTACTTGAAAGAATCTCATCCTTTCTATATATCTGGCGGTACATGAAAGAGTCATTAATGTACATGAAAGAATTTGATACGTGGTACCAAGACACTAATGAAAGGGGTCTGTGTGATTATTGACACCGGCTCAAAGAAATATCCTCATACATGTGCGTAACTTCGCTATATACTTAGATAATTTATTAGTCTGGATTTAAGTCATGCAGTCATTCCTAGAAGGATGAGAGGGCTCATAGTGTTTGCACTATGTCCTTATTACTCCCTGTCGATTTAAAGGGTCGATGCCCAAACGACGTTGTTGTAGCTATATTAGGCATTTTTTACAGTAGTAGTTTGGATGAATTTACTTGTAAGTTCTTCCCAGAGGGACTGTTTATATCGAACGTTGTGAATGAGATCTAGGTTCTCATGAGTGTTTTAGAACCAAATTTCATTATTTTTTATTACAATTCTTTGTCAGTTTGTGAGCAATTACAATGTTTTCAGTTGACTATGGCAACCTGCAAATTAGTACAATACACTGAAGTATACAATTACATTGAAAAAATTTGAAAAATTGAATGACAGGTAATTTTTTTTTTTTGGGCCTTGGTGGCCTCCGGAGCCCAAAATGACCCACAATGCCAAAAAATTGCAAAAATATAGCTAAAAATGCAATTTTTAGGTGTACCCCATTTAGAAAATGTTGCTTAGAATTAAAAAAAAGCTTAGTGCAAGACAAAAAATTGACCCTTTTTTTAGGGTTTTTCACGCTATTTTTAGTGGCCTGTTTACTGTAACTAAGGGTTTTAGTGGGGTTTTTTGGCCAACTTTGACATTTTTGGGATAAATCAACCGCTAAAATTCCATATTGTGCAACATATAATTAAATAGGCTTTTGGTGGGGGTCAAACCATTGACCTCCCACTCCTAAATTGGTTGTTCTATCCAATCAAGCGATCTAAGCTCAGGTGTAATTAATTGAACAAATTTGTATTTAAAAACATGCTAACCTTGCAGAATGGCGACGTGGCTTTGAGTTGAGGCTCCATGTGGTGCTGGCTGGAGGTGGATTCAGATTAGGGTTTCTCTTTGCATGAAAAAGATGGATCTCACTTTTCTTTATCTCCTTTGATGGCTTCTATTCGATGCCGCCATGTATTTCTTTGCTAAGGTTTTACTTCCACTATTTTTTTTACTTAATCCACCACTTTTATATCTTTAATCTTGTCACTTTTTGCTGTGATTTTTTGGTTACAGGATTTTTACGTCTACGTTGAATTTCTTTACCGCCACTTATTATTTTGCCTCCGTGTGTGTTTGCACAAGGTGCATAGAGGAGGGAGGTTGATAGACCAATGCACTTGTTTTGTATTTGTACGTAGGTTGTAGGGACTGCGTGTTAAATGGAGGTTGGCTCATCTTCAATGGAAAATGAATACACTTAACTTGGTAGCCATTTATTGCTTATGCTGCTACTGGTTGTGTATTATTTTTTTACCATCGTTTACAATATTTGCATGTAGAAGACTGGTCGCCGATCGAGACAGGGGACTTTGATGTGGAACAACTCACTTAGTGGGTGTGATGAACTCACATATCGGGTTTCTGAAGTTTCACTCGGTCCTTTTACTATGTGATTGACATGACCTTGAATTAATCATCCAAAAACAGAGTGGCTCAACTTTTGTGTGCATGGCGATGTGCCCAACTCGGTGGAGGTGCAGTGTTCAGTTGAATGCCCCCAACTCAACCAATGTTTGTTGATGACTCATTCCAACTCGATCAGGATGCCCTTTTAATGTGTGATGAAATACAAATTCGTCGAGGAACAATGCTGTATATGGATCGACCAACGACTTTACATGTTTAAAACATGGCTAGGTTAGACTATTGAATGGCTTGGGAGCTCAGTCAATTAGGGGTTTTTGCATGCCAACATTGGCTTTATCCAACAATGAAACCACCAATGTAATGAGCTATCTTGGTGTGAGCTCAACATACAACTCGACTACAATGTATTTCAAGTCAGCTCGGTGGGGAGCTATGGTAGGAGCTCAGTGGGTAGGACTCATTGCGAAACAACAACACATTCCTCTAAATTTGATGTTGCTGCCACTATCAGCTATGACTAATAGTGTCACCAAATTTTAGTGACAAAACCTCTAATGGGGTAGAATGATTTTTAAAAAAAAATTTGTGAGTGCCATAAAGCAAATTTTCCTGGTGCAGAGGGAACCAAGGCAAAAAAATTTTACTGTACATTTACTTGGATATCACATAGAAGGTTATGGGATTGTAGGGAGAATCTGGGAAGCTGCTGGAGGCAGCACTGGCTCTCCGATAATGTAGATTTCTTCTCCATGACTTTTCCTTCCTCTGCAACCTTTCTCCAACCTTGTCAGGAGCTTCAACTAGCTCTGGTACCAAATGTAAAATAGGGACATAAGCCTGTGATATTTTATTAATTATCAAGATCAATTTACAGTAGATGGGCTGCAATTCTTATAGGAAATGAAAAACCATGTGTAGATAAATGCAAGGTTACACAGGTACAACCGTAATCTCAATAACTTCCAAAATACATCCAGGAAGCAACATAAATCAAACAAATAATTCTTACAACTACGTAACAATATAACCTATGAAATAATATGATAACTATTGTTATAAAACCATGTATAACAATATATAAACTAATTACCTTAATAAATAAATAATTACTTAAGGTAATATAATGCATAAATTAACCTAACAGGATAGCTCTCCATCTCTCAAGCCTATCTCATTTGCATAACTTCCCCTTAGGGTTTTACACTATATAAGCTAGGGTCAACTGAAATAACCTCACAACTCATCATAAAAACTCTCCAAAAGGTCCTAACATACATGGTACATCATAAATAAACTTCCTACATGCATCCATGGGATCATATAGCTCCATAATTCATCCTTTTACATCATGACATCCATACCTGCTTCAAATGAGCACCTGAAACATGGTCACCAACCTGTATCTACACATTGAATCTCATGTGAGTACCAAAAAAATCTCTAATCGTTCTCACAATCATTTAAAAATTCTTATCAATCCTACAAGAAGCTTGAACCTCCATGCACTATCACCTAGGCTAGCTAGATCACCTGATTAGGATTGCAAGAACAATCCATCCTCACTAGACCAACATGTGGAACCAATAAAATACCTAAATCTCCATGTCATCATAATTATTAGCATGCTTTGATCCTACTCCATCATCCACTTTTTCATTAATGAGATTTTACATCAATCACAACACTTATACAACAACATGCCAAAATGATGATGTATAAAGGTATTTTGATATGATATGTGATTATATATGATGATGATGATCTTTGATTAAGATTTATGTGTTGATTTTGTGATTTTCTTGTGATTAAATTTAAATTTTATATATATTATTGGTAAATATTGATGTTATATGGATATTTGGATAGATGTTGAAGTTGATGTGGATAGATATATGATGGTGTTGTTATGTTATGAATTTTTGACTTCTAATGTGATCTCAAATATCAAAATGTGTTTTAATTATTGGATAATAATAAACCATGGAATGATTTATTTATAATATATCTGATCGGAATTAAAATGGTGAAGGCACGTGCACTTTGGAATTTATAAAAAATGTTAACATATGATTAATAATGGGTATTCACAAGTAGGATCTTAGACATAGATGGAAATAATAAGTATACCTTCCTAAGACATGGGAAGGGTTGACACATGTAGATTATGTTGGAGAGTAGGTTCTCCTTTCAATGGTTTCATAGAGATATGCCCCAACTTTTAAATTTTATTTTTAAGGAAATTTGATCAATGCGGGAAGTTTTCTATGATGGGAAATCTGATCAATGTAGGAATATTTCCTAAGATACTTTAGATATTTGAATTTTTAAAGTCTGATCGATGCGGGAATACTTTTTACATGGGTAGCCATCCTTTGAAGGATCAGTTTATGAATTTGACAGATAGTTTTCCTTCAAGGGATCTATATACTTTTCTTTTTGATAATGTAATGTTTATATTTTGATAGTTGTCCTTCAAGGGATTAGTCTATTTTGACAATATGCATCCATAGATATTTTTGAATTTCTTTTACGCTAAGATACATTCCCACTAGACCAATTCGAGGAGGGGAAAATATATTATCACAAACTACACATGTGTGCCCCATGCTATATCTTTGGTAGGTAAACAAGGTGGATGGATGTAATGATTGTGGGGTTCCTACTAAGGAGTAACTTTTACATGTGAAATATGTGATGAAAAAAGTCGTGATGCTCATATTTAAGGTTTTCAGGATAGTGACAGAAAGAACCACATACTTTCAAATTATTACGATGATAAGGTGGATGGTTAGTGATAGTTTAAGATCCTGATGTGACTATTTTCATGACAGTTGATGTTTTAACAATAGAAAATATGTAAGGGCAAGGCATTCAGAGGTTCCTTTTCAGGTGTACCATTAAGGGAGGCTATAGAATAAGCTCCCGACCCATACTTATGAGTGATGAAATATGGACCGATCTAGATAGGGGAAAACTTTACACGTTTACTCCTTTCCACAGTAGTGAAAATTTTATTTTCTTTGAGAATGAGATCACCTATGTTAAAGTCACATTATTTTACATGTTTTTTATACATTCTCTTGATGGGATCTTGATATACATGATGATGTTCAATAAATATTAAGCATTTTTCATCTATAAATTATAATGAATAGTTTAGAATTATAAGTTGAGTCATCAGTTGATAAGGGGATGAGGGATGTTAGAGAAGCCATGGTGTCCACAAATTTATTATAAGATTGTGGAACTATTTGGATAGTGTAATGATCAAAGTATTCTAGAAGGAATTCAAGAATGGCTTTATATTTTTGTAGAATTTTGTTTTTACATTGATAAATCCCTTATATTTTATTGATGAAAAGCTATGATTCTCCATAGATTTCAAATATATGAACACCGAGCATGATGGAGGTTTGGAGGCCCATGATTAAAGCTTCGTATTCAACCATGTTAGTAGTACATTCAAAGTTTAGTTTTAATGATAGATAGATAAGAGTCCCCCAAGAAATTATAATGACAATACCAACACCTCCCCCTTGGTGTCACTTATATCCATCGAAGAAGAGTGTCATTTTGAGAGGGGTGTATTCTTGATCAATAATGAAATTAATGGATTCATCGGGGAATTTTTCATTAGGGGGTTGATTTTATGAAAGAGAGGCCTTGGAGAAATTATCAGCGATGGCTTGTCCTATGACAAGTCTTATATTTATAGAGGGTGTAACTTGTATAATAAACAACATGTTCACAAACTTACTCATCTCGATGAGTGAGCTTGACACCTAAGGAATGATGGGTAATAGATTTGCATAAGAAAAATGGATCCCCCTTGTGTGGAGGCATGAGTATAGGGGGTGAAAGAATTTACTATTTTAGTTCATCAAAGGTTTTTTGACAGTTGTGATCACATCTAAATTTTATGTCTTTTTGAAGGAGGTGATGAAAGGGCTGATGGTGATCCAAAAGTTGTGATATAAAGTGATCGATAGATTGAATATTACCTTGGAGGTTGCAAAGTTATTTGAGGTTTGATGGAGGAGGAATTTCTATGATAGATTTGATTTTAGCCAAGTCTACTTCAATGCCCCATATAGACACGATGAACCCTAATATTTTTCAAGTGAGAACACCAAACATTAACTTAGCGAGGTTGAGGTGAAGAAATTACTGAATTAGATGGATGAAGATGACATCGAGGATGAAAATATGATATTTACAATACTTATATTTCCCTAAGATATCATCAACATATTCTTTTACAATTTTGTGGATAGGGTCATGAAAGATATATGTCATAGCTCATTGATAAGTAGCCCCACATTTTAAATTCCAAATGGCCTAACATGTTAGCGGAAAGTCTACCAAGAAGTTATGAAGGATGTTTAATGTTGATCGTCAGTAGTGATGAGAATTTGATTATAATTAGAGAAGTCATCCATAAGAGAGAGCATCTCATGGTTGACTATTAGATCGATGAGTTGGTCGATGTTTGGAAGAGTGAAGTCATCTTTAGGATAAGTGAGATTGAGATCTCGAAAGTTGGTAAAGATGCATAATTTTCCTAAGCCCTTGGTTACGGGCATGATACTAGAGACCCATTGTGGATAATCAATGGTTATGATAAAATAAGCACAAAGAAAACATTGCAACTCTTCTTTGATAAGAATAACTATGCGGGGGCAAATCCTTGTTTTTTTTACCAGTTTAACATTAAGATAAGTGACGATACTGTAAAAAATGATGTTTGGGTAGATACCTAGAATATCACTATATGACCAAGTGAAGGATTGATTATGTTTATATAGGAAGGTGGTGAATTCATTTAACTCAGCTAGATCTAAAGATTGACAAAAATTATCTATATGACGATCTTATGGATTCCCTATATTAACATTAATAATAAATTTGTTAAGAAGCATCCATGTGTCAAGTGGTAAGGTTTTCCGAAGGAAGTTATCCTTTACTCTCATATAAGAGAGGATGGATTGATTTTCTTGGCATTGAAGGATGTTGACGGTGGGTGAGTCTTCTTCTATTATTTTGGACCAGATGAGAGGAAAAATTTTAGTATCATGATTAGTTTGGTAATTCAATCATCCTAGTGTAATAGTATTGACTAAAAAACATTAGGAGGAATAGAAATAGTATCATTGGTACCATAAGATCATTTTGTGTGGATGAGGAGGATGGTTTAGGTTCTATGATGGATCTGGACATGGTATGTGTGGAGGATTCAGAGGCTGATTTTTCATAACGTAGCCCGTATTTTTCATGTGGTTTGACAGAATGTTCGATGATCAAATCATGGACACCTTGTTCATAACGTCTAAATCCAAATATTTTCTAGGCATAGTGATGGAGGTACATTTGTTAAAATACTCTATTATATAATAATTTGAAATCTGATATAAATAATTTGGAATGACGTTGATAAGTAGGACATGTAGAGGGGTGGTCGATACCTCCTTAGATAATATTTGTTTTTAGATGCGGTGGGTCATAAAATATGAAATATCTGATGTTGGGTTCATACATGGGTTGTTTATCATCCCTTCCATATTTCTTTGGCGTGGGAAGTGAATTGATCATAAGGAGACGGTACCCCCACAACAAAATATGTTGCATAACATCATCAAAGGAAGTGTCACCTAGTAGTTTCTATGATGGAATGGATGTAATAGTGGAAGATTCATTAGATGAGCATGATTTTTATTTAAGAATGAGTATATCATTGGGACTATATGTCATGTGAAAATATTTGAATGGCTTTGAATCTTTGGGAACCATAAGGGTCTTACCTTCATATTCGTATTTGATACATTAATGGAGTGTATATGGGATGCAACGCATAACACATATCTAGGGTCAGCCTAATAGCATGTTATATAAGAACTCTCCTTCTACCAGATAGAAGAGTTCATGGAGAGTTTTAATGCTAATTTTTATAGGTAAGATGAATGTATCTAATGTGGGAGTGATTACATCATTAAAATATTGGAGCAAAACTAGTGTTTGGGTGATGAAGGTGTTAGGTAGTTAAATTTTACTAAAAGCATGTGATGACATGATATTGGTATGTGTGCCTTTATTGATAATGACCCTCTTTACAAGGTTATCATTGATTTGGGGGGAGATTAAGAGTGGGATATCATGGTCCTCTGGTTATAGAGATGGTATTGTTGAACTTTCAAAGGATATTGCAGTGTGGTTTTTGAGTGTGCCTACTAGATTAATGAAATTTTGTGGATCATCTGATGGTATTGATATAGATTAGAGTGCTTTGATCATGGCTTGTCGATGAGAAGTTGAGGCTTTCACAAAATCGTAAAGGGACATCTTGACTTGAGCTTGGTGAAATTTTTGTATGACAATGTTTTGAACTGCGGTAATGGCTTATATGTGAGGGGTGACAAGGATGGAAATATTATCCTTAGTAGGGGGTGTTGGAGTTAATGACTCATGAATGAGTGGGATGGAGGATTTTTTTTTTATTGGTAGTGTCGAGGTTTTGGGTATGCTATCTAGTGGTGATATGTATTGTGTCAATTCTATGAGGAGGGGATTTCTTAGAAGAATTCCCACTTTCAATGGTTTTAGGTGTAGATGGTGATTTAGATGCAGTGGTTGTGGATGTATTGTGGGATTATTTTGATGTTTGTATATATGAGGGGAGAAGGCCCTTATTTGCAAGGTTTTTTATAGCAGCATGGAGGGATTTACAATATTCTATATGATTTACTGGTGTGCGATGATAATCACAAAAGGCCTTGAAGTTATACAAATAAGGATTCCACCCTCGAGATCTAGATGACTTAAGAGGAGGTAATGTCATGATTAATTGTTGTAGAAGGATTTCTAGGATTGATGTGTAATGTATATTTGAGGAAGATGGTGAATGAAGTGAAGATTCTTTAGATTTGATAGGAGTTGAAGGAACTACCTTTGGTGTATCTTCTTTAGATATATGCTGAGGAATGATTTTTGATTGTGTGATAGTGGCTCATTATCTAGATGAGGGATGTGGCCCTAGGATGGAAGTCAAGTGTTTTGGTTTTTGTGTTGAAGATGTCGTATAGTCATGGGTTATGATGGTCACCTTTTTAGATGAAGGGGTTCATGGCCATGTGATGGAATTATAAAGGTTAGGCGTGTAATTCTGAGGTACATGGTCATCATACGATCTTTTCACAATTCATAAGATAGGTTCCTTTTGTAAAGCTTGTGAAGAGCTTATAGATGAGTTAGATGATGATGAAGCAGATGTGGATAAAGGTGCTTTATTTTTAATGGTAGGATCTGAAGATGTGGTGGGTTTGATGTTTTGTTTTCTATGAAAAAGCTAATGATGGATGGCTCAGATGTGGGATTTGTGATAGGAGTCTCAGGTGTCACAGGTGGTTTATCTTTGACTGTGTTTATAGTATGATGGGTATGAGTGTGATTGGTTTGTGGCTGACTAGTATATGGGGAGTGATTTGGCAAGGTTTGTTTAAAAATGTCAAAATTCTGATTTTGAGGTAGATTTGGATTATCTAATTGGAAATCACCTTTGTTAATTAGATATTGAAGAACATATCAGAAAGAAAGAAACCTTTTGATGTTCTGGAATTTGAACCTATGGTATTTGCAATAATCATTATCTCTGTACCAAGATTTTTTTGAGATGGATGTATCAATGGGGTGGATAAGAGGAAGAGTGATCATGTTGGCATCCAGGATTTTATCGAATATGAATCTATAATATTATCCTATAGGCGTATAAGTGCATCAAGCACGAGAGAGTTTGGTGGTTGAAAGCTCTTTCAGAGTGGTCTTTACGATGACAATTGTGTTGGCTGATGATTTGGATTTGTTGTGGCTAGAAGATGGTTTGGACGAAAACTCAAGTTTTGGTTTCTTTGATTTAAGCTTAACTCTACCATATTTAAGAGTGTGAAGCTCGAGTTTGTGGGATATTGTGAAGGATTTTAAAAACATCTAAAAATATTAGGTTCATAATGTAGATGAGATGTGCTTACCACAGGAGCAAGAAAATAATTCCATTAGTTTAGTCTGTGGGAGGGAAAATGATAATTGATTGATAATGCCCCTCTAGTGGGTGACAAAGTATGTGATGGATTTATATTCAAATTTTTTTATTTCGCATATGTTAGTGATAGTGATTTTTTTTGTGATATTGATTGAGAAATGTTCCAAAAAAGTTTTTGGAACCTAGGGAATGAGAAGAGTGAATATTGAGGTATGATGTTATATTAGTCTAAAGTAGGGCTAGCTAAAGACATTTGGAATGTCCTCAACATAAGTTCTTGGTAATGTGCTATAAGATAATAGGCATATAGGAAGGCCCAAATATGTTTTTGAGAGTCTTATTTACTGTAGAATTTTATGAACTTAGGAAGTTCCCATAAGGAGGATAGACTTTGTCTAATACAGATGAGTGGATGGGTTTGTTTCATATTTGTTCATCCAATAACATGTTTTTAGGACCCATAAAAGTGACTTCAAGGCTAGATATTCTATTCATTAAAGCTTTCAGATTTTTTGTTTGTGGTTATTGTACATTGCATGAGGGTGAACTAGTTTGATTATATGGAAATTTATTTAGTTGCTGATATGCTTGCGGGATATTTTACTAAAGAGGGGTACCAAGGGGAATGTTATAAGTAGGATGTGAAACAAAAGGATGTGAAGGTTGGATGTACCGGTATTGAATGGGAATAGATGTATTCATAAGAGGTTGTGATGGTTGAGGTATGTGTTGAAAGGGAATTAATGTTTGAATTAACAGTTGAGGTATATGTTGGAAAGGAGTAGAGGAGTGGATATGTGGCTTAGAATGCTAAGGTTTGTTGTTGGATGAGAGGCTAGGAAGGATGAGGTATGTGTTGGAAAGGAATTGAGGTATGAATGAGAGGTTGAGATTTTTGAGGTATGGATTGAGAGGGAGTAGGGATGGTGGATGAATGTTGTGAGGAAGGAAAAATAGTGGAAATAAAGCTTGTGTTGATGGGTTGTATCAATGTTGGGATAGACATAACTACATTTTAGACAATAGATGTGGGATGTTGAGATGAAATAGGCTGAGATATATTTAATGGGATGATGTTGAACTTATAAGAGGAGTTTAGATGGTAGAATATACTAAGGGACTTGACATGGATGAGGATACATTGGTATTATTTTGGGATGATGTGGAGCCCTAGGAGAGGTCAGGTGAAGATGTAGGTTGTTGATTAATTGTGTCTTGTGAGGAGACCACATTAAGGTTGAAAGAAATGAAAGGAGGAAAGGAAATAATATTATATGTTTATGATTTTTTGGCATTAGGGTAAGGGAAGCATTTTTTGGATGACTATCTCATGGTTAGGATCAATAATCCAAGAGAAATCATACGATGTGTTAGATATAGGGGGCCACAGTCTAGGTGTGAATGGTTGAAGATGAACACCTTGAGAAGAAAGATATGTATTGAGGGAAATGGGGTTTGAGTCTAAGATATCCAAAAAGAGTGGATCCCCATTGTAAAAGAAATGGGGACTAGGTGGATCGTTTATTTTAGAGGACTCAAATTGACTACTGGGAGAATGTGGAGGTTCCCTAACATGTGGTCAAGGTGATAGAGATGCTCGATGGTGTTGATCAATTAAATGTAAAGCATTATCAATGTGGGTTTGGGTTTTTGATAGTTGATGGAAGTTTTACCATGTTTTTAAATTTTTAGACAAGGTTTGTGTCTAGTAAGAACCATGAAAGAAAACAATCACCTAAAATAGATAATGAAACTAGATACTTGGTTACAAACAACAGAAAAATCACACAAAAGAATTTTTAATTATCTTGGTTAATTTAAAAAGATGAAATGTGAAAGATGGTTGATGGGGTCGTAGGAAATGGAAATCTAAGGATGGTTTCAGTTTATGTTGAAGGATGGATTCCTTGATATACCTAAAGGTATGTGAGGCTTGAATTTGTGTTGGTGTTGGTACGGGGCTTGGTATTGGGTCTTATCCCCTCACTTCACGGTCCCGCATTGATAAGGGAGTCAAGTTCTTAGCCAATATACCACCCACCAATTTTTTATACTCAAACAAAACAATGAGTTGGCTTATCCTCTTAGTGATGAAATCTAAGTAGGTCCACCTGGGTAGGAGTGTTTCAATGCAAGTTATGTTTAAAGTGATTTGGTTTTGTGTGAGGGAAATTAAGTGAAATATAATTTGTTAATTCCCTAATTAGACTATGTGATCAAGTAGAGATGAAAAGGTTTGTTTTAAACCCAAAATAAATATTGACTTCGATGAGGATGACAAGAAAAGTGCAATGATTTAAAATAAAAATAAAAAAAGACGTACCTAGCAAACACTTCCATTTTTAATTTTTTAGATTTTTGATTTTAATTAAAAAAAATTAGCACAACTATAACACAAAAAAAAATCCAACAAAGAAAATTGTAAGGGTTAGAAGAAGATAGAAATTAGACATAAAATGGATGTTAAAGGCTGTCTGGTTGAGCAATAAAAACAATCATAGAGATCGTCAAAATTTTAAACGAATCACAAATGATTCACTATAATTGTTGGTGATTTGACTAGATCGTTAATGATTATAGAACATAAGTCCAAGGATGAATATAGATTAATTAAAAATGAGAAAAAGGAAACTAGGTACCACTGGGAGTGCAAGAATGTACCAGAAAGTTTTTTCTTTTCAACTTTAACTTAATAAAATGAAATTAAAAAAAATTTGACCTCAGAAGATGACGGGGTTTACTGATACCCACAATGATGAATGCTGGTGTTGTTAGATAATTGATGTCAATTAAGTGCTCCTTCCTCTTTTGCCAAGTGAAGAAACCTATAGATCAAAGACAACTGAAAAATATATATTAGATAGATGTGTAGACGACTTGCTCAAAAAAGGTCGATTCCAAGAATCCAAAAGTACTTCCTTGAAGGATGTTAGATCATTTTAATACAATTCAGTATAGTTATAATGATAATAGAAATATATATAATGAAAATGATTAAATTGATTTAGAATTCAAGGTCAAATGGAAGATCCTTTGAAGCTTCAAATGTGGCCCAGGATAAAGTTGAAGCGATAAAAACAAAATCAAAGTAGTCATATGAAAAATTCTCTATTTCTTGTTGGATCTCATGAAGGAATTTAAATTGTTCTTCAATGTCTTCAATGTCAAAGGAGAATTGGATCGCACACATCATAAGTTTGTGAAGGTTGTTTCAATATTCCTAGAAGAAGGGTTATTGAACTATTGGAAGGTCGTAAATGATTGTAATATGATGGGACCAGGTAGGTACTACCATTTAAAGTAGAGTCATGATTGAAAAGGACAAGTTTAATCCAAAATATTGGTAAAAAGAGGTACTAGACTGATAAATTGATTAGAAGATGTTAGTTAACAGGGATTGTAGGTGATTTAGAGGAATTGTTGGAAATTTGGTAGAATTATGGGTGATTCAAGGGAATCGTGAACGATTCAAGTAATCACTAGTGATTAATTTTAATGTGGAAGTAGGTTAGATGATGTCTCTAAATGCTGGATGGATCTGATTAAATTTGATGACTGGTAGTTGAGATTTCTAGGAAAATTATTGATGAAAAGACTATCAAAATGATGTGTTACAAGAGCTTGAAGTTGATACAAGGCTTTTATTATCTCTATAGTGATGTAGATTCATTGCAGGGTTAAAAACAAAATGTAAGAGAGTGTAAAAGAATTTTGAATATCCTTGAGAGAGGAGACAAAACTAGATTTTATAATCGCTAGCGATTAGTTAGAATCACCAATGATCAGGGAATTTTGGGAAAACATTTAGGAAATGGTTGAAACCAGTTCCTAAATGGGGTTTTTGGGTAAATTGGGAGGGAAAATTGTTGGGGGGAGGTTAAGGTCAAGTTGGGGAGGCTAGGATAAAAGAGGTTTGAGGTGGTTTTTAGATATTTAGGTAGTTTTAAGGGGGTTAAGGTAATTTAGGGTGGGTAGCTAGTAATTTATGAGGGTGTAAAACTTGATTTTATGGGATGAGGGGAGAGTGACTTAGGATAATTATATAATGATAGGTTTTAATTAAAAAATGTGTGTATAGTAGGGAGTATGTCGGTGAAAAAAACCCAGTTTATACAATTTCATCAATCCCCACTATATCCATCTCTTATCTCTCATGTGAGTTTAGAATGGAGCCATGGTCACTAGCAATTCTCATGATCACTATCAAAACTATGTCCCTCACATCGATACCTAGTAAAAAATAAAAAACTAAAAAAAACACATAAAACAAGTAAAAATCCACGAGTAAATTGTAAAATCTATCCAAAATCCTAAACATTTGCAATTTAACAACACTCCCTTGAATAAAAACATTGAATCCTATCCTAGTGTCTATTAAAAATATCCTTAAAACATCATAATAACCTAATACAAATCCATTGAGAGTTTCCTCACATTGGGAAAATATCAGCTCTCATTTTATCCCTTGCATGTTGGTTCTGCAAATTAACTAACAACAATTAGTATGTTTTTTATTAATCCACGGTAATTTAATTATCATACCTGGGGACGTAAAATTTCAATATTGTAAGTGTTGTATGCACATTTATAGATGTTGGGAGTATAAGGGAAAATTGGTGTCACTGTAATTAGGAAATAAACTGCTAGAATTGAACTAGCTTATAACTAGAAATGAATACTATGGTTATCATTAAAACATGTAAAAAATATATCATAAATAAAGGATAAGTTGCTGCAAATCTAATCTAATCATGCAAGAAACTATAACAACAAATGAAAGGAGAGGGTTAGCAGACCACAAGTGGGCCCTGCCTTGGGTGTTAATCCCTCCTAAGGCCTGTGTCTACAATAATTTAGCAGAACTCAAATTTTATTCAATAGCATGAAGATTACAAATGGAACATTCTGTAAAATCTCTACCTATGGATTGATCCCATTCTATAGCCTTAACATTCTTTTTATATTCTTCACTCAGAAGATACGTGAAGAGACTGCCTTCTTACTAACAGTTACAATTTGATTAAGTAAAATATTACAACCAAACAATCTGGAGATTCTCATGTATGCAACAGAATTGTTAGAAGGTTTCCTCATATAATGACATAACTCAACTAACTGATCACTCTAAACAACCAGTTATCAAATTAGATCAACTAGTTCCTTGTTGGAGTTGCAGAGCATAATCACGTGATGGACGTTGAATCTTCTTTGCATTCTCATAAATGCTCTTCTAGCAATACGTGCAAACTTAGGTAAATTTTCCATGTTGCTCAAGGTTTCTATAATTATGGTATTGCGTATGTGTGTAACTTTCCTTGGCTATAGGTGCTTTACTGTGGACAAGTCCTAATTGTTGCATGTTAGTTGCTTCAGATGAGTCCCTTTACATTGTGAATGAGTTTCTTTAGCTACATGTTAGTGGATACACATAACAACTCTTTGGAAATCAAGGCTAACATTTATTCAAAGCACTATTTAATCATCACATTGTATTCAGAAGAATAAATGCATCCATAATCCACAAAATAAAGTAAACTTAGTAGTAATTATATTAATTAATATAAGTTTCATAAGTTTAAGATATAATAGAAATGTTCAACAATATATGGGAAACACAAGTTTAGGGGGTACACATGGATAAAAAAATACAACAAATGAGAATTTTGAAATATTAAATAAAATGGGTCATCACACCCCTATACTGAGATTCTTGAATGTTGTCATTTAAGAATTCTTGCATTCTTACCTTTCTCTTTCTTGGGGTCATCCTGAATAATGTTGCACAATCTCCTGAAGTCCATTGGTGTTGAGATACCTTATGGTTCTATGAATAAATAACCTACATTTATTTTTTACCTTTCCATTATCCTTTTCTACAAGTCCTCATCCAACTCTATGTTTCTAGACCAATGGGGAATATGATAGTGGATAATTGGTGGATAAAAAACCAATAGGAAACTAAGCTTTTCCACATACTTCAAAGACTTGAATATATGCATTTATCCTTATAAACGTTGGGATAATGTTAGGATAAGAATGAATTTATTTTCTCCTCATTTCTTGTGACATTTCTTCCCACCTTGACTTGCAGGCATGTACTATTTCAGCACCATTAAACTTAATGTAGTCTCTTGCTTCATCATGGGCCTCTCTTGTCTCATCCTGTAAACCCTCTATTTTATTTTCTGTTCTGCCATAAAATTTCCATATTCCTCAATCATTTCTTTAGTGTTTCCTACCTCTGCTCTTATCATCAAAGGTTGTACCTTGCACAAGTGTCTGTAATCCACCATCTACTTCTCCCTATATAGCTCATTGTTAAAGTAGGAACAAAGTGCCTGAATTTTTACATCCCCAATGTAGAGTGTAGGTATCCAATCTATGTCATACTCTAGAGCATAGTTATGCATATATAATTCACACAACAAAAATTGAATTTCATGTGGCATTTTTAAATACAATCTAAATAATTTGCGAGTTGCACTAATGTCAAACTGAAAATATGAGTTGATGCAAGTATATTTTAGTTACAACATTTTTTCCTTCAAGAAGACAACATATACATTTGAAGGTGGCTTGCATAAGATTATTTCATTGGTTACCTTAATAGTGTCTTCTTGCTTCTTCTTTAGTCTAGCAATCTCATTATCCTTAGCCCTGAGATGCCTATCCTTTTCTTCAATATCTACTGATGCTGGAAGAGAAATTCTTCCCTCTCTCTGTCCCACTTTCTCTACAACTTGTTAACATAATTCTCAAATTGTGTTACCCAATAATCCAGCAAGGTGGTTTGAGTTTCCATATCCCTACAAGCTGGTTTGGGAGGTTCTTTGAAAATTTCCTTGATCACAACCTGTGGCTATAGGTTGAGTGGTGACAATGGTGGATACACAGGCTCTAAGACTTCATGAACTTTTTCTTAGGAAATTGTAGGACTGTCCACTTCTATTATCCCAATAGTTTTATGAACAGGTTCTGGCTCAAGGTCTTGGACAATATTCTCAATTGTATCCTCAATATCTTGTGGAAAATCATCCACAATGTGTTCATGACATCAATATGTGGTTCATGTATTGAATGTTTTAGTGCTTCCTCATCCTATTCTTCATTATCTGTGGTCACATTGGCTACATTTTCAATTTCTTCTATAGATACTTCTCCTTCATGTTGTATGTGGGTTTCCCTAACATGAACAACCTTTGTTTGAACTCTAATTGGTTCATTAGGGATCTCCTGAGTAGGTTTCTCACCTAACTCCTCTTTTTTCTCTTCCACCTCCTTAGTTGTATCTTCCATGACTATGTCTTCATTTGTGTCTACATGATCTTCCTACTCAACTTCCATTGGAATAACTTCCTCAGTCTTTTCTAGCTCCTCTTCATCACTGTCTAGGAAGATTTGAATGTTTCTCCTAGGCTTTGAATTTTTGGTCTTTTTAGTATGGAGTCTATGGGATCTCCTTGGTGGTTTCAGAGGTTTTTATTGAAGAGTTACACTTTCCTTTAGAGGAAGAGGACTCAGGTGTGGATATGTTTAGTAAATTTTCAGCAATAAGGATTCTATCAGGGGAGATTAGCCTAGGTTCCTTCTCATGAGATGGAGGTTTCTCATGGACCAGTGTTTTTCTAGGTATGGAAGTTTGTGTAGGAGTAGGTTTCTGAGGGAACAAAGGTTTCTGTGTGAATAGAGGTAGCAGCTATAGTTTCAGGTGGAGGAGGTGCGGAAGAATTAGCTGAGCTTCTCTGCTTTTTCTTCCCCTTCTGTAACAAATCATTAATATGTTTTTCCCTAGAAAACTCCCCCAATTTACTGCAGGATGTTCCATCGCCAATGCATGTTTTACAACTAAGGTGACAAGACAATGGTGAGACAATGCAGACCTACCCCTTTGAGATTCCTTACTCATTTTCTTTAGGATTTCATGTAGGAAGTTAGGTACATTGACATGTGTTTTCCATTTTTCAAATGATTGAGCAATTTAAAATGCACAGTGTTTAACCATGAGTAATTACCCTCACAGGTGAAGTACTTTATAACATAGTTGGAAACATCAGCCCAGAAGGATTTTAAAGAAGTGTGTAAGGTACCTTGTCTGTCACTGATGAAGTTTTCATCTGGGTCTCCAAACTCTATGCAAGCTTCATCTAGATTTTCCTTGGCATGATACAACTCTCCTTATGTCAGGAGTCCAGTTACTTCATCTAGAAATTTGTCATCTACCTTGACTGTAAAACCCTTCACTGTGGCCTTTCCATCCTTGAAGGTGGCAGAAAACTCTGTTACAATTGACTCGTTAAATCCTTGAAATTTATTGATATACTCCATCCAACCACTGTCATGGAAATACTGTAGAATCTGTGGTTGATTACGGAGCTGTGTATGATCTATAGGCTCGTTCCTAATTAGGTCACCACCCATTTTTGAATTTTACAACTTCTTTTAGCTCTGAGAGGTAAGAAATATTTGTTGTTTGAATTCATTTTGAAAAAATTTGAATGAGTGTAAATATCTCTAGTACTTGGTGTTTTTGAAGTTTGTAGCCGACTTACATGCATCTTGAAAGGGCATGTATTAATTGGATTTGAAGGATGCACCCATGTGAGGTGACAAAGTGGGGTGACGTGGGAGATAACTCACAATATGGAAGGTGGTGGTAAATTATGGAAAATAAAGTTATTGAGGACATGACACAAATATTAATTAATTATAATTATTCTATCACTACTCTAATAAAGTGAATCAAGTGCACTTATCTCAAGAATTAATTTTGATGATTGTTACATGTGCCTTGTTAGAATTTTCACATTAGGCTACATGTAGAGTCATCACGATGATGCAAGTTGATATGCTACGTTGCTACAAGAACTTCATAAAGTGTTTTAAGTGCATGTTAGAGGTCCCTTAGTAGAATCAGTTGATTCCCAGAGAGGGAAGACTGAATATTTCTGGTGCCAATATTTTTCATAGGTGCTTGTAGGCACAATTTGATCCTTATTTCTCTTCATACAATCATGAGTTCTTCCAACAAGAAAGAAAAAAAAATTGATGCATGTTGCTGCAAGTGGATGTTTTAGTCTTTGCATCATCTCCTTTTTTCAAAGATTATGCACTCCTTGGAATAAATACACCAAAACCTATAAAAAAAATTCTAAGAACAAAACATGTTAGTTGAGTGGTGATGATCACTAAAAAGGATAATCACACCACTTGTATTCTTCCTTGGAGTATCCAGTAAGGTGAATATACCAAGGCCACTAAACTTCTCATTCCTTAGCAACTTCAGAAGATGAACCAATAGGTTCAACCCCTAATATTAAATATGTTGTTCTCATCTCCATCCTATTTTGACTTCCTCTAAATTATTGCATGAATGTATTCCTATCAGTTGGATTTTTATACAACTTCAATCTATGCCCATTCACTAGTAGTTTGAATCTCACAGGATCTATGGTGGTGAGTTTTACAACCCCATTGGGAAATATTTTCTCAATCTCATATGGGCATAACCACCTTGTTCTGATATTTCCCATGTGGTCCTTGTACTTGGAGTCAAATAATAGAGCCCAATCACCTTCTTGGAATTTTCTTGTTTTGATGAACCTATCATGCCATTTGATCCTTTGATTTTTGTACCACCTCTATATTATGAACAACTTGCCTCCTCATTTCATCCAACTCATTGAGTTGGAGAATCCTTTGTCTCTGAGATTCAGAAAAATATATGCCTAATTCAAGTGCAGTCCTTAGTGTCTTATGCTCAAATTCAATAGGGAGAAAAATAGTCTTACTATACAGAAGTTCAAATGGTGTAAATCCTTTTGTTGTCTTCCAAGTTGTATTGAATCCCCAAACTACTTCTGGAAGTCTTTCTGACTAGTCCCTTTTTTGGAGTGCAATGGTTTTGGTCAAGATGGATTCTATTTCCCTGTTTGTTACCTCAACTTGGCCATTGGATTGGGGGTGATAAGGTGTAGATTTCCTATGCCTGATTTCATATTCCTTGGCTAAATTAGAGATGACTTCAGCAGTGAAGTGTGTAACTTGATCTGTAACAATTTCTCTTGGTACAACATATCTTGTGAAGATGTGGTCATATAGGAATTTAACAACTTTCTCACTTTTCTAATTTGGCACTTCTTTCACTTTTGTCAATTTAGCAAGGTAGTTTGTGCACACCAAAATATATTATTTCTATAGAGACTTAGGATCTATGGGACCAATAAAGTCCAATACCCATTTTTTAAATGGGTGCAATACTAGTTAAGGTTGCAGTGGCATCTCATCTGTCTTGGTAGGATGACCCAATTTTTTGGCATTTATCACACCTTCTGACATACAATGCTACATCCTTATGTAGTGTAGGTTAGTAATATCCTATTGTCAACACTTTTGTGTTGTTATTTTGGCAGAAAAATGTCCTCCACATGGTTCACTATGGCAGGCTTTGAGGACATCATATATTTCCTCATCATCTATGCATCTCCTCATAACATTATCCTTCCCTGTGTGGAATAGGAAACCAACTATCCAAGAAAAATTCACACTTTTCTCTACAATATATTTATTTTTAGAGTATAGATAGTGTGGAGGTGTCTTACCTGAGACCAAATAATTAGCTATATCAGCATACCAGGGTGTTTTAGTTGAGATGGAAAATAGGTGTTCATCTGGGAAAGATTCATCCACTACTTGCTCTTCAGTATTATTCTCCATTCTTGAGAGAAAATAAACAACAACGTTATCTTTACTCGGCTTATCCACAATTTTAACATCAAATTCTTGTAGGAGCAACAACCATCTGATTATTCTGCTGCTTACAACTAGTTTTTCGATCAAATATTTAATGGCAACATGGTCAATGTGGATAAATACTAGATAACCTGTGATATAGTGCCTAAATTTGTTAATGGCGTACAAAACTACCAAAAACTCTGTCTTAGTGATTGTATAGTTGAGCTCAACATGCTGCGGGTTCTTACTGACATAATAGATTGCATAATTAAGAATCCCATCCTTTTTTCCTAGAAAAACTCTAATTGTGTGGTTTGAGGCATCAATGTGTATGTGAAATGGAAAACTCCAATTTGGTCCTCTTAACATAGGTGTAGAAGTTAACATTTTTTTCAAATTCTAGAATGCATCTTCAAATTTCTCAGTCCACATGAAGGAAACATCTTTCCCAAGAAAAAAACAATGGTGTTGCAATCATACTGAAATATTGAATGAATATTCAGTAATACCCAACATGACCTAAGAAACTCCTCGCATCTTTTTGAATTTTAGGTGTTGACAGATTTATAATCACAGATATTTTTAATGGATCTACCTGAATTTCAGCAGATGATAGATAGTGTCCCAACACTATTCCTTCAAACATCATCATGTAGCATTTTTTGTTTCTTAAGGATAGGTTATGTTCCTTTCATCTCTTGAGAACTTTTTCTAAGTTCTTCATTGATTCATCAAAGGTACTAGCATGGACTATAAAATCATCCATATATACCTCCATGCAATCATTGGTTAGATATGAGAAGATGCTAAGAATTTATCTCTGAAATGTGGTAGGTGCATTGCATAAACCAAAGGGAAGAACAGAGTATGCAAACATTCCCCATGGGCATGTGAATGTGGTCTTGTCCTAATCCTCTAGTGCAATTCAAATTTGGTTATAACCACTATATCCATCCAGAAAAGAAAAATACTTTTTTCCAGCAAGAGTGTCGAGTACCTGATCAATGAAAGGAAGTGGAAAATGATCCTTCTTTGTTGTTGCATTCATCTCCCTATAGTCCATGCAGATCCTCCATTTTCCATTCTTTTTAGGTACAATAACAAGGGGTGACACCCATTGACTATCTGAAATCAGATATATGAATCCAACATCTAATAATTTCTTTAATTCTTCTTTCACTATATCCCTCACTATTGGGTTCATTCTCCTATGTGGTTGTCTTATTGGCTTGCAATTGTCTTTGATGTATATCTTATGAGTATAAAGTTTAGGATGGATTACATGCATGTCTCCATAGTCCCATGCAAATGTTGTCCTGTGTTTCTTGAGAAGAGAAATTAACAACTACTCTTGCTGCATGCTCAACATGTTGTTCACATTAAGTGTATTTCCTGATGTAATATACACTTTCTTGGAAAGATCAGTCATGGAGCATATAATACTACTTACAAAATTCAATATACAATCATGTAGAAGAAGTTAGTGTAGGATGCATTTATTACCTGGAACATTCATAGTACTTTACTGCGGTAAGATTTGATTCTTAGGAAACCTTATGCATTGAAATTTTCCATCTTCTTCTTCATTCTTACCATAATTATTCTACAGAACGTTAGAAAGAACAACATCCTCCTCTTCTCCCTCTATTATGCATGACTTCTCCAGCATCATGAGCTGCTGAACTGAGCTCTGGTCTTCTTCTGGTTCTTCTACCCAAATGGTTTGGTCTTCTTCATTGAATGGTTGTGCAGGGGGTAGAGCATAAGATTTTTAGTGCCACTTCCATTAGAGATGATCATATTACCATATCTTCATCCTATGAATGCATCAACAATTTATAACCATGGTCTTCCTAGGATGATAGGATATCCTCCCAAACTTGCTTTTGGTTGAAGAACAATAAAATCAATAGGGTATTCCCAAGAGTCTACCACTACTACTACGTCCTCCAAGACTCCTTCAGGATTAACTGTTGATCTGTCTGCAAGCTGCAAGACTATGGTTGTTGGTCTTAGCCCCTCTAATTTCAAATCATCCATGATTTATTTTTTCATTAAATTTATTGTTTCCCCCAAGTCAATCAGAGTGTTTTTAATCATTGTGCCATTGATTGTAACATTTACTAAAGGGATTCCTGAATCTATGTATTTGGGTAGAACTAAGTTCCCAAGCATAATATTAGCTAATTGTCCAATGACCTGCACAGTAGATAGATATCTCCTTTTCTTTCTTAGTTTCTTTATGCAAATATCTTTAACCAATTTGTTATAAATGGGCACATCCTTGATAGATTGAATCAATGGAATTTTGACAAAGACGTATTTTAACTAGTTGAAAAAATTAGAATTAGATTCTGATTTGAGGTCAATCTGTTTTTCTTGTAAACTTTCAAGAAATGGTGGCTCATTACTCTGCACTTTACACTTGCTAGAATTTTGCACAGGTTGTTGTAGATCATCCTGCAACATATTTTATCCTTACTGCGGGTCATCATGTAGCAACTATGGTTCCTATGAAATTTTAGTAATGGTAGGTCCAGCTGGTGGAGGAAGTGCTCTTCCTGAGAAAAGATGGATATTGTTGATATCAACAAAATAGGTAGGGTATTGAACTGGTTCAGTGGAATAGGCTGGCTAAGCAACTTTATTGTTAGGATTAGGCGTTGGTTGAGTGGGTAGTTGTGTAGCTTTTGGTTGGGATCTTGTTTGGGGGTTTGGCATCAAAGCTTGTTGTTGTTTCTAATAAGGAGGTTGTGGATAAGCTTGTTGGTAATTAGGAGGTGGGTTGTTCCACTACTGCACTCCCCTCCAGGGCTGTTTCCATGATTGAGGAGGTTGTTTCCATTTTTTATTGGTTGTCCTTGGAATTGAGGTTTCCACTGTTGTTGATATTGGTTAGGATATGGGGCCCATCCTTGAGGGTTAGCCCAAGGTGGGGGCTACATATATGAATTATTAGACCAATTTTGAAATGAATGCATAGGGTCTTGTGTCATACCTCCTTGCCTTGGTGGCCATGGTTTTCTTTGAGAGCAACATAGAAAAATTTCCCATCTTCTATCTCCAACATCTTGAAATTAGGTGAATCCTCCCTTTCTTGAGCAATGTTGGCTAATTATCTGCATCTACAGTTTGATTTATTCCTTTTGCATGCATGATAGTACTCTGTGAGTGTTGCATCTACATCTTCTTTCTTCTTTTTGGCATGTAGAGCATCCAGTTGATTGGCCATATCATTGAAAATATCCTGCTTCATGTTTTTGAACATGCTAACAATCTCTGACTAAGATATGTCCCCCATTGTCTTGGTAGATAATCCACCTCTTAATCTTACATTCCTTACCCTCTTCATAGTAGCTCTTGAGTAATTTTTACAGGCTTTGCAGATTTTTTCAAAAGAATATTTTGAAATGTCCCCTACTCCTATCATATCTAGAGAATCCATGTCCTCCTCACCGATTCCCTTCAAAAATATTAGTTTGAGGGAGTCAGGTGGTATTTTGGTGGTGTATATTGACTTCTTAACAGAGAAAAGGAAACTTTCCAAATAATTTTCCAATGGTTCATCCTCCTTCTATGTCATTCTATATATTTCATCACCTCCTCTGTTGTTTGGTCTATAATAATCTTGGTACTTCTCGAGGAATTTGGCTTTCATTTGTGCCAACGTGGTTACAACATTTCTTCCCAATCCCATGAACCATCTCAATGTTGAATCCTTGAGTGTTGTAGGAAATAATTTCAACTTGTGTGCATCATTAGTATAATCATAGCTCCTACACAGGACATCAAACTCAAAGAGAAAGGTTTCTGGGTCCTCTGACATAGCTCCATGGAAATTTGGCAAGGATGATGGAGAAATATTCTTCATATCAGTAGCTACATTATTTTCAGTGATGGGGAACTCAAAGGTGGCTGCCCCATTTTGAGCATTCTAATTTACTTCTTCTACCATCCCAAGTTTCTCACGTATAGCTTCAGAGCCTTCAATTGGAGTATTTTCTTCAAAAATTAAACCTAGTACGGAGGTTTCTTCTTCAGAATCTTCAGAGGTAAATGAAGAGATTTGTGCTACTTGTGGATTAGGTAAAAATATACCATGGGCATCCCTTGGATGGTGCATGCATCAACTACTCAACTCATTCAATGGTAATTAGTAGGGGGTTTAGTTTGAGGTGAATTCCTAAAACCTAGACTGCTTCTAAGAAATGAAAAACCCTCTTCAACAAACTCATAACTTGGTAGTATCCCCGAAAATGACACCAAAAATGGTGGTGTAAATTAACTCACAACAATTAGTATGTTTTTTTATTAATCCACAATCATTTAATTATCAGACCTAGGGATGTAAACTTTCAATATTTCCAGTGTTGTATGCACAGTTACAAATGTTGGGAGGTATAAGGGAAAATTGTTATCACTACAATTAGGAAATACAATGTTGGAATTGAACTAGCTTATAACTGGAAATGAATACTATGGATATCATTAAAGCATGTAAAATATAGATCATAAATAAAGGATAAGCTTATGCAAATCTAATCTAATCATGCAAGAAACTATAACAAAAAACAAAAGGAGAGGGTTAGCAGACCACAAGTGGGCCCTGCCTTGGGTGTTAATCCCTCATAAGGCCTGTGTCTACAAAAATTTAGCAGAACTCAGATTTTATTCAATAGCATGAAGATTACAAATGGAACATACAAAAAAATCTCTACCTATGGATCAATCCCATTCTACAACCTTAGCATTCTTTTTATATTCTTCACTCAGAAGATACGTGAAGAGACTGCCTTCTTACTAACAGTTACAATTTGATTAAGTACAAGATTACAACCAAGAAATACAAAGATTCTCATGCATGCAATAGAACTATTAGAAGGTGTCCTCATATAATGACATAACTCAACTAACTGATCACTCTAAACAACCAGTTATAAAATTAGATCAACTAGTTCCTTGTTGGAGTTACAGAGCATAATCAAGTGATGACGTTGAATCTTCTTTGTGTTCTCATAACTTCTCTTTTAGAAACATGTGCAAACTCAGGTGAAGTGTCCATGTTGCTCAAGGTTTCTAGAATTATGGTCTTGCATATGAATGTGACTTCCCATGGTTATAGGTGATTCGTTGTGGATGAGTCCCAGTTACTTCATGTCAGTTGTTATGGATGAGTCCCTTTACATTATGAATGAGTTTATTTGGTTGCATGTTAGTGGATACATAAAAACTCTTGGAAATCAAGGCTAAAATTTATTCAAAGAACTATTTAATCATCACATTGTATTCAAAAGAATAAATTCATCCATAATCCACAAAATAAAGTAAACTTAGTAGTAATTATATTAATTAATATAAGTGTCATAAGTTCAAGATATAATAGACATGTTCAACAGTATATGGGAAACACAAGTTCAAGGGGTGCACATGGATCAAAAAAATATAACATATGATGATTTTGAAATAGTAAATAAAAGGGATCATCTATGTGCTACATATGTAGATACTTCCTTATATGAGACAAACGCAAGCTACATACATTCAATGATTCCTTAAGAAAATAGGAAGACATATCTTCAAAATGGCATTGAATCCATATTTAATTCTTCTACTACTCTTGGTAAGTAAAGAGGGGGGTTTACTCAATCTAGAAATCCTTTCAATGCATGAAATGTTCTTCTTGAGTATGAATTTCTTACAAGGACATGGTGTACAAGATTAAAATGTGTTTAAAGGTGTGGATTGGTAAGAGGGTAGTAGGAGTTTTATATAGATTTCCAATTTTGGAGAAGCATACATCCTAGTGAATCGAGGATAAAGGAGATGTAGAATTAGGAGTGGATAAACATGATTAGAAAAGATTAATTAGTAATTAATGACCCATGAGAGTTAGGGAAGGTTTAATTAATCAATTGGGATTAATTAATAATCCATGTTCATATTGTAGAATTCTTTTAGGGATGACTTGGAGGGAAATTAGTAGAATTAGAGGGATTTGAGAGGATGATTTAATTAATAAGAGGGTTTTATTAATCAAATACAAGGTTGTGAAAGGGTATTTAATTAAAAATCGTTCACTAATTAATTAAAAGAGGATTTTAAATATTGTTTGTGATGTTAATTGTCATCCAAGATGGGGATGAAATTAGTTAACTAACAAGATATTGTTAATCAATCAGGAGGATGGTGAACATTAGCCAATTAATGGAAAATCACTAACTATAACATGATGATGGGAAACACATAATTAGTCCAATTTTAGTATTAAAATTGTGTATTGGAAATTAGGTGTCTATATTTACCCCTCTTTGATGTGGTGTAGTGTGAGCAATTCCATTCCAAAGATAATAGACAATTTTATGTTGTATGGGTAGAAGAAAAAATAGTATGATGGATGATGACCCCTCTAGCATTGATGGGGTGATAGAAGAGGGTGATTGATTCTTGAAAATTAGAAAAATAAATACAACAAAATAAAATCCCATCATGACAATTGGCAAGCCATCACATTGGTTGGAACCATCATGGAAAGGGATATATAAGTGGTGGGAGAGGTGAAAAAAATCATTTTTACCCTCTCAGTTAGTATAAAAGAGATTTGGATGATCGCAATGAGTAGCCATGACTTCCCCAAAGATTATGCATTATGTCAAGTGAGTTCAAGAGTAACGACATATACTCTCCCACAAGGAGAAGGTAGGTGAGGTTTTATATTGCATTTTTTGTTTTGTGTGATTTAAAATTTGGTGGCATTTAAAAGGAAAAAATCCAAGGCACGAGAGGCCATTGAAATTAGCTTAGGTCAAATTCAGCAATTTTACATGCATGCGTGGTGATCTTGTAGCATTTTTGGTGGTTTTTCCCATGTTTTGGCAATGTCACTATATGTTGTGGTGGCATCATAGAAAGTAGTGACCTTGCTACAATTAGTAGCAGTATCGTGTTTAACGACCTTGCCAAAAACAATATTTTTTCTCTACCTTGTAATAGTTTTTTAAAAATTTTGAGTGGTCTCACACTAATGTGTAGTAACCTTGATGATTTTTAGTGGCCTTATGCTAGTGTATAGTAACCTTTCTGAGAAAAATGTGTTGTTAACTTTTTTAAGTTTTGAAGTGTTTTTCACGAAAATGGATAAGTATAACATGCGTTTTTGTTGTCCTTTTATGATTGTAGGAGCATTTGGGTGTGATCCAGTTCCACAAGTGTTGATTATACACCTTGTGATTACTATATGACTTCCACCCACATGACTAGTCCTTACTCGAGGATTTATGATTGTTCTACATGGCCCTAATGCATTTTATTCATACAGATAGATCATTATTCAATTCCCTACTAAGAGGTGGCATTTTGATACTATCAATTTTTAGATTTTGGAAGGGAGATGAGTGTTACCCTAGAGGATGTGCACAAAATACTATGAGTACCGATCATAGGGGCTCCATTATATTATGATACTACCGCAATATACTATGATATGGTTAGAGTGGTGGGACGGTCTAAGCTACCTAGATGGAAGAGGACCAATATTGTAATTACAGATATCTATAATCAAAATATGATCAAGCACCTACCCCTAGTCCTCATGTATCTTATCATCAACCTCATTTTTCCTAATAATAGTTTCCTATAATTTTATGTGGGTTATATAAAAGTGTTGGGGATGGGACTATGCAAAATTTTTTGCAAATATAGAAACTCAAATCCAAAACATGCAAATACATATATAACAATCCCCATAAAATCTACAACAAGGGAAATATAAACAAGAATAATCCAAATCACACAAAAGTACACACACATAACACAACATGTACCATGGTTCACCCAATGTGGGCTACTTCCACCAAAGATAGAGATCACATATATATGATATAACAAGAGATTACAAACCAACTCTTCTACACAAGAGTACATGTATCTCTATAAGAGTATCTCTTCCTCCCAGATATCCAACTGGATCTACCTGAGTACATTAAATTTTTCCTCCATACCACCAAATATGTCTCCTCCATATCTCTAACTGGATCTACCTAAGTGCACTACAACCATGCCTTTGAAACACCACCAAATCTCACGTACCTGAAGCTACCATACATCTTCCATGGTGCAACCAAGCTTTCACTGCACTGTGAATCTGTAAACAATACCTCTATAAGGGTCTACCAATGTGCAACCGTAACCGATCACCAAGAAATAAGTCTCTCCATCATCATTGCATCAACTTGTGAAAACATGAAGACAGCTTCCTCTACAATACTATATTCCTATGGATCAACAATACATCAAGATCTCATGGATCTGTAATACAATATCTCATAACATGTGGATCTACAATAATGAGAAATAATAAGATCTCACAACAACTTGTGGATCTAATAAGAAGAAACACTAATTTCTTTGAATACTATGCAAGCTATTACATGAAACTAAATAATATAAAGGAAATATAGTAGAATATAATACCATCTTCTCACTAATAGTATACCTGCACTTTCCTTATATTCAACTTCTCTCTATGAAAGCTCATGTCTTCATGCAATCTTCTTTTTATTTTTCTTCTTCTTCATCCTTTCAATTAAGGATTATTCTCTTATTCTCATTGTTTCACCGAATTCTTAGCAAATTAATTAAATAGATAAGAGGTAATAGGCTAAGGAGGAATACCTATTTGTGATGTTATTTGAAGGTTGTGCACGTGTTTTGATTTCTGATCCAAGTTAACTGTGATAACTTCCTTTTGACTAGGAGGAACCACCTGAAATACAAATGAAGACCACACAACATAGTTAATAGCAAAAGGTTAGTGGATTGCCTAGTGCGAGCTAGAGCCAGGAAGTGTACTTCCTCGATGGTTGTCAATCCACTGATATATATATATATATATATTAATATAAAATAAACAAGCATGCAAAAAAATGAGTTTAATGCTAGTACTCCAATTTAGGTATCTCAGATTACTATCAATGTTAATCTACTTAAATGATTTGATAATTAAATTGGTGAAAGTCCTGGGTCAAGTTGCAGGTTGGGTAGAGTGTTTGGAGGTCACAAGTAAGATCTAGGTAAAACTTGGTGGATTTTGGGCTTGATTTGGGTAATTGGAGAGCTTGTTAGTCTGAGGCATCTTGCCAGTCATAGTGACCGATGTTGGTCAGGGTATGACTGACGATGGTTTATGTATGACTGATACTGGTTAGGGATAACCGATCTCGATTTATGTGGGAATAGTAAAATATAAAAAATAGTTGTCCAGGCTCTTTCTGTGTCTACATAGAGAGACGAGGAGGTTTTTGGAGAGGTTTTAGGCAGGGTATCTGGCTTGGATGAGGCTTTTTTGAGGTTATGTTTGGGGTGTTAGGGTCAACTTAATAAAATCTTGACAAGAGATATAGTAACCGATGTCAGTCTGGTGACCCGTGCCGGTGAAGGGGAAACCAACGACAGTTGAGGTAACCAACTTCGGTAGGGAAAATTTGGTGAAAGCTGATTAACAGGTGGTTTTGGGTTTCTCTGTGATTGCAAAAAGAATGGAGGGGGATTGGTTGGGTTTGTGATAAGGTGATGAAAACTCAAAAATGTGTAAAAGGTTAGGAATAAATATCTAGAAGGTTGTGGTGGCTGGATAGGGATATGGGATGGAAAGTGGGGATGGTGGAATACAAAGAATAACAAGTTTTAATAACAAGAGGATAAAGAACCTAATGAGTAAGTACATAAATGATACAAAATCAAATGCACTTATTTGTTCCTGCAAGATTGGTGGGTGAAGGAAGGTGATGGTTGATCTGTGAACCTGGTGGTTAGTGTTATGACAGTGCTTCCCGGAGTGTCACTGTGAATGCAAATGCCTTCAGATCAATCTTGGTACTTTCCTAAGCCTCTGGCTAGATGTATTCTATTGTCTTGATGCTGAGAAAACTTTGGTTCGTGCTTGAATTCAGATAGCTCTCCCAAAACTCGAAGTAACCAACCTCAGATTTTTTTTCCAAATTGTATATATGGTGACCGATGATGGTCAAGGTGACCAACGTCAGTTAAGGCGGCATATCTTAGGTTTACCAAAAATAACATCTATTGGCTATTTTTGGTGTGCTCTCTTTGTTGGCCCGGGTCTCAAGTGATGGTTAACACTTTGATAAGTGGGCATGTTGTTGGAGAAAGAATAGGAATTTAATGTTGGGGTTAGAATAAGTCTTAGGTGGTTACGATAAGTGGAGATTGAGTCTTAGTTAATTAATAGGTTAAGAATAAGTCCATGGTGAGGTGTCTGGATGAGGTGTAAATTAATCTAATTAAAGTAAGTAGATTAATAAATAATGTGAGGATGGGCATTAATTCAATTATAAATAATTAAATTAATATGAATGTGAGGTAAAGGGGTCATGGTTAGGTGAACACGTTATGTTAACTGATTAAAGGGCACCAAGGGGAGTGTGACACAAATTTGGTGTCTACATTTTCCCCTTTTTGTCACGTATCTTCTATTGGTAAGTGATGCTGGAAAAAACAAGAAGTGGTTGCCCCAAGAATGGGTGGAGGTGATCCCCCTCAAAGTAGGAGATGATGAGGTGTGGGATAGAATCAGTGAGTGGTTTGATAAATGGGTAAGTGATGAAAGTGAAGGAAGGTGAGTTGTAGGTAAGGGTATGGGAATTTTGGGTAATGGGGAAGGGTCAAATTGGGTAATGGGTAATGGGAAATCGAATGCATGCACACGTATAGATTGCGACACGGTGCTAGGTTGAATAGCTTGCAAAATCTACATCGTCCACGCTCAATAGGTTTATCCAAACAAGTTTGAAGTGATTCAGGTATCCAGGGTACATGATATGGTCTGGAAACACGACGTAGGTTAGGTGCCGGAATGTTTAAGTATGTTTCGGTACACTAAAGGTTTGGTTGGGACAAACAACATGACAATAGGCAAGGTAAGGTCATTAGGCTCAAACAACACATGTAACAACATCACAAGGTATAACAAGTACATAAGTTCAGGTCAAGGTATATCGGTCGTGACATGAGTAAGGCCAATGTATAGGTAAAATAACAGGTCCCTAAACACAATTAAGGAAATGTATGGGTAATTTATGCTTGTGGGTAGGGTGTAATAAGTGTTGGTAAAACCAAAAGGTATGTCGTAGTAAGGATTTTAGGTTAAAATGGGAAAAATATAGTGGAAATGGTACTGACAGGTGATCGATACTAGTTATAAGGTAACTGACGTCGGTTTTGGGTGACCGACGCCGGTCATGTCATGTTAGGGTTATAAGGTTGAAATTCTATATTTTACAGAATCATTGTTGTCTTTTAACTTTGAGAAAATCACAAAGCTGAGTGACTTGTGCATTTTTCGGGGAGGAAAAGACAAGGCAATGTATCAGGCTCAGGTGGAGGTGACTAAGTGATGAAAGGAGCCAGGTAGATGGGTCCACGAGATCAGTTGGCAATGTGTGATTGGTGGAGGGATTTGAGGTGGATTCTAGCATGGCATAGGTGGGAGAGGGTTCGAGCGGACCACCAACACAACATTGAAATGTGCCACCATGTAGGTGACACCGTGATGAGGTAAGAGGTGTTTTAGAACTTGTTATTTGCTAAACATTTGGTGAAAAATGAAGAAATTGGGCTGGGGTTTTTTTATTTTGAAATGCGGGTTAAAAGTGGGTAAACATGAAGGGGATGAGTAGTGGGAAGGTCACAAATAGGTGAGATAGGTTTGGGAATGAATTTGGGTTAGGGAGGGGTGGGTAGATTAGGGGTTTAGGTAAGTTTTTGTCAATTTTTGAAAATGGGGGGAATAGGTTTTCGGTTTTCGATGGTGTGACAGAGACTGATGTCGGTCAAGGTTTGGGTGACATTGGTTGGTGCTTGCCGGCATCAGTTTAGCCTTAGGTGACCAATATCGGTTAAAGGAAATTGATGACGATCATGGGAAAACCAGTGATGGTCAAGATGACCAGTGCTGGTTAGGGTTAAAGAACAATAGGGGTAAGAAAGGCTAGTTTGGAAAGAAAAATGGGTAAAGAAGGGGTAAGTAAAGGTTACTTGTAGAGGGGTAAGGGTAAAATAAAATATTTGGAAATATGGGATAGGTGAGTAGGTGAAATAATGTTAAGGTAATGGGTAATAATTGTAAAGGATAGTAGGCTTATAAGTAAATTAGGTAAATGGGGTAATCATGATTGATGTGGTTGGGTATGGTTTTGGGGTTAATAGGTACTTGGAGGTAGCTAGGTCTGAACAATGTTGTGATTTGTTGGATGTAGGCTAGGGACCAGCTGTGGATGTGAGACTGTGCACCACCTTTTTTGGTAGTGATGCAGTCTAGTGTGAATTTGGAGGAATGGGAGCATATGACCGAAGTTGGATTGATTAGGATCTGACACTATAGGCGTATAGCCTGAGATCCTAGCTTGATGGTTGTACTCATTGATAGATGGGATTCAGTAACCAACACGTTTCATTGACAGGTGAGATGACTGTCACCCTAGAGGATGTGTACAGGATCTTACGGCTACCAATTGTTGGGGAGCCAATGTATTCTATTTTTTCTGAGGCATCTATGGAGCCGATAGTGGTTGTATTTGGGGAGGCGATGGGTGAGTTGAGGTACCATAGTGCAAGCCTTAGCTATGGAGACATGTATGTGGCCCATCCTTAGGAGATGAGGTTGGTTGTTTTGATGATGGAGGCGGTATGTTACTTCACTTTACCAAATGGTGAGGGTGGGATATTCCCACGAGCACTGATGAGAGTTCTTGAGGATATGATGGAGGAGCAAATCTATTTTGCCTAGGCACCTGCATTCCTTGTGCAGTTTTATAGGGAGTTGTGGGCCTATGGGAGATTGTAGCAGTTTAGTTTTTATTGCACCTTTCTTCTACATTATTGGGCATATGAGCACATCGTATGTGTACGTCCAGTTGGTTTCCCTCGACATGATTGGTTCGGGGGTGGCTGGGTTAGAGTAGGATACACACGGTGGGTACTAGTTGGTGGTAGCATAGAGTGGCTAGGGCCACACATGATGTTTTGTATTATAGAGGGGTATTGGAGGGGCTTTCAAGAGTTGATATTGTTTAGAGACCATATGTTGGTTATCCCTCATACATGGACATGGCGGAGGAGTAAGAGGAGTTACATGCTATTGAGGTGGATTTAGGGGCATCGTGTTGGCGAGCACGAGATGATACCTATTGGTAGGGTTAGATGACAGTTTGGGATGCCACAAGATGTGCCTCCACCTTTCCCATAATATAGGAGATATGACATGGAGAGACCTGTGTCTCCACCATGACTGAATGTGCTGATAAGGCAAGAGGAGCAGGTGGTAGATAGGTAGATCGAGGATGTTGGGGTCACCGATAGATATAGGCAGTGGTGGGCAGCACAGCTATGTACGCACCACTGAGGCTAGGGCAACAAGACTTAGCCACCATCATAGTGCAGAGGAATACCTTATAGGGTCAGGTGGCTTCCCTTCAGGCCTAGATTACAACTTTATAAGGGAATCTTACCGGGTCAAAGGCATAGGTTTCCATTTTATAGGCTCAAGTGGTAACCTTACAGGAACAGATAGCATTGGGACTGGCACCTGTAAAGGGTGGAGATGGAGATGGGGGACAAGTACCTTCCTTATAGGTGTAGGTAGGAGGTTTTTAGGGCCATTTGACCACTACACAGGCTTAGGCTGATTCCTTACAGACCTAGGTTGTAGCGCAGACACCTCCATAGACTCAGGGATAGGGTCCCACACTATAGGAAGTTACGGCGGGATGGGGTCCAACGCCAACATTAGAATGTCAAATCTCATATGTTACTGTGAGACCTATGGCACCACCTCATATGTTGTGGATGGTGAGGTTTAGTGATGCCCTAAACGAGGCACTTTATTAGCAAGATCATATGACAACAGTCGGGATAGATGTTCCCTCCTATGCTGAGTACAGGGAACAATAGATAACAAGTGAGAGGAATAGATCCCGCACTCATAGTTCAGAGAGAAAAATGGGCCGAAAATCCCAGAGAAAAGGTCAAGGCAAGGCTATGATTTCATGGAGGCTAGTCCTAGGTGAGGGGTAGACAAAGATTAAACCGATACCCATGCTAGGTGGAGAGATGCTAGTAGGTCATTGAGATGGAGGAGAGAGATGATATAGGTATGGATACTAGGTGGGGTGATGATTAGTCACCTGATATGATTGGTGTATTTTTTTTATATACCGACTTGCGTGCTGATGATAGTGAGGATGTATATGAGGGTTTTGAGATGTTGATTTTATACCAGCCTGTATGCTGAAGATAGTAAGGATTTATATGAGATTTTTGAGCTACTTATTATTTATTTGTACTGATACATAGATGTTTATATTGTTATAAACAATGATTTTTATGGTATGGATGATGTACTTGTGTTTGAATTTTCATTTTTATTGTGTATGTGATGGAAACTAGGTGAATTAGGCATGATTGAGTCAAGGTCATATAGGCATGATGGAGTCAGGAATAGGCGTGCTTCAGTTAGGTTAGTTAGGCATGGTGGAGTTAGGTATAGGCATGATTTGATTCGAAGTAAGGTAGGCATGATGGAGTTATGTCAGTTAGGCCTCGTGGATTTAGGTCAGTTAGGCACAATTGAGTTTAGGTGTGTTAGACATGGTTGAGTCTAGGTCAGTTAGGCATGGTGGGGTGTAGGTGAGTTAAACATGGTTGAGTCTAGGTAAGTTAGGCATAGTGGAGTTAGGTCAGTTAGGCATGGTTGAGTCTAGGTCAGGTAGACATGGTGGAGTTAGGTCAGTTAGGCATGATGGAGTTAGGTTTTTTGTTTTGATTTAATTTATAATTTATTGGTAACATGGAAAAATAAATGATGATGAATATGTATGTTATGGTGTAAATTTCCAAAATAATTGATATTATAGAAATGTGAAATGATTAATTTCTGATATGATGATGAAAAAAATAGGTAAGTATACATGTTATATACTTGTATATTTTTTTAATTTCCAAGTAATGTAGAATATGGAAACTATCTAATGGTAGAATGTGAATAAAAAAGTGGGGGAAAATTGGTTAGGGTAAAGAATGGCCGAGCTAACCTCCAAGGGCCCCATTCCCTCAGAGTGCTTCCTACATATCCCTGACGAAAAGGGGGCTCAAGATGATGTAGTTCTCCCGTAAGATAGGGAAAAAATGTGACGAGGTAGAGGTGTGGGTTGGTAGGTTTTAGGCATGGTTGAGTCTAGGTCACTTAGGTATGGTTGAGTTTACGTTACTTAGGCATGATTGAGTCTAGGTCATGAAGGTAGAGGTGAATTGAGGTCATTGAGATGTTGAAGGCTTGGTCCTGTATAGGATAATTAATGAGTAATGAAAAAGGTGAAGGGTGAGAGGTGACCAAATGAGCTGCCTAATTCTTAAGAACCAAAACAATATTATCATACCTAAGATGGACTTATGAATGTAAGACCCTAAAAGCGTTGCATAATGGACTATTCTAAGGTAGAAGAAAGTCACATGATCACAAAATTTCACATTGGCGGCACATCCCTTGAGTAGGTAAGGAGTTAAGGTGAAAAGGTAATACATTAAAAGTAGGTTGGTTTTAGCTTAACCGAGTGTGAGATAGCATGATGACATGACAAGAGACCCAAGATCATAATAGGTAAGTCCATGATGAAAAAGTTAATATTTTTTGTTTTTGATTTTGCTCTTGTTTTTGTTTTTGATAGATTGATTGATGTGGGAAGTCTATGTGGGATGAGTATATTTTCTCCTTGATGTATTTGCAAATTTGATCAATGCGGGAAGCTTCAGAATATTTTTACTTTATTTTTTACAAGAATAGTCTTCTTTTGATGATAGACTAAGTACTATATAGTTGGCTTTGTAGAGTTTTCCTTTAAGGGAGAAGTCTATTTATAGCAGCGAGATAGAAAGTGTAGATGTCCTTTTTAAGGGATTCATATTTTTCTGGAAGTTTGACTCAAGGAGTTGAATCCCAGTTTATTTTTGAAATTTTTTTATTTTCAGAGTTTTAAGTCATGGACAAGACTATAGAGAAAAATAGGCTCGTGTTTTGGAAGACAAAACTATAGCACACAGAGGTTAACTGTGATAGAGAGGTTTTAAGTGATGAATGACCATGGGATTCCATCTTGAAAAAGATGAAAATTATCCATGAGAATTATGCCATGAGTAGAGTTGTGGTACTCATATTGAAGACAAGGTTGAAAGGTAACAGGTAATCACATGATCTTGTTTTAGTCATTAATCCTTAAAATAGGTAAAATGGATGGTGCTCAAGGGATGAGCACTTGAACTTGATAGAAGGTGATATAGGAATTAATTCAATAGTAGAATGGTTGAAGATACAAATCAATGAGGGGTTCAAGTTTGGGTTTACCTTTGAGTGAAGACAAACAATAAGCACCTGATCCATAGGTATAAGTAATTATATAAGGTGTAAACCAATTAGGAGAAAATTTTCCTTGTTTACTTTTCTCCTCTTTTGTTACATGTTGATTTTCCTTTAGGATGAGGTCACCGACCTGGAAGCTTCACTCATGGACACATTTATCATAGGCATGTTTGAAACTTTTTTGGTAGATTTGAAGGTGATCAAGAGAGTTAAGATGAATTTTGTCTAATAACTTGAGTTGCACCAAATGGTCTTGGCGAAAGTCATCATAGTTGAGAATATCTTTAAGTCAGATATGAAGAGATGAAATCTAAACTTCAAGAGGTAGAACAACCTCTGTACGATAGACCAGATAGAAAGGTGTGGCAGCATTTGATGTATAAATATTAGTGTGATAATTCCATAAGGAAAAAGGCATATGCATATGCCAATTGTTTCTAGTATCATCCAAAACTTTCTTAATAATTTTGTTCAAGGTTTTATTGGTTGATTTTTCTTGGCCATTTATTTGAGGGTAGTAGGGTGAAGAAAAACTGAGTCGAATTCCAAAGGAATCAAAAATATTTCGTAGATTTTTTTTTGAATTGTTTTCCATTATTAGTGATGAGACAATGGGGAACACCAAATTGACAAATGATGTGATGATTGATGAATTCAAATATTTTCTAGGATTTTGTTGAAATAAGAGGTATGGCTTCTACCCATTTAGTGTAGTATTCATTAGCGGTAATAATCCATTGATGGCGCTCTGAAGAATGGGGATTTATTTCTCCAACAAGATCCAAACCCCATTGAGAGAAAGGCCAAATGTCTCGTATCCATAAATTTGTGGGTATGTGAGAAGCAAGGTAGGCCATGGTATCCAAAAAATTGTTAGTGGAACAAGAAGTAGTTTGAAGTTCATAACGGTCAAAGGTAGTCAAAATTATGTCTACATGATGCTTATACTTTTGAATTATTTCATTACGACACTGGTATATACCATTGACCTGATTTACAACCAGTTGAGTGTCACCAAATATATTAATTGATTTGACATATAAGGAGATGGCGGTTTGAAGGCCTAATATGAGTACTTCATATTCGACGATATTGTTAGTACATTAAAAATCTAGTTTAAAAGATAACGACATAGGCTCACCATCGAGAGTGATGAGGATAACTCTAGCACCACCTCCACGCTAACATTTGGAACCATCAAAGAATAAGGTCATCGGGTAAATGGTATCATCCAATAGGATGGTAGCAGTGGATTCGTCTGGGAAATCAAAGTTATAGGGCTGATCTCTGGAGAGAGGTGCATCTGCAAGTTGGTCAGTGATAGTTTGGAATTTGATATATTTTTTATAACTAAATTCAAGGTCTAGGTCTATAAGAATCATGAGCCAATGTGCAACATGCTGATGTTGGTAGGGCTTAGCATACATATAATGTAAGGGGTTTGTATTGGTGACAACAAAAATTTTGTGGTTAAGTAGGTAATGGCGAAGTTTAGTAGCGATAAAAAATAAGACTAAGAATAATTTTTCGGCATGGGTGTATCGGGTTTCATAATCCAAAATCATATGGCTTATATAATAAACAAATTTCTCCATGTGTTTCTCATCATGATGAGTGAGCATGGCTCCCAAGGAATGATCCGTAGCAGAAATGTAAAGGTAAAATGATTAGTCATCCTTCAGATGAATGAGTACAGGTGGTTGGAGTAGGTATATTTTTAAGGCCTCAAAGTATTTGTGGCATTCATCATCCCATTTGAAGGAGACATCCTTTTTTAGTAGATGATGAAAGGGGTGGCAGCAATCAGAAAGCTGCAAAATAAAATGATGAATAGATTGTAACTTGCCTTGTAAACTACGCAGTTGGTGAAGGTTAGTAGGTGGAGGAATTTTAAGAATAGCCTTGATTTTTGTAGGATCGAATTCTATGCCACACAAATAAATGATAAACTGAGGATTTTTTCTCAGAGGAATATGAAGACACACTTCTTAGGTTGAAGGAGAACATAATACTTGATGAGACGGTCAAAAATTACCTTAAGGATTGTAAGGTGTTTGGCTCGATGTTTGGATTTGGCAAGAAGTTCGTCTACATAATCTTCAAATATGTGATGCATGATTTTATGAAATATATAAGTCATAGCCTGTTGATATGTAACACTAGTGTTTTAAGGTGAAAGGGCATGACTTGATAGCAGAAGGTCCCCCAAGGAGTTATGAAGGTGATTTTGTGTTGATCTTTTATGGCCAGTAATATTTGGTTATAACCTGAGAATCCTTCCATGAGTGATAACATCTCATGCCCGGCGGTGAGATCAACTAGGTTGTTTATACTAGGTAGAGGAAAGTTGTCTTTAAGGTAGGCTAAATTAAGTTTGTGGAAATCCGTGCATATGCGGAGTCCTCCTGTTGCTTTTGTGATAAGAACGATGTTAGAGATCAATTGGAGATAATCAATGGGTAGGATAAAGGAAATCAAGAGAAGGCACTAAAGTTATTCTTTGATAAGAAGGGAAATGTGAGGATGCATTTTTCATTGGTTCTATTTTACGGGTTTGGCTTCAGGAATAGTTACGATATTGTGGACCAAAATTTTTGGGTCAATACCGAGCATATCAGTATAGGAACAAGCAAAAGAATTTCTATGATCTCGTAGAAATGAGGTAAAAGCTTCATGTTCAGCAGCATCTGAAGATTGGCCTATCTTTAGAATGTGTGGGTCATCCTGAGTGTTAATATTGATTTCGATGGTTGATTAATTTAACATGGTTTTCATCTCAGAAGGTAATGAATGATGAATATAAGAATATTTCGCACTAAGGTAGGTGATAATAGACTCATTGTCTTGACATTGAATGATGTTAATATAAATGTAATCATCATCAATCATGTTAGGATACAAGAAGGGAAGAGAAGAGGGAGCCTCACTATCATGTTGATAAGTCATAGGTCCCAGGGAAATGGTGTTTACGAAATACAAAAGTTAGGAGGAATAGATTTTGGATCCACAGACTCCATGGGTGAAGGTGGTGAAGTTGGTAAATGGAGTGAAGAAGGTTTGTCTTCCTCAATGAGTTTGACACGGGATTTCTCGGAAGATGGTTTGGAAAATCCAATACCACTGCAGTCGCTTTGTTTACGTGTGGTACATAGGATGAAAATATGGTGGCCTTGTTCATAGAATCCAAATCCAAATCCCTTCCATGAACACTGATGGAGGAAAGTGTGGGCAAAGTGGTGGTTGGTGAGGGATTGGAGGTTAGAGGAAAATGGTTCGTTTGGGAAGGTGGCTCGAATGAGTAAGTGGAAGTATTAAGTCCCCCATACGTTAAGTTGGTGTGAAGGTGGGGAAGACCATAATGGAATACCTCACCTATGTGATGGTCATAGCGTGGATGTTGGCGAAGGTTACCACACTCTTAAGGAGTAAGGAATGTGTCAATGTTGTATAGGTGATACTCCCCCAGAGTGAGGCATTGAAAAACACCTTCTATGGGATTGGTAGTTGGTGTATGGCTAGTGGGAATAAATGAATCACTAGGCATTTGGGTAGAAGAAGCATTGGTCAATTGAGAAGTAGATGGTTTATCAAATAAGTCAGTGGTAGAGGCTATGATGATATTTGGAATAGAGGATGTAGGTGTGGAAAAGGTAGCAGAAATATCGATGGATGGGTTTATGGGTGAAGGAGAAGTGACGACAGTGGTAGATGCCTTAACTGGTACAAGGAAATCATTAGGTCAGTACAACATGTTACATGTTTTTAATGGAGAAGTGTTAGCAGGGATGGTATAGTTATGTCCTTCATGTTTAAATTTTACACAATGATCTAAGGTTGAAGGACCACAACCCATGACGTGGATCCAAGGTCGTCCAAGAAATAGTTTTTATTAGAACTCCCCCTTTATGACATAAAATAGTTCTAGAATAGTATGGGGCCCCATGCAAATATGGAGGATGATGATGCCGAGAGTGGAACTGATGATGTCATTGAATGAACATAAAATAACTAGGGTATTATGTATGTAATTTGAAGGGATGTGCATTTTATTGTATGTGTGGGAGGAGATGATGTTGATGTTGGCACCACCATCAATCATAACACATTGAATGCATATATTATTGATATAAACTGAGATGAAAAGGGAGGTATCATGATCATTTGATTGGAGAGGTATATTCTTATCGTCAGAGAAATTGAGGGTGACTACTTGGTGAGTAGTGGAGGGTGTATAGGAAGGGGATGAATTGATGAGAGAAGCTGCATGGTGAGGGGTGAGAATGAAGGCTACATGTGTTGGGATGTTAGGTAAAACCTCGATGGATTGTAGAACTTCCATGAGGGCCTATCGATGGGAATCCAAATTTTGGATGAGGTCCTATAAAGAAATTTTTAGAGGGGATTGGTGAATTTTTTTATCATTATATTATGGGAGACCCCATCATAAATAAGATATGTGGGTCCCTGAATGGTGATTGTTGGTGTGGGTGTAGAGGGTATGTTGGGCACATGATTGGCAGATGGGATAGTTTCTTTCTCTTTTCCTTTTTATTTCTAGGTGTGAGTGGCAACTTGAATCATGATAATCTGAGGAAAAGAGGTGGATGGAGAAGGTGTGTCAAGAAAAGCATAGTAACATGATGGATAAAAATATAGTCCAGGGTAATAACCTTGTGAAATGAGTAGGGAACACTGGCATATTGTGGGGTTTTGGCTAGCTCTCCTATACGGACCATATTTATCTCAAATTTTGGAGGTGGATAAAAGGGTTGTGGAGGTGGTGGTGCATGTCACTGAATAGGTAGTGGGCGAGGGTGTGTAGTGATAAGTGGAGGTGGAACTGGGTCCTCATCTAAAAGATCATCATCATCAAATTTTTGTTCAAGAGGACAAAGTTGGAGAAGAACGGTTTTCAAAGCCTTACAATTTTCTACATCATGTCCTGTAACATGATGGTAGGCACAAATTTTAGTATCATCAAACCCTTTTGTTTTGGGCTTGAGTGGATCGTAAGGTCTAAGTGGCGGTAATGTGATTTTGGTGAAAGGGGCATGACGGGAAGTGGAATAGGAGATGGGATAGGATTGACCACTTGTTTGGTAGGTGGTACTATTTTAGGTTTGGGTTATACCTTCTTGGGTAAAGACATAGTAGATGAACTAGAAATGGAAGGCGTTGGAGTTAAAACTACCTCTTTGGAGGGTAGTGGGGTTTTTAATTTTGGTTGCACTTTCTTAGGTAAAGATGAAGGAGGTGTACATACTACAAAAGGGAAAGCAGTGTAGACACTAAAATTAAGTCACACTCCCCTTTGGTTCATCGACAAATAAGCACCCTTTATTACATTTACCTAGCCATGACCCCCCTTTACCCCACTAATATTAATTAAATTAATCTACGTTATCCTCACTATATTTATTATTTAAATATTTTATTTAAATAATATCTACACAAACAATTCACTTAGACACCTCACCAAAGCTAACTCAACCTAGGACCTATTCTTAGCAAGTTACCATAACTAACTAAGACTTACCCAAACCCTAAAAAACAATGCCTACACTCCCTCTAACCACATTCCCACATGCTCACAAGAAGCTCCCAGTCTAATCCGTGGGATAATGACACAAGATCCAAGGAAATCAGGAGGATCTCCCTAAGTTTAGTAAACCTAGAAAATCCCGCCTTGACCAATGTCGGTTTCCCCTAACTATCGTCGGTTAATCCGAACCACCATCGGTTACCCCTTTTATTCCTCTAAACAACCTTATTCTCAAGGTTGGAGGTTAGAAAACATTAGGAGAAAAGTGGATGAGCAAGAATGAAATATCAAAGAGATAACACATCTTCAGAGAGCTAATTCCAGCAAGAACTGACATCCAAGGAAGGAAATTGAGGATCTTCTCCTACACAGCCTTCCCATCCACATTCTGATCTATCCAAGAAAAAGAGGAGTGTGCATGCAGCCCATACGGAATCTTTTCTTTAGTTGGTGATCATTGGCAGCCTTCAAACCCATCATCAGCACCTCCATCCTTCACACATAGACTTTCAGGAATGAAATCCAAGTAAGTACAACATCATACTTTCCTGGTTATCACATTTCATCATTATTTTATCATCCATTATTTATCTTGCCCCCTATTGACCATCTCCAACATTTTTCACCTCCATAGACCCATTAAGACCCCGCAAAAACCTATTCTAGTCACCCAATACCTTGTCCCGACCAACCAAATCCTTTGTGCCATCACAAAGGAAACCAAAACACCATTCTGTGACATTTCTAGATCTCATAGTAACCAGCGCTAGTTATACCTAACCACGGTTGGTCACCTCTAACCGATGTCAGTCTGTGTGTTTTCCCACATAGCCTTAAATAGAGACCTACCTACCTAACTTTACCTCACCCTCACTCACCCATGACCTACCTGATACCTTTATCAGACTTGTAGAACCCAAGACCAGCCATTTGACCCGTGGATTCTATTCTAGCTTAGCCTATTAGATTAGATTTGTTTTCTTATTGTGTTTCTAAGTGAGATACATAAATCATTTAAAAATAACAATAGGATTTAAAACAATGGACTGACAGCCATCTAGGAAGTACCATGCTTCCTAGATCTAGCTCACGCTAGGCATTTCACTACCCATATTGTTTAATTATTTCTGGTGGTCTTGCTTTTATTACAGGTAGTTCCTCCTAGCTAAAAGGAAGCTCTCACGGTCAGTTGTGGATTTAAAAGTCAAATGTACGTAACAACCCATCAACCAACATTTGAATAGGTATTCCTCCTATGCCAGTTACCCTATCTATTTTGTCAACAATTCAAAGAAACAATCTCGTTACCCTATCTGTTTCATCAACAATTCAAAGAAACAATCTAAGAAAAAGGTGAAACATTTTGGCATGCTTGATGGGACCCATCCGGGGTTCCTTTCATTTCATTCATTCCTAGGAAAAAAATTGTGTGTTTGTTTCCCTTCTAAAAGTGTACACACTAATTTTCTTCCTTGGTAATCCACTCCTTTCTATTTCCTCTAAAGGAAACTTTTCTTTTGGTGTATTTAAAAAGAATCATTTCTTCATGTTTTCTGCATTTTAGTGAAATAGCATCCCTCTTCCTCTTCATCTTATTATTTCATCCAATTTCATATTTTCGATTCGGGTTTAAAAACAATCACATTTCATTCTAATTTTTTGTATTAGCTCACATTAAATGAGGGCAACCTATATGTTGGAGGTCATGACCAGCTGATGGTTGATAAACGAATCATAGAAAAGCACTTCTATCCTTTTCTCTTTCTCTAATTCTTACCAACCCACACAAAAATTCAAATACATACATTCTTAAACAACATCTTACCTGGAAGAAGCTATAGGTGATCACATGATCATGGCACAGTGGGCACCCAGATCGCTTCTCTATCGAGTCATACTTCAGAGTGAAGCCCGCCCCCACCATAAAAAACCTAAAACCTCACCCTTTAGATCTCCTTCTTTGTAGGAATCCATCCTCACCAGAAACTCAATTTCACAAGTCATGTGTCAATCCCTAAATAGCATAAGCTAAAAAAACATAATAGAAAAGGGCACTCTCAGGATCGCATTTTCTTAGTGTTTCTGCTTGGTTTGCATTTTGAGGTGAAAGATCATGTTCATCACTTTTTTGTTCATCCTTGCATGCTCCTCATCATAGTTGGTGTATTCTGGCTTCACCTGAGTGTTCCTGGGCCATATCACCATCATTCCCAGAATTTTGGGTCTGATTACACATCAAATTCTAATTCACAACCACTTTTTCTCATCATTTTTTCAATCTCACAGTAACCGTCATCGTTTACCTCTAACCATCATTAGTTAAATGCAACCGACGTCAGTTCCATGTCCTTTTGCTAACCTACTCAAAAGGACATTCTCACTTCACTTTTTTCCACTTTCCACAGTCTCTGTCACTATCATTTTTTTCCCATTAACATTTTACACATCCCTAGATTTGGCATACTTGTCAGGTTTTTCCTTTTGCCTCACTAATTACTCACTACCTATTTTCTATAGTGACCGGCAACGGTTACCCCTGACCGACATCAATTTTCCCTAACTGGCATCAGTTAGCCTGTTTCACATTCCACCCACCATTTGTTACTTCATCCATTTTTTTGCCTACTCTTCTTTGTACCATTTACAGAGAAGTAGCCCCACCTGATCAGTACTGGTTCACATGGTACTGACCTAAAGACAAGTGAACGACCTCGTGTTCCACGCCAATTTCCAACCACTCCCACCTAGTCCTTCACCACATTCTATTTTATCACCAGCCATGGATCCTATCCAACCTACTAATATCGTTGCCGAAGATGAGGAGTTCGCACGACTCCTTGACCAGAACCCTGTTGCCTTGTAGTTTTACCTCTCCCATTCATCCACTCGAGACACCTCGAGTCAATTGATATACGACATTCCCGTATCTATCCCCCCGACTCTCACAGCCACTTCTGCATTAGCCCCATCTAGCTCCGTGTTACTTGCATCCACCTTACCCCCAGTCATTTCACAGTTGGGTCCCATACCCTCCATGACTTCCACGTCTGTTACCTCTGTGGCACCCATTACATCCACCATAACCTCGACGATTACCCTAAACACAACCTCATCCACCCCTCATGTCTCACACATACATGTGGCTACGTTTCCACCTCCAGTGTTGGTGACCTCTACCCCATTTTAGAATGTAGTTCTTTCCATTCCACAATCATTAGCCCCTATTTCCACTAGGGTTACCACGACCCTTCCTCCCCCATATACATACTACCAACAACCACCTATTTCATCTATTATTCATTCCAGGTACGTACCCCCTATTTCATTGCCTTCTTCTCCACCACCTTACATGGTAGCCCTATACACTGGAATGCCACACCCATTATATGTCCAAAACAAACCTCCTCATGCTATAGGAGGCATCCAATCATCACAACCCACCAACAACCTAATTAAATTGATGATGGACAATATGCAAACACTAGAGGCATCGGTTTCCAGATCCTGCAACACTCTCACTTACGATGAGATTTGTAATGAGCCTATTCACCCATCCATTCCCATCCATTCATACCCTGTGCATTGGTAAATGCCTAAATTCAACCACTTCAATAGTAAGGAAGACCCACAACAACATTTGCACTCATTTAAACATGGATGTTATTTGATTTCTCATGATGATGCCTTACTTTTGAGAACTTTTCCCATGTCCCTCACTAGACCTGCATTAGACTGGTATAGTGGGTTACCCAAACACTCCATATTTTCATTTAATTAGGTAGCCCAAGATTTTTTGGATCATTTCTCTATCAATATCGCCAAGAAAGTTACCATGACCGATCTATATTCCACACGTGAGTATGAGGATGAATCTATCGCAGATTTTGTCACTTACTGGTGCAGCCTAATTAATCAACTTACCTATCAACTGCCACAAACAGAACTCATCGAGCTCTTTACTTGAGCTTGCACTAGACATATCTCCCTGACCTTGCATGTCCAAAATTTCCAAACATTCCACGAGGCATTCACTATGGCACGAAAGTTAGAGATTCGGGCCATTGAAGAGAAGAAAATCCAATTACAAAATAATAATTCAGCATTCAAGTCGGCTGAAACCTCTTCTTCTTTCTAAACCGCCAACCAATTATTCAAAGGCTAAAGGTACCACTAATGTAGTGGTACTCAAGGCCGGCCTAGCTCATCTGTCTAATCAAGCTACACACTCATCTAATCTATCACCCATTCAGGCTTTTTGATTCATACAAGAGCAGTGAAAATATACCCCAATTGGGGAACCTTACTCTTCTATCTTAGAAAAGCTTATCAAAGTTGGCACCATCACCCTTCCACCCATAAAACCACACACTATTTTTTACCTTTCTTTCCCCATGCCCGCATGGTATAAGGAACAAGATTTTTTTAACTATCACCAAGTGAAGGGTCATAGTGATGGCAACTGCATCACTTTTAAGAATATTATCCAAGAAATGCTTGAGAAAGGTGAGTTAACTGTGGATAATCCCAACGCCACCCCCAACCAAAATCTAAAAATCTTTAAAAAACCATTGCCCAATCATGCCCCTTCATCCAATAAAACAAGTGATACATCCACTCATGATACCCATACTCGTGAGGTTCATGCAATCTTTAACAAGGTACCTATCACCTCTCAATTAACTCACATCCCTTCCATAGAGGAAATCCTATCCCGAAATCCTCCTTCCACATCTGAACCAATCATCATTATTCCTTCACGAATAGAAGAACACCCTTCATCTCCTACATCACCTCTGAAGGAGTCTTCTACTGACATTGAGACCATCTCACCCCTAGCTTCTCCACTTAGCGAACCTTTACCTACCGTACCTCCTCCACCCATAGAGGATCACCCATTACCTCCTCCACCCACAGAGGAGCACCTATCCATTCCTCCACTCATAAAGGAGCTCCCATCATCCCTTCCACCCATCATAGACCTAGTGGGGATACCTTTACCTCTTGGCGAGCATTCTCCATCTGCTACTTGACATCTAACATACCTACTTTCAGCTCTCTTACCCACAGAAGCTGAAGATAGCCAATTCCCTGTCTCTAAGATGCATTTTACGAGAATTCCCATTAGGCCTTCAAAACATTCACCCAAAAAATGCCATTCTCACGTTTCGCTTATCACTTGGATTATGTGGATAGGGCTTTATTATGGGGGCACCTCTTACTCCCTGTCTCAACACAAATGCAAAGATCCCTCGATGACACCTCCACTACCTACCCAAGCACATATCCACCCATCAAACCACATACAACCACTATTGTCGCAACCCGTTCCATGATATCTATTAACACTCACACCACACCCTTACCCATAACCCTACCTATGCCACTAATACTAAGTGCAAATACTAGGAAACATGTCATCAACATACTCTACACAATGAACCAAGATGAAAGCAAAAACAAGCGCACCATCTAAAAATGCTAAATAAGCACCACTGTCAAACCTATGACCAAATCAACCATGGTTTCCTAGCCGACCTTGGTCACTACCTGACCAAGCATAGTTACCAAATGACCAACCATGGTTAACCTTAACTTACACCAGTCTCTATGACTAGCAATTTTTATCCTTTTTCACCCTTCAAAATCTAAAATTTTTGTTATCATCTAAAACCCAAATGAATAAACCATCAATTGCAATCCCCATAAGAATATCTAGGGACCACAAAATAAAACCAGAATTGACATCACCATGCAATAAACATAAAATACCTGCAAATCCATGACTTCCCTCCAAAACCAACTTGTGCCTCTTACCACTCTGAATAGTAGTAATATTCTCTCACTCCACATGTGCATCATGTATCCATCATGCAATACCAACAACCATGGATTTCTCCCACTGAACACGAAATCCCCTTCACTTCCTCTAACACTAAGTTCAAAAGATAATATGTTAGTGAGAAATAAAACCAGATGAAAGGACTATAAAATTGATTCCCTTTCTTCTCTGAGAATACTTCTACATCACATAATTTTGGACTTCTTGTGAATTAGGTGAATCACCTTATTTCCATCTATGTGCACTCAACATCTCTTATTTCCTGCAGCTATTTCTAATCATGACTTTTCATTGAGGATCTCATCCTTAGACTAGAAACCCTTGTCCTCAAGATTCCACACAACCGAGAAATAAAATTCAAAACAACACCAAAAAACATGGTGTAAATCTATGCACACTATCCAAACATAATATCAGTTGTTCCAAACAAAATAAATAAAACATGAATCATATAGAGATACCTGACTCAAAGTCTCAATGGACTAATTGAGCCAACTTCGTCCTCTTTCTAATCCAAGCCATGAAGTGATCTACACCGTTTCTTCCATGTACACTCTGTGCAAGAAACTCAATCATCTAAACTAAGAAAAAAAAACCATCTTCCTTCTCCTGCTGTAAAAAAACCCTATATAGATAAGATTCCACAGAGACCGAACATGGTCATCCCCTAATTGAATAGGGTTAGCTAACCAATATCAGTTCCTCTATGAACAACCTCGGTTATCAGACCAATGTCAATGCTACTAGAATGAACCCAATGCCACACAATTTGGCATATAACACCACAACAGGTGCCTACTTTGACCAAATCCGATAGTTGAGTTGAGCTAGTCATTTTAAGAAGCATCTAAATCATACAAAACCACTATATCAATAAACAATGCAATAAATTGCATCAAGGTGAAATACCTCACCTTACTAACACCAAGATACTAACCTATGTCTTCAACTAAATAACCTGTTTCTCTTACGAAAGCACCATATTCATTCCATGCTACAACCTCTCTATCGAAGCCACGTGCATCTAACTACACAGAGGATGCATACATGCTCCTTATTTATGTCTACATCTGCAATCCAAAACCATGTATGTGTAATTAAAATTCAAAGCACTGTAAAACCAAGATAAAACCATACCTTTGTAACCCGGATCTGAAATTTGACTACCATGCTTGTGCCTCCAAAAACCAGGGATACCTTAGCAAATAAGAAACATTCCATACATCTCTCAATTTCTTCAGATCTGTGATTTTCTGTTTAAAACTAGGCTTCCCAATAACTGACCACGGTCACCCTATAACTGACTACAGTCACCCTGTCAATGTTGATTTCCACTTAATCAATGTTATTCACTGTATTCTCCAACAACCTTACTCTTCTATATATTTTCAATCAGGAAAAAAACCCTGCTTTCATACACCTGTCAGTAAACCACTAACAAAACCATGAAGCAAACCCTTACTCTAAAAAATAAATCCATCGATCTATCAAACCTCTCTCTAATACCAGTTTTTGGGGATGGGACTATGTGAAAACATTTGCAAACATATAATATCAAATCCAAAATATGCAAATACAGATCTAACAATCCCCACAAAATCTACAGCACTAGAATTATAAACAAGAATAATCCAAATCACACAAAAGTGCACACACATAACAAAACATGTACCGTGGTTCACCCAATGTGGGATACATCCACCAAAGATAGAGATCCCATATATATAATATAATAATATATTACAAACCAACTCTTCTACACAAGTGTACATGTATTTATACAAGAGTATCTCTTCCTCCCAAATCTCCAACTAGATCTTCCTAAGTACACTAAATTGTGCCTCCATACCATCACATGTGTCTCCTCCAGATCTCTAACCAAATATACCTAAGTGCACTAAAACCATGCCTCTAAAAAACCTCTAGATCTCACATACCTAAAGCTACCCTTCATCTTCTAATGTGCAACCAATATCTCACTATACTGTGAATCTAAAAACAAGAGCTCTAGAAGGGTCTACCAATGTGCAACCATAACCGTGCGCTAAGAAATAAGTCTCTCCATCATCACATCATCAACTTGTGAAAACATGAATACAACTTCCTCTACAATACTAGATTCCTATGGATCAACAATACATCATGATCTCATTGATCTGTAATACAAGATCTCACAACATGTGGATCTACAAGAATAAACAATAAAAAGATCTCACAATAACCTGTGGATCTAACAAGAAGAAACACTAAGTGCTTTGAATACTATGCAATCCATTACATGAGAGTAAATAATACAAAGGAAATATAGTAGAAGATAATACCATCTTCTCACCAATAGTGTACCTGCACTTTCCTTTTGTTCAACTTCTCTTTATGAAAGCTCATGTCTTCATGCAATCTTCTTTTTATTTTTCTTTTTCTTCATCATCCTTTCAACCGAGGATTATGCTCTTCTTCTCATCTCCTTAGTCCATCCTATCTAACCCTATTTTTCAAGCTTATATAGACATATATAAACTTAGAGTATAATAGACATGCAATTACAAGCTTTAAATCAACTTTAAAAAAAAAACTAGATAAAATCCAACGGGTCAAATAAAGCATTCCACTCACAAGTAACTAGTGTCGGTTACCTTGATGTTGACCGACACCAGTTACCCTGACTAGTTTCGGTTACTGTGTAAACCAACAAGGTGTAAATCATGTTATATGTGAAGCAATTCAGCTCCACAATCCTAACAAAAAGTGGTAACAAACATGGTTGACTATGGGACCCTTTTTGTATAAAGCTACCACATTTTGGGCCAACTATATAGATATTTTCACCTATTTATACATCATGAGGGCCAAAGTATAGAACATATGACATTGTTATAGATATGGGCATGAGAGCACATTATCATGGGCCAGATAGTAGGTCCTTTTTATTGATTAGAAGATGATTACCCTAGATCATTTGGATGGACCTACATAAGCAGAGGTCATTAGGGCTTGAGAGAGTTACTAGTATATCATCGATCCGTAGATGAGATAATGTCATCCAATATTTTATGGAAACCCTATTTAGCTATGCCAACTTGACTAGAGACTTACATGGAGATAACTTATGCTTTTATAGAGTGTTATCTAGTGAAATTCCATCATTTTATGGTAGAGAGATATAGGCTAGATAGGGTATGATGTCAGTTTGGTTTAGTATAGGGATTTCCAAAAACATGACACATTTTTCTCATATGACTAGGGAGGTCCATTTTTGGGGCCATACTATAGATGTAGTAAAAAATATGATATATTGGAATAATTTGGCCTAGACAGTGTGGGATATGCACCAAGATGTTATAAATATGGGAATTATAGGGGAGTAATGGGTTTGGTACTAATAGGTCAGACTAGTTCATTTGATGATACCTAAGTGTGGTCTAATCAGCATGATTGAGGTAGTAATATCATCATGTCGTAGATTTCACCTATATATTACATTGTGGTGAGCATAAAGACAACCAATAAGACATGAAGAAGTGTCAGTAGGCACAAGGGCACGTGCTAGAAAATATCACAAAGATGCCACATTATAGAGAGTATTATTAGTTGATATGGAGGTCAATACAAAGGAAAACATGTTCCCCAAATCTCCTAGGATCTATATAGTGTGGGAGTTGACTCCAAGAGCTTTCCATATACTATTTGAATATTGAAAACAAATTCCATACATACAAATGGTGGCTATTCAAAGTTGGTCAACACCAGGATGAGACCGAGACAATTGGCAAATCATGACGTGGAAAAAATAAGATCATGTGCTCCAGTTGATAATTCAATCCTCCAGTCTTTGAATCTTGAGTAATATCATCTTCTAGTGTGATTTAGAAGAAAAAAATAAGCCACATGGTGGGTCCTCAAGCCACCACATGGCATGCCACCATTTTACCCCATTATTCAACTCGGGAAATTTATATATAGCTTGACGAACTATATGCATTGTTAATTGATTTTCTCATCTAGTCATCAGGAAAACTATTAATCAAGCCATTCAAGGGTCGAGCTATGTTATGTATCGATGAGCTATTCATTTATATGCACCAAAAAAAATGGGACATGTGGCTCGAGGCCATGGTTGAAGACGTTGGTGGAAGGTTATTATAATCCTTATCTCCTCCACTCCCCATGATATTTGGGATGAACTCTCTGCACCAAAACAAATGGAGGGTTTGGTGAGGATAGGGTCAAGCACAATGAGGTAGAGGGGGAACCCTCGAGGGAGCCAACTTGCAGGTGACATGGATGGGTGGACAACAGAGCTCAAGGGAACGTGGCGATCATGACAGTGAGGTAGGGATCAAAATGGACACGTGGAGGGGTCATAAACCGACATGGCAGAGGCATCAGTAGTTGGAAAAACCAACCGAGTTCAAAGGAGGGAGTAAGGGTTTTGAACCCACTACCTATCCCCTCCAAACCAAGTGCTCCAACCAACTCGGTCAGATCACCGAGTTGGTTAGGATAACGATGATAATCCATTTAACCACAAATTGTGGGGCCCTAACTAATATAAAAGGGACTTGACCCCTCTCATTAAAAAAACAATAAAAATGATCTTTCAAGTTTTCTCATAAAGCATCCCAAGGATTGATTAGAGAGCTATCAAGCCCATTCGAAGGCATAGAGGATAATTAACCTTTGTAAATCCTTATTTTGAAAAGGAAATTTATGTGAATTAAGTCCTATTATTTAGGAAATAATTGTGAGGAGATAATACCTATTATATATATTCAAATTGTAAATTAGGAGTTATTCAAAACTACTCAATAGGCCATTTGAGCCACACTTAAAATTACAAAGTCTGGAGAATTTACATGGGGTGCCATCTGGAAGACTAATCAATATACTGTAAAACTTTGTGCTTGAAGGAGAATACTGGATCGAATATATTTATAAGCAAGGGTAGTTACTCAATGTTCAGGTTTTCATTCCATTTTGTATTTGGTATTATCTACTTGGATTGTAATTTTTTATTGAGATTATAGTTATTAAAGTAGGTAATATATCGGGTCGATTATGAACTCGGAGATGTAGGCTATTGCCAAAATCCATTATCAACCTTGTGTGCATTATGCTTATCTTTTTACTATTCATCTATTTAGAGTTGATTTATTTGAAAATGGGTTATTTTTCAGAAAATATTAAAATCCTATAGGAGTCTAAGGTCATTTAAAATTTTGACCTATATTTTTGGATCAAGTTGGTATTAGAGATGGTTTTTTTCCTGTAAACTTGCTAATCTCTGAGGAAGTTTTTTATCACATCCAATTAATTTGACCTTGTGATTTTTTCAGTTTGTGTAGTAGTTAAGTCTGATTGAACAGGTAAAAGTGCACCATGGGCAAGATGTCTAAACAGACAAAGCTTAATGAGGTTGAAGCTTATGATCAGCAGATCCAAGAAGATAACTCTCTCCTGTGATCAATGTATTACTCCTGGGAAGAGGAGAATTCTTTGTTAAAATCAGATTTTCAAGCCAAGGATGAGCTCTTGGCAAGGTTGCAGTGTGGTGATCAGAGAAAGGAATTACCTTCAGATTCAGATGCAGAGACCATGACAGATGATTGCAATGTAAGTTGTTCACCATGAGAGTCTTCTTATTACTCCCATTTGGTTTCAAATTTAGGTATTAATGTATTTGGTTCATTTGAAAAGCATACTAGTGGCATTGGATCCAAATTGTTAGTTAAAATAGGATTTAATGGAAGAGGCCTTAGTAAGAATGGCCAAGGAATTTCTAACCCAATACATGTCAAGGATTATCCTTATTTTGTAGGTTTGGGTTTTCCTAGTGCGGGAATGGATATTGGAGATTTCTCCAAGCATGCTGATGGGAGACAAACTTTTGAAATAAAATTAAATACCCCACTAGTCTTGCAAGAAGATTTTGAGCAGGAAAATTTTGCTTCGTTGTCACAGGATTGATGTGGTAATAAAAATCAATGAAGAGGTAATGATATTCCACCTCTAGTTTCTTACTATAGTCATAAGCACAATAAAGCTTCTGATCCACTTTTTCAGCTTAAGAAGTCTGGCTATGATTTTGAAAAAATGTGGAATTTATTTCATTGTACTTTTTGTGGATTGCATAACCGTTATGTGGCCAGATGTTGGAATAGAAGGACAATGATGAAGAATTTGATGTCATTCATCAAGAACAAGGTAAATCAGAAAGACCACCCTCATCATAAGGAGGCGAGAAATGTCAGTAAGATTTTCTCATCCCAGAAGAAGAAGATTAAGAGGAATTTTTGTGCTTATTGTCAAAGGAATGGGCACCACATGGAAAATTTCTAGAAACTTCATCCATATCACCGTCAGAAGAATGGTAAAGTGAAGATAGAATACAAGCTTGTTGCAAAGGTAAAATAAGTTCCTAATCCACCATGAGTTGACAATTCAACCCAGGATTGGGTAATACCTGAAAGTGAAATTCCTTTAAAATGGGTTAGTCAATAATTTTTCAATTATATATTGCATAACTTTGATTGTTGAATAGTATGCAATATTTTTTTGGAGTTCATATTTTGTGAGAAATGATTAGAGATAGGTTTACCATACTCAGTGTATTTTATTATAGGGAAAAATTTTATTAATACTCCAATCATATCTCTTAATCAACTTTTAATTTCCTGTTACAACTTGGATACATGATTTAACTCATATTTAGCTTAGAGATTTGTCATCGATTGTGTAGATAGTTGATCTCATTGATGTCAACTTAGATCATCATTCTATGTAGAGGCATTGTGACCATGTAACAGAATGGTAGTTGATCACCATTCGCATCTGACATTAGGTCGTATAGTCACTCTGCATAGAGGCATCATGGCTGTACAAAAGAGTGGTACCTAGTATTCATTGTCAATACGAGGCTTTGTACATTGTAGAGGTAGTAGCCGTGTAGCGGGGTAGAATTCACCATTATTGAGCTCGTGAGAGATCAAATCGGATCATCATTCTGTGTAGAGGCATTGTGAACATGCAACATAATGGTAGTTTATCATCGTGGAATTGGCATCAAGTTAGATATTCATTCTGTTTAGAGGCTCATTATGGCAATGCAATAGGATGGTACCTAATTATCATCATCATTGGGGCTTGTACCTTATAGAGGTGGAAGTTGTGTAATCGGGTAAGTCACCATCAGACACTTCTTAGTACCATGTAGAGGTTAAGGCCATGCAGTGGGGTGGAGAAAAGTGTCTTCTTCACTAGCACCAAATTTTATTCTCTGTAGAGGCATAGTCTATGTAGAAGGATGAATAGTACCAGCACGTGTCATCGGCATGTCCCAAGGATCCCAGTATAATACGTATATCTCTTCTCAACTACATGATTTTGGATTCACAAATTTTTTAAGAAAAAAAATCTTTCCCATTGGGGAGGTGTGATCTAGAGGACACAATGTTCCCCAAATCTCCCAGGATTAATACAATAAGGGATTTGAATCTAAGATATTTCCATCAACTATTTAAACGTCAAAAATGGATTATGTATGTACAAATGGTGGCTATTCAAAGTTAGTTAGCACCAGGATGGGACCCAGACAACCAAAAATTCATGACGTGTAAAAAATAATATTGTGTCCTCACGTCAATGTTTCAATCCTCCAGTATTCGATGCTCAAGTAATATCATCTTCGATTGTAATTTAGAAGAAAAAAATAAGCCATGTGGTGGGTCCTCACACCACCACATGGCCTGCCACCATTTTACCCCATTAGTCAACTTGGGTGAGTTATACTTAACTTGGCAATCTATATACATCATTAACCAATTTTTTCATTAATTCATCAAGTGAACTATTAATCGAGCCATGCAAGGGCTGATTTTTTCTATGTATCGACGAGTTGTCCATTTATATGCGCTGACAAAAATGGTACATATGGCTCGAGGCCATGGTTGAAGAAGTTGGTCGAAGGCTATTTTAAGCCTTATATCCTCCACTCCCCATGAGATGTGGGATGAACTCTCCACACAAAAAAAAATGGTGGGCTCGACGAGGATAGGGTCAAGCACATTGAGGTAGAGGGGGAACCCATGAGGGACCCATCTCACACAAGATGTGGAAGGGTGAATAACGGAGCTTGAGGGCATGTGGTGTTCATGCAAGTGAGGTAGGGGTCAGTGTGGACATGTGAAGGGGTCACAGATCCACATGGTAAAGGCATTGGTGGTCGTAAAAATTGATCGAGTGCAAAGGTGAGAGTGGGGGTTTCAAACCCGCTACATATCCCCTCCAAACCGAGCTTTCCAACCAACTCAGCTGACTCACAGAGATAGTTAGGATAATGATGATAATCCATTTAACCACAAATTTTGGGTCCCTCACTAATATAAAAGGGACTCGACCCATCTCATTCAAAAAATAGTGAAAAGGAGCTTTCAAGTTTTCTCATAAAGGAGCCTGAGGATTGATTAGAGATCTATCAAGCCCATTCGAAGGCATAGAGGAGAAATAAGCTTTGTAAAGACTTATTTTCAAAAGAAAATTTATATGAATTAAGTCCTATTATTTAGGCAATAATTGTGAGGGAGATAAAACCTATTGTATATAGGAAAATTGTGAATTGGGAGTTAGTCAAAACTACCCAATAGGCTATTTGAGCCACACTTCAAATTGCAAAGTATGGAGAATCGACATGGGGTACCATCTGGAATACCAATTGATATATCGTAAATCTTTGTATTTGAAGGAGAATACTGGATCAAATCTGTTTATAAGACATGGTAGCTACTTGGTGTTTGGGTTCTCATTCCATTTTTTATTCGGTATTATCTACTTGGATTGTAATTTTGTATTGAGATTGTAGTTATTAAGTTAGGTAATATATCGGTTCGATTACAAACTCGGAGACATAATCTATTTCCAAACTTTGTTATCAACCTTATGTGCATTGTGCTTGTCTTTTTACTATTCATCTATTTAGAGTTGAATTATTTGAAAATGGGGTGTTTTTCAGAAAATATTAAAATCCTATAGGGGTCCGAGGTCAGTTAAAATTTTGACCTATATTTTCGGATCATTAGTCTCAGTGACACAGTGCAAGGATCCTCTTTCTACAGTGATAGTACATAAAGTGGCCTAAGAAGGGTAAATTTTAGCGGTGAATATTCATTAATTCATGAATATTCCAGTTTTTAAATTTTTTTTTTAGCAATTTTAGGGTAGAAATTAGGACTAGGTTGCCTAAATTTTATAGGTACTAGTTAATTTTAGGGGTATGTTTTCCTAGCATTTACACCAATAGTTGACCATTTTAATATAAATTGCCTTTAGCATGAAATTTAAAATTTCCAATTTCACCTTCATATATAGTAATTATGTATTTACAAATTCGTATGCAAATTATGACTATCAAATATTCTTCACAATTTTTTTCCTTTAAAGGTCAAGATCGACTGGATATTTCAACCATGCATTAATATATTTTTAATTGTTATGGTATTGTATCACATATTACTAGCCTCTATGTTATCAGCTATTATCATAGAGTATACTACTAGCTGGTAGCATTGTCTATACTACTAACAGGTAACATGTTCAATGCTACCAATGAGTAGCATTGTGTATGCTACTAGCTAGTAGTTTTATACATGTTATCATACAATAGCATACAAAATTCTACTAGCCAATAAAATAGAAACTTCTATTAGCCAATAACATTGTGCATGCTTTAGTCTGGTAGCACTATCTACTCTACCAAAAAAAATTGCAATGTTAAGATTCAAACCTTTTTCACTAATCGTTTACAATTTTTAAAATAGTTAAAAAACTGACCTATTTGAAAATTACACTTGGATAGGTATAATAGACTCTGTGAATAATGAAAACAAGGCAAATCAACTCAAAAAATTAGCATATTAAATTATTTCAACCAGCCCAAAAAAATGAGGACTCAACTTTCATCCACTGCAAATAATAACACATGTAGTAAATTTTCATTAGCTTTTTATTTATTTTTTTCACTTTAGATTAATTATTTTATATATTGTCACAATCAAACCTTTTTTGTGTTTTAGTACATAAACCCCTCCTGCTAATTTTATTCCTCATGAAATAATTAACAAAAACATATCCCCTACATAAATAATTAACAATTCAGTAGATGAAGATATAAATGATGATGACATGCCAAAGATGGAAGATAATCCTCACTACCAAATTCCTCTAGTAGATGAATTTTATAATGAAAATATTCATTTAGAAGACAATATTGGTAGTACTCTTCAAAAAATAAATTTGTGAGAAGGAAGAAAACTGCCTAGATAATTCAAAGGTAACAATACTCCAAAATAATGTAGATGTAAAATTTGCAGTTATAAATTAGGAAAAGAACACAAAATGCAACTAAAATTAAACACAATTGAGAAACATTGTGGTAAATTATATGTGACAGTCAAATAAAATAATGGAAAAATAATGAAGACACATAGATGGAAAACTGCTAAAGAATGCATATATGTAATATATGTAGAGGCGTATAAAAATGATAAGAAAAAATGTGAAAAACTTGTAGAGAAATGAGGAACAATTAAATAAAAATTTGGAAAAGTTGTAAATGACAATATTAAGGGAAAAAATACACAGATTTCAACTGTATTCTTCATTCTTAAAAAGGGAAGAAATATTTAAGATTTTTCATAATTTAAGAAATTGTTTAAGTTAAATGGTTTTCCTTACCTTCCAAAATCACATTGGTTAGATAGCAATGCTTGGGAAATGAAAAAGTGTATTGCAATGATTGAAAAGGAAGATTTGAAAAGAGAAAGTCAATAATATAAGTTTTATCTCCCTTTCCATTGTTTAGGTTACAACAGTGGAAAACACATCTCGGGTTTGCATACATGTTTATAATTTTGAGTACCACCCAAGGAAACCTCATATTCTAGCTATTTATAAAATAAATGAAAACTACAATACTAAAAACCTTTACAAATTGGTTATATCTAATTTGAAGGATATATTTGGGATGGATGATTATTTAATAGCTAGAAATATTATGTGTTGGTGTCGATAATGCATCAATAATGTAGGGTCATAAAATGGTACTATGTCTCTACCTAAAAACATCACTTATTCCTTACATGATTTCAATTCGTTGCATGGCTCATAGGATGAATCTTTCATACAAGATAGTTAACACATTTGAAAATGTAGAAAAGGTTGAAGATCTTATCCGTGAATTGCACGTGTATATGTCAAGCAATACAATAATATTTCTAGAGTTCCAAAAATTTGCAATTGGAGTGAAAAATGGTATAAATCTTCTTAAAGATGTTGATACAAGATGGATTTCCATGTATGAGCTTGCACACAAATTTTTTTATGAATTTTCATTGTTATCTTGTTTCATGTTTAAGTACCATATGCATGTTCACAAGAAAAAATATCTACTTTACCACTTAACAGATTTAGAAACATTTTTTACACTTTGTGGGACTCTACACATGTTGAATGAAATCAATTCCTTAACAAAACATGCTCAAGAAAGATCTATTTATATGGTCGACTTCATTAGATTGAGAAAACATGTATGTTAAATACTATATTTTTTATACAACTCTGATGAATGTTTTCAAGGACTTGTATCTAGTAGTCGACAAAATGTAACAAATTTAAAGGATCCTAAAATATATTTTAGATTCAATATAAATGGTAATATTTGTATCATTGTAAATGGGAATGAGATTCAAATTCACCCTTTCAAAAAAAGAGTGGATATTGTTAGATCAAACATTGAAGATGTACCTATAACACACAATTTATAATAAGGTCTTATATCTCAAACAAGAATCAAATTGCAAAAAAAAAATCACATTTATTAGCCAGTGAGATCAAAGAATGATTTAAAAGGGATGATATTCTTGAGGCCATGGTAGTGGTCAATCCTATATTTTAGAATCCTACATCAAGTAAGAAATATATAAGTGATTCAAATAAAAAAGCAGATGGGTACTATCATTAAGAATTTTGGGAAATCAATAGAATGTAACCGAGTTCAAATTAAGGGTCTTATTCTAAAGGAATTACTTTCATGTCAATCAAGTCATTTTGACATCATAATGGTTGAAAAATATTACTTACTAAGTGAACCAAAAATTAATGGTGCAATTACACAGCTATGGAAAAAATTGTATCCTAGTAACATATGAAAGCATTAGTGAATATTTTGTATTATATGAATTGTTTCAAAACATGATATTGGGATCAGTTGAAGATGAAATGGTTTTTAGCACATTAGCATTTGTTAAATCAAAATATCAAAACACACTAGATAAAAAAATTGAGACTTTTTTGATATTGTATGTTTGACAATATGATGTGGACACATTTCCTTATGACAAAGTAATGAAAACATGGAATTATCTTTCAAAAAGGAGAGGTGTATCTAATTCTAATATGGTAGCTAATAACAACAAAAAAGACAAACATAAAAACAATGGCTGAAAATAGCAATTAAATATTAGATAACACTTTGAGTTTTGAAGACCTAAATAGTCAAAAATTTCTTGAGATACTTGATATAGACTAAAGATGTATGTATCGACACAATATTTCTATAAATAAAATTTTATATCACATTATAAGTATGTGACTTGTTAATTGTGATATACACATGTTCTTTATTGAATAATATTTTTAGTGTTGTATTTTTTTTTTAGAGTTTTTAATCAAGAAATATCATACTTATTTTTTCTATTGTCTTTTAAATCCAAATAATATCATAGAATTATGTGGATAAATTACACATGAATATAATAACAGTACAACACCATATAAAAAAAATTATTATTGGTAAAAGGTTTTGGTGGGACCTTACCCAAGTTTACATCAAAAGGCTCAAGAGCCAAAATAAGAAAATAGAAACATTATGGTTTTTTGATTTGTGGGTCCACACCCCAGCCATAATATTAAAAAATCATTAGAAAGTAAATGCAAGGGACAACTACCTACAAAGAGCCTAGTAATAACATATCGAAAACAAAATGACAACTATACTACAACACCGAAAATAGGGAACCAACAACATTATCCAACAGACTTGCTAAAAACTTTGACAACCACCCTGAATTTCAAATAGAGTTTTAATGCAATGGGGATGGTGGGGTCCCAGTTAGAAGCTTTGAACTTCCTTGTGATATTTCCGTTCTTCCAAGCCATTTCTGAGATGTCACTAGAGTCACAAATTTACCAAATGTGTACCTACATAAGGTCCATTATAGCACTTTGCATAGCTAAACAGCTACTGTATTTGTCCTACAGATCCTTAAACTTGGTTTCCAAGGTAGAAATTTCATCTTTGAGGCCTGCGTTGGGATCCGTGGTTGTCTCTTTGATAGTAGATTTGAGCAGAAAATTCACATTTTCTTTTATGGTTTTAACCACGCTAGCCTACATGTTAAATTTATTCTCTAAATTGGTGCCAACAACAATATCAGGGAAATAATAGGGGGGATATTATTAACCACAATTTATTCACCGTTCGAACCAGAGCCCACCACTTCCTTACCTTTATTGCTGCTACAGAGAACTAGTTTAGGGGGTGGTTCAGAGACAGGGTCTCTGTACATAGGATTTTTGAAATGGATATGAGTTTGCTTAGGGAGGGGAGAAATCACAGCATGGCATGGGTCATTGCCAACAACACTATACAAGTATTGACTAAGAGATATATAACACCTTGGTGAAGAAGAATAGTCCTCTTATGGCCATGAACTTCTTGGATTGACTTTTCCATTGATTTCATAATGTAATATGAGAGGCTTACCTTCACCTTATGTCTAAAGTGGTTGAGAAGAACAATATGGTATTGTGGAATGGTAGAGAACCTCCCTTCTAGAGTGACATAGCATACCATCATCCTTGTCGCCTCATCATATGGCTGCGGGATAGAGGAAATTAGGATGCCCTCCTTCTTAACATTGACCATTTCTCCATCATCCAAGAACAAATTTTCTTCTTCTTCCTTTTCCATTTTCTTCTTGAAAATTTTATTCCCTTTCATTCTAAGACCGGTAATAAAAGAAATGAATTCCTCAGTAATTTGAAAGGTCTTATCTCTAAATGATAAATTATGGTCTTTCCAATTTGCCACAAACTATATGGAGATATATTGGTCGTTCTCTTTTATGCATTGGATAAAATCATTGAAGCCCTCCATATTGATGGTCTTCCACAGCTCAACTTGTTCCTACCATTGGGGATCTAATTTAGGTTCTAAACGGCAAGGGGCACCACCCATTCTAAAAAACCCCTGAGAATCCATCGGATTAAACTGAGAATTGTGAGTGCTAATATTCCCAATAGCCCTTTGGCATCATATAAGTCTTTGTAAGGCAGAGATAACATCCACTTCTTTCCTACTGAAATACTTAGTGTGACCAATTTTTGAGGGCCTGGAAGAGTAAATTTGGGCATGCCTAAAATTCCATTGCAATCTACTCTTAGTATTGCACAAGTATTTGCACCATTGAGTGGGTGTAATAATGGGTGAGCTCACTTCATTTGAAATGATGTTTAGGACTTTGGTAGGAGTGTCATTAATATCTTGACACTCTATGTAATCATTGCTACTAACTCTCATATTAGTAAGCAAAGCTACAAATTTTTTTCCCTCTCTATAGACGTGCTTGAAAATAATATTTAGACCATTACATAAGTTGTGAGCTTCATTAATAAAATCCTTGATGGTCCAACTAGGAGTTAAGGAATTATTGAGAATGTTGATGATATTCATAGAGTCACCTTTGATGATGATGTTTCCCATGCTGAGTTTCTTAGCAAGTTTGATTCCCCATAGTATAGTGCAGCTAGAGCCTCAGACAAGTGATTAGTTTTCTTTTCCATAGGACCAACATATTATGTAATAAGATGAGCCTTGTGATTTCTGATCAAACCACCTCCTCTAGCTAGACAAGGGTTTCCTTTAAAACACCATATAAATTGAAACTCTAAATATTTTCATATAATGAAAAAGATTTAAATTGCTATAAAATTATATATATTTATAGTCTGAATAGTAAATTGTTTTACAACTAGAGTTTCAATTGACAAATTTGACAATTTTATCTTGTAGCTTCATCCTTAATAAGTAGAGTCTTTCATTTATGTTACTCAGTTCTCTACACTAAAAGAATATTTTAAAACACTTGACTGAATAAGATTCTTCGTGGCTACATTGATATTCAAAATTATTTCACATTCTGTATTTGTTGCATCATTGGAAAATAGTAACATTGGATCCTCTTCTATTTTATTCTTCAACAATATTTCAGGATCCATTCCATGCTCCTTTATTATCCTTCTAAACGTATTATTATGGTTGTTTAAAATAACAATATTTTTCTTCAAATCAAATGCTACAACTAATATTTTCCTTACACTTTTCAAATCCGCGTTAAGCATTGTTTCCTAATTATTCAAATTATAGTACTTTGACAACATTTTAAAAACAAAAAATGTTAATAAATTTAAAAATATTGTAAATAATATTTGAAAATTAATTAAAACTTACATTTATGCCTTATCCCTTTCTGTATTTGCAATAATGACAAGGCCCTTGTCTTTTGACCACATATTATGGTAGGATTGTGCTTCTACATTTAAATTATCTATTTTTTTCAACATTATGTCTAATACATAGTCATTATAAGTATTTGTAAAGGACATAGAACCATACGTAACCTGATTCAAGAAATTATAGAGCATAGCTGGTTTGTTTTGAATTGAAGAATACAATATATGTCTTTGTGAGTGGTTAAATCAAGGATTTATTTCTTTAATAAAAAATGTATCCCTAAAATTCCACAATAGTTTTTTGATTATAGGTAAAATAGGTTTAATGGGTCTCTTCCCCCATACATAATCAAATCCCACTTAATGAGAAAGTTTCATTACAGTCCATAACCCATTTAGTAAAATATTTATAGATACTAAATCCGATAGAAAAACAAAGCTCAAATGAACAATAAAATAACAACATCCATAAACAGGGAAATACAACAACAAGGAAAAAGAGCCAACAACCTAGACACCCATAATCATTTAGGATCATAAATTTTCTCTATATCTTCCAAGAGGATATTCCATTCTTTAGCCAAACTGTTGATGGAGGCACCAATATTTTCAAGATCTGACTCATTCAGTCTACATTTCCTTTTATTTTAGGCCTCCTCATTATTGATTTGTATATATGCATTGATCAATTGAGCCATTAAATGAAGGTGTTAAATAGTGGACTTAATGTGTATCATGCTCCAATTAGTAACCTATTTAAGTAGATCCTTCAATCGATCCACTTCTTTTTCTAGGAACTTGCATCTCTCTTATAACATTTCAATACTCCCACTGTTAATAATTAAGGCCATTATATCAAACTTATGTCTTTAAGTATTAATTGAATCATGCTTATTTTGAGGTTAGTGTCAGTTCTGAGAAGATATAATATCTCTTGTTCCTTGACCTGATCCATCTAAGAACTTTTCCCTTACAACTTCCCTCTATCCTCCATAATAGGGTCCTCCACCTTGACCTTCTCCTAGATCTTCCCTCTTTCCTCCATAACAGGGTCCTCAACCATTTTATGTTCTTTCAAGTTATTAAGACATAGTAAAAATTCAATAAAATCCTTGGGCTCATCGCCTAACACCTTCAAATAAGGATTATCGCTCAATTCCTCCTCTTCCTAATAATCCATCTCATTTTCACTCTCAGAAAAACCCAAAGCATCAACCAATGACCCAAGATATTTAAAGGATTTAATCACATCATTTGAACCCACTTTCACCATAGCCATGATTAAACCCTGATGTAGGGGAACCAAGATCTTACCCTTTTGAAATTTTTCAATATTTGCACACAGTGACCGAAGCATGAAATGGGGAAAACTATAACTATGCCCATGACCAATGTAATTAATCATTGGGAGATGATACGCAAAAAATGTCTTATATATTCCCTCCAGAATTATATATTGAATTAGGTTCAAATCTAGTTCATTGAAATGTTTTCTAATAGAATCCCTAAGATAACCAATGAAATGAGGGGTTTATTTTTCTTTACCTTTTGAAAACATCTTCATTTCCTTAGTGCAGTCTTTCTTTAGTTTGAAAAAATCCATTCCTTCATTTTTCATGTCCATAAGAGTAGTAATGGTGTCGATCGTAATTTGGATTTTTATCCCCTAATGGAAACCGAGCCAGCACTCCATATTTTTAAGTTTTCCAAGCATTTCAAAAATACTTACTAAGTTATTCATTAAATCCTTCAAAGATTTTAAAAAAAGAATCCATGCCCTTCTTCTTGAATATAGTCCAGACCTAGGGCTTAATATGTTTGATATCATTTGGTTTTGTGTGATCCAAATCCACAACCATTGTCTTATTCAAGTTGGATGAAAGAAAAAAACAACAATCTTCCCACAGGGTTCCAAACCCAAATCTCTCTCTCCTTTGGGAACAAATCACTTTACTCCACACAAGTAGAATAAAATCATGCCTCCATAAGACATCATTAATACACTTTCCGAAGGAGATGTTTTCCAAATCATGATAAGAACCCTGGTTGAGATCATCCCCAACTCTTTAATTATTCCCATTAATATCCTTCCAATAATTAAGGTGATTAAAATAAGCATACATGTCCATAATTCCATTCCATATGATCAACCTTTGGACCCTAAACCTTGACCAGGTTGTTGTCCTTGTTTAAATCATTGATATCCTTAGTAAGTATATAATTCATGGGGGGTTACAGCTCATCATAGTTTTTTATTAATTTTAATCCAACCTCGTATACCAATTTATCGGGAAAAAGGTTTTCCATACCATTAGCTTCCCTATATATATATTTAAAAGTTATGTTCTCAAATCCCCTAGCCATAATTCTTATATCTTCAATAGAATCCATTATGGACATGGACGTGACACTAAAATTAAGGATATTGTTTATTATATTCAAGGATTCACCTTATACATCTATGTTCTTGATATTTATTCAAAAAATTATACTGATCCCCCCAAAACACTACCTCATTTTCACCCACATGGCTGGATTGGATACCAAGATTACATGAGAAACCCAAAATCAATTTCCCATTGTGATATCTAAATACACATACTATTCTAGTTTCACCGGGATTCCCTTTCGAAACCCCATAAAAATTCAACTTAATCCAACCTATTCTAGGTATCTTCCATCCATCTAAACTGGGATTAGGAGTAGGTGGAATTCTTAGACCGCTAGTCATACCCCAATTCCTTGAGATTTTAATTTCCGCCTCTATGAATACATTTTTCTTATTTTGGATTATGGAAAATTTATCAATTATGACATTGTTACATCTTGCAGTCAATCTTTTTTCTTGTTCCTTCTTCTCTTTGAAGATCCTTCTATTTCATTCTTTCCATATTTCCCAACATAGATACAATAGGGAAAAGGTCTAAAGATGTTTTAGTCCTTGGATTCTGAAGGGGCAGTTCCATTGATTCCACATCATCTTTAATGAAGGAGGAAATATACATTTTATTTTGAAGATAGATAATAAAGAGTTCCTAACCTCCACCAAGAATGGGAATTTGAGGAAGAGGTGAGAGGCACTTTTATATTCTTTTTCACACAACACACACATATTCATCATATGAAATCCCATCTTATTTAGATTAGCCACCATTAAGATCTTATCATGTAGGAACAACTACTAAAATATATTGAATTTAGGTGTAACCTCCTTAATCCAAACTCTGTCCCATTTTAATCTCTCATCATTTGGTACTTCTTAAGAAACCCATTACAATCACTCTTAACTGAAAATATGTCATTCTCTTATTTAGACCATAAGATGTTGTTATGTTCCTATTTTTTTACCACTATCATGCCACACAGAAAAATATTAAGGGTATTCAGCTCTTCTTTATTTTTTCCTTCCAAATTTATATCTTTCCAAATTTTGAAAGGTTCCTCTATATTAAAGTATTCCTCTACAATATAGCCATACTTAAAAAAATCTTCCTATTGTAAGTTGGTAATTATCTCCTTAAGAGAAATGTATGAAATCCATTTATCTTCCTAAAACTTCACCCTTCTTCCATTTCCAATTTTCCACTTATAGCCTCTTGAGAATAAGACTTTTACCCAAATTATAAGTTTCCAAAAGGGGGAACCCTCACATTCTAGGATTTTGAAGCACCAATCATAAGCTATGAAATTATGTCAGTTCTTTTTCTTAATGATGGTAGTCCAAACACTAGCCTCTTTGATCAGCATCCAAGCCATATTTGATATTATAACTTTATTCATTTCCTCCCAATATTTGATTCCAAGACCACCCATCTTCTTAGGCTGACATATCTTCTACCAAGACAAAATAGGTACTCTAGACTTGTTCTCTATCCCACTCCATAGGAATCTTTTTTGAATAATTTCCAATTTATTTTCCACCACCACTGGAATTCTAAAAAATCACATGGTATAGACATGCTGATTTTGTAGGGAGGATTTCAATAAAATGGCCTTACCTTCCTGTGATAGGAGAATTCCTTTCCACCTTGATAATTTTTTTATAAATCTATCTATCAAAAAATTCCAATCCAAATTTCTGATCAACATGCCTAAATATATCATTGGGAAATATTTCCTCTCTCATTCTAAAATATGAGAGATCTTTTTTCATATTTTCTCTGGAGCATTGAACATTGAACTCTTCCCAAATTTGATTTGTTTGTATGAGACCTCTTCATAATCCAAAAGGATATTCTTGAATTCTCTAGCTTTAGGAACTATGGCTTCACTAACCAAAATTGTTTTTTCAACAAAATGTTGATGGATGACATTATCAAAATTAATAGAAAGATCCACATCCCTAATTTGACCTTCTGTGGAATTCTGATTCAGAGGCCTACTAATAGATTATGTCATTAATCTGATAATAAAGGGAGAGATTGGATCCACTTTTTTCAATCCTCTAAATCTTTTGAATAAACCACAAGGGGTTCTAGTGACCAAAACCAAAAATATGTTCATTGAAATGTAATTTTGTATCATTCTACAAAAATTTGAATCAAAACTAAACCTTTCTATCACTTTGAATAGAAATTTGCAAGAAACTTTGTCATAGGCCTTCTCCATATCTAACTTTACAACATGTTTTCTTCTTATTTTTCTTAGCAATGTAGAGAGTCTCCTGAATTGTCACAATGTTATCATGAATTTATCTTCCCATCCCAAATCCTTCTTTTTGGTCAGAGATCAGCGAGGTAAGAAGTTGAATATGAAGGGCCAAAATATTAGAACATATCTTATAGATACAGTTGCATAAGAATATAGGTAGGAAGTTTTTAAATTATGTAGCATTGTGGTTTGTAGGAATTAGTGCTAAGAAGGTTCAATTAATGTCCTTCAACATATTTTTATTTTTAATAAATTCTTGAATGCCTAGGCATACATCCCTTTTAACAATATCCTAGAAGAATTGGAAAAATAGAATTGGGAAGCCATCTAGGCCAGGTGATTTTTCCGAAATCATGGTTTTCAACATTAATTTAATTTTTTCAAGGAACGAAATATTTATACATATTTGGTTATCTGTATCAGACACCAACTTGGGAATGCAATCTAAGAAAATAATCTCCTTACTCTCTTTAGGATCATGCTAGGAAGAGAGAAGAGAACTGAAAAATGATGCAACTCTTTGTATATATTTTGAATCAGTCAAGGTAGAGTTCCCTTCCCCTTCGATGTTGACTATCATGTTTGAACATATTTGTTTCAAGGATGGAAATTTTTTATATTCGTATCCCATTCATTTACCCAAGATATCTAAGATTTTTGTTTCCAAAATATCTCTTCTTTGGATAGGATATTGTGATAATCCAAGAGGATATTCTTCTCTTTGACTTGGAATTATACTATACTATCATCATTAACCTCTTCCATGGATAGTTCCTATTCCAAAGAGATATTAGATTTGAAAATATTCCCAAAATAAGTCTGGATTTAATCCATATTGCATGGAGGAGCCAAATCTCAAATGTACTGAAGCACAAATTCATTCAATCATCTTCAATTGATTTCATTCAATGGATTTAATGCATACATATAGATAAACAAATCCTATAAACAAGGATGTTGTTATAACTTGTTCAACTATATCAAACATAGTTGTTATTATTTCTCCCCTATAATCTTTCATAGGATAATATCTCTACGTCATATATATTAGAATCTTAAACAAATACAAACAATAATATTTCCTAACACGATAACAAACCCATGTGAGAACTAATAACCATTTTCCCAACATTCCCCCCCTTAGTTGTCACATGGGGTGAAGAATGTTATTACAAAAATAATGTTGATCAAACTTTAGAGTTTACATGAGGTCCATGTGTTAGTCTTTTGTTTGCATTAATGATCTTGGGGTTGTGTTTGGTTTCTTGTCGGGTCTTCAATATTATCTTTGTATTGAATTTATCCCTCCTCAATGTTGTGCTGATTATATGAATTCTCCTAGATGAATAATGGAGTAGTTGCACAGATTAAATGAATTTTCTTCACAATTTCTTCTCTTCTCCATAAAATTGCTTGAAAAAAATACATAGAGATAAAATAAAATCAGAACTATTTTTTTTAATTTTTTAATTTTTGGGTATGCATACTGTGAACAAGATGGAGTGAAAATATCCTAATAGAAGGTGAAAAAGATGGAAAGGAGAGAGGAATATGCAGATGAATGCTGGATTACAAACTCTTGAACATGGTCTGCACTACAAGATTTTGTCAAAATGCAAGCAGGTATGGATGAAAATGAAATACATTTACATGTGGTCTTCACTACATAGCCATCAATTCATTGTGTTGCAAAATATATGTGAATGGAAAGTGAAAAAGAAATGTCTAAGGGAACATAATCTAATACCACTGATAGGATTTAATCCATATTACATGGAGGAGCCAAAGCTTAAATGTTGAGAAGCATAAATTTCAACAATCATCTTCAATTGATTTCATTCAATGGATTTAATGCATACATATAGATAAAAAAACCCCTATAAACAAGGATGTTGTTATAAATTTTTCAACTTTATCAAACATACTCACTATTCGTTCTCCCCTATAATCTCTCATAGGCTAATATCTCTATGTGAGATATATTATTATCTTAAACAAATACAAACAATAATATTTCCTAACAAGATAACAAACCCATGTGAGAACTAATAACCATTTTCCAAACATTGTTCCATCTCTTCAGATTATTCTTAACATTGAAAATATTTCTAGAAACTCTAAAAATCACTGCTCCTTGAACCTTGATATTCCACCACTCTTTTACTAAATCCTTAATGTCCTCATGTTGAAGCCACATGTTTGTAAATTTGAAAGGATTTCTATGTCTCTCAGTTTCTTTAACCATGAAGAGGATATCTGAACTAATATGAGGGAGTGAAGTTAAACATGCCTCTTGTGTTTACCAACCACATGATGTCAAAGCTCTATCCAATATGAATTGAATCATTTGATCTCCCATTTCAAATCTATATCCATGAGGTTGTTAGAAGATATGAAATCCCATAAGGCCTCCATACTTTCAATTAACTCTATATTTCCACCCTTCATCTCTCCTAAAATTAATGACATGTTGAAATACCCCATTTTAAGCCATTCCATATCCCATATTATTTTATGAAAATTAGACAATTAGTTCCAAAAATAATTGTATCCCCTTTGTGGCTGAGGGAATAGATGTTAGAAAGCACCCATAAAGCATTTTTTCTAATGTATTTGAATAGAATAGCCATACGATTATATTTCCTTATTAAATTCATACATCTGAACTGCATAGGATTCCATAGAATAGAAAGTCCTCTTGACATTTTTGGCGCCATTTCTGAGCTTGCATAGTGTGCCCTAATTTCCATGTCTGATATTGCTCAGAAACTTTTTATTTCTTAAATTGGTGATTTGCAATTCGGCCCCTCTAGTTGAGTGCTTCAAAGATACCCATAAACTGATTGTTTTTCCCTAATTCGAACAGGAATATTCCAAGTTTGCCCATATTTGTGCCATAGTTTTTTCAAATTTTTGGGTTGTGTCATTTTCCCTTCCGTCCAAATCGTGCAAAAAAATCAAATTGATCAAAGCTATAATTATATGTAATTGAATTTCCCAATCCCAAGGCTTGAAAATAATGACAAATCATGTTTCAGTTGGTTTAAAATCAAGAAATCAGCCATCCTTGTTGAAAATTTTGATTTCTAGGGCATCCTTTAAATTTTCCACGTTTTGATGGTTAGACGGGCGTCTTTTTCCCATCAAACTCATTCTCTGTATGCAATGGCAACATGGCAGGTTCCTATTAGTTGACAAGCGGCAGAAAATATCTCTAACTTATCATTTTTTAAATTTTGGCAAAAGGGAAAATTTTGATCCGCGGCTTCGCCTTCTACATTGAGGTGCCTACGTGGCACATTTTGATTGGCTAGAGGATTGGCGGACTTTCCAAAGGAAATTTTGTTTTCATTGTGCAAAATTTTCAAATTCAAAATTTTTTCCCGAAGGCCCGAACTGAATAAGGAGAAGACACATGGCACGGAGGGCATATGGATGGTGAGGGGACTTAAAGAAATTTGGATGTTTTATGGTTCAAGTGATAAAAGTCAAATTTTATCAAAGGTAAAAGTAAAGTTTTACCTTTTTGGTAAAGGAAGCTAAAGTGAAAATGAGAGGCATGCCTCTGCAGCCAACCCAAGGTGAACACGTGGCACATTTTAAAGTATCAAAGGGTGGCGCAGCTCAACATTGAAATTCATGAATTTTTGAAAAGAGTTTAAAGGAACAAAGGGAAAGGTTGGACCCGTAGCAAATAGAAGATGGACACATGGTAAAGGAGAAAACTGGGGTGCGGGCCTATGGGAAAAATGTGAAATTTTTCCCAAAATAAAAAAAGTGGCAATTTTGATTAAATTGGCTTTTAATTTTCGATGGGGCCCATATATGGACACGTGGCGCATCCAGGAGAGAAGAGGGGAAATTTTGCAAATCTTTTCCAAAACTTTTAAAATGTCACAAATGCATTTTTTGGAGGTATGGGGCCGATCCAATCACATTTTGACATGTGTCTTGCCTTATCTCAAAGGTCTAAAAGGGTAATTTCTGAGCTTATTTTTAAATGGCATTTTCCACGTGGAGGGCTGATATTTAAAAGGAGACATGAGATCAATGGATGTTGTGCATTTGTTTGTTTTGGCCAGCCATGGGATCTCCAAGAAGCTTGGAAATCAAGTTTCTTCATCAAATTTCAATGAACCTTATATGATTTTGGGTTGTCTTGGCCTTCTATGAACATTATCAACATTTTTATGACCTAATCCGTCTATCTAAGGTGTTTTCTGATGTAATTTTGGCTTGGGTCCGTCAAAAAATGTAAAAGTCGGATCTGGAAATTACAGAGGTAAAATTGAAAAGGGAAAAGGGTAAAAATTTATGAATAAAAGATGTTTGCATGCCTAAATGATAAAAATGTTCCCCTGGGGTGGATAATGATCCAAATTTGTGTAATAATTTGATTTTTTGTGCATACCTGGCAACCTGCACGTTGTTTTTCCTGTTTGATGTCACTTTCTTTGAATCATGAGGCTTTTGTAATAAATTTGATCCCATAGAATATTATTTACATGGGAAGGAAGACTCCAATGATGGCATGAGATATATTATGCATTTTGGAGAAATTGTGAATGGTTGGGAGTTGAAAATCATGAGAAAATATTGAGAAAAAAATCATCTTCTTAAGAAAATCTGCCAAAGAACCAGGTTAATGTCTCATGTGTTGGAAATTTTATGTATGTGGGTTTGTTACAAGTGTATAGCCACCACACAGCTATGAGATTGTTCATGTAACTCTCCCCTGTTGTTGAATCTAGCAAGCTTTGAATTAAATCTATGTTTTTTTCTTTGGGCAATATGATATTTGTTATCAATTTTAAATGCCTGCAAATAAATTTTATTGTTCTTATTGCATTCTTACATTGAAAATATTTAGAAGTCACAGAGGATATTCATTTTTGGTTGATAGTTAAGTGGCATTTGTAATCTCATACTCAGAAGAGCCTTCATTTGAATAGGGAGATAAACAAATTTAAAATCACTTTACCTTCCTTGACTGCAGAGATTTCCTATAAGCCTTTGGGGGTACCTTATGTGCATGGTTTGATCATGGGTTTTTGTGTTTAATTGAGTTCTTTACTTTAAGATTTTGTGGTGAGTTCTCAAATATTGTATGAAGAGTGCAACCTGGGTTTCCATCTATGCCTCTTCTGGTTGAAAAAACATCCTGGTTATTTTAGGCATTTCATCTAATAGTTGTTCATATATTGTACAGATTGTCAAAGATCTAATCTATCCCAGTTTTATCTTATCAATCTCCCACCTAAAATCATCTAGCAACAAAGATCTTATCATGCACTATCCCTTATTTGTATGTGTATACCCACAAAAGATCAAAATCCATTTGCAAAAGTATGGATAACAGATCAGGATTTCTAATGTCTTTAGTAACCTTTGCCTTGTTTTGAGAACATACCCATATTTTGAGAAGTGACAACTTGTGAGAGTTCAAATCTGGGGTGTTGATCATGTTTTCAGCAAGGTCTCCATCATATAATTTCAAGCAAAAATAAGGACATATTCATCTCCTTCATCATTACAAGGTTACAAAATAGGTCCTCTTACCTTGGTTGCAAGGCACAACCTAAAACAACCAGGACAAGATCAAGTCCTATTGGAGTGTTATCCATTTCTCCACAAACCTGAGTGCTAGCTAGACCATATCCCTGGCTATCAGTGAAATACAACATGGTCTAATATGTCTTTAAGCTCCATGACATAACTGTGGTGCTACTCATACTAAAAAGGAGAACAAATTTGGATACAAACATGAGTGGCTACCGTTACCGGGGACCTCTTTGATTTCCTTGGTGTTTTTTGAAGTGTTTGAAGATTTTGAGCATTTGTGTATTCAAGTATGTGAGCTGCTGCATTGTCAAGATATCATCCTATGTTTCAGATCTGCAAGTTTTAAAGCAAAGGTTTCAAGCTCAGCCTGCCCTTTTTCCATGTACTAGCAGTTCATACACTTATGTTGCATTATGTTTGGTTGATTGAAGAAGAAGAAGGTCTAGTTTATAAATCCCTACAAGGTTGTCAGTACTAGCAAACATTTTACATAATTATTTTAGTGCATTCTTGCACAACTAAGGTGAAATTCCTTAGTGGTGACTCCATGCTGATTTGAATTTGGAAATACCAGTGCCTTAAGCTTTCTATCATTTATTTTTATGTTATTGATCTGTGCAAAATTGGAGGGATGAAGATCTCTCTTCCTTAAAGACTCTGCTAAGAAATTGTTCCTAGATTTAGGAAATTTAGAGTTGGAAGGGAGGATAGTTTGGAAAGTGGTTAGAGGTTAGACATCAGGAAAAGATATAGCCATTGGTGAGAGAGACCAGCCTTTGGTAGAGGACTATCACTCTTCTTTAAGTGATTATGATTCAAGAAATCATCTCATTAACTTGTTTTCCTCAGCTAGTGAAGGTCTTTCTGTTGTACCTGGTAATTTTCTTCTCTAATCTGCACCTCTGTGTTTTAATTTGAGTAAAACTTCCCAAGAAAATAAGCACTTAGAGTATATCAGTCTTGTGAATCACATTATTGATCCCCAAAGACATAAAACTCCTCATTAGCTTGTCTCACCTCCAAGATCACCCCTACCAAACAATATGGCTCATCCTAGACCTCCATTCATTATTAACACCTTTGGTCCTATAAATTTTAGAGGAATGGATGGTTACCCAAATGCTGTCCCATAAGATGTCAGAAATAGGTTGCCAAAATTCCAGGGTAACAATGCCATTACTAGTGATCGTCATCTCAAACTTTTTGATAATATGATGGAATATTTTGAGATAGAGTTTGAGGATGTGTTTATTAATTTGTTTATTCATACACAAGAATAAGATGCTATGGATTGGTACAAGGATTTTCCTGATAATTCTATTGATTCATGGACTGAAATGAAAAATACATTTAGGTTGCAATATGGTGACAGGACTGATCCTAGATTTCTTTTATCTGAGTTTGAGAATATCAAGAAGAACCCTAATGAATCATTCCATGAATTCAACACAATATTTAACAAAACTTTTAGAAGGATACCTGTTGACTTGAGGCCTTGTGATGAATCATGTTTAATCAAATATGTAGATGCATTTGATAAAAAGGTAGCCTATTACCTAAGAGACAAGAACCCAACCAATATAAGACAAGATTTCACCATGGCACTTCAAATTGAGAACAATATCAAGGCTGTTCGAAAACCTCTTAAGAGAGATGGTGTAAAATTGATAAACCCTGAAAAACCTCAAGCTAGCAAAGGTGCTGATTTAGAAGAGGTTGTGAAGACTTTGGTAGGGGTTGTCAAAGAAATCTCATACAAGTTGGCAAGAGCTGAGAAGGGAATTGGGTAGACTTCACAAGGTCAGCCTAGGTAGCAGGAAAAAGATAGATTTGGTAATCACCATAGGAATGATCAGAGGTTTGATGACAAGGGTAAAGGGCATGTTGGATCTACAAATAGATAACCCCAAACACGTGAAAATAGATTGGTTCCTGACACTCTAACTACCAGGGTTTTTACTGTTGATGAAGTTGCTAATATGGATTGTTGTGATAGATGTTATCTTCCTCATCCTCCATGTGAATTGGACCAACAATTTGATGAAGTTGATAATGAGGATGGAACTGATGATGATATTTACATGGTGGGCTATTCTTCAAGCTCACAGGGAGGAGTAACATCTACTGAAGTAATAAGTGCTAGGAATGCTACTACCTTTTGGGATTGCATCAAGTGGGTACAAGTATTTCTCCCCCCTCATCCTCTTGAAGTTGATGTAGTGCAAGCTTTTGAAATTCCTAACAATGAATTTGAATACTTGAGAGCTTTGATGATTAAGAAGTATGATGGTGGTATCCCTTCATAGGAAGATAGACAATTGTTGATGAATGTTGTTGTAGCTCAAGAAAAGGACTATAACACTAGAAGAAAGGTTGTTAAGGGATTTGGGCCTCAAGGAAAAATTAAAACACCCTTTCTCAGAAGCATTCCCAAAGATATGCTCCTAGGAAAGAAACACTTGCTAAAATCTCTGTTGTCCCAACAAAAAATTATAGTCCTCATCACACCTAAGCTACCAAGAATCCTTTGCCATTTGATGAATCTTTTTGTATCCCTTCCAATGCTATTTTTCCAAGGATTTTCCCCTATGACATAGCCTAGGTATTAAGCCAAATTAAGGTGAGTGTTCCAATCATTGAGTTGCTTAGAATTCCTGAGCATAAAAAGAGAGCATTTGAGTACTTGGGATTGAAAGAAGAGAAGATCACCCTAAGTAGAAATGTAAATGTTGTTGAGACTCCTATTCAAACCATTGCTAGCCTTAAAACACCACCAACAGTGGAAGATCTTGGATAGGTACTTGAGGTATATTTGGGGACATCCTTGATTGATTCCCAATTGAATGTTGATCTATTCTTTATAACTTTGCTCATAAAAGATAGGCTACTTCACAATTGTATGTTTGATTCTAGTGCATCATGTAATGTCATGCCTCTAGAATTCATGAATGAGTTGGATATCAAGGTGACTGCTGCCTATGGGATGTGTATTGCCATGGATTCAAGGGAAGTACTAGTGGTTAGTTGTGTGAAGGGTTTAGTAGAGCAACTTGCAACCTATCCGGTTAAAAAGTTGAAACTGGATGTTGTAATTGTTGACTGCCCTGCCAAATGGGGTATGCTTTTGTCAAGAAAGTGGGTTGTAAGTGTTGGTGGTAGTGTTCAGATGGATATGTATTTTTCCACTATTCCCAATGAGGGGATCTTGGTCAAACTTTACAGTGAAAAGAAGATGTTGCACCTAATTGAATATCCCAGCAATTCTTCCTATGAAGTGTTGTTTACTGATGTAGATGATGATAATTTCATTGGTTTTGCTGATGGAAAGGAAAACAAGATGGATAGATCAAAATTCCTTGATATGGTAAGTTCTCCTTGGAAATTTCTATTTGATGGAGCTTGCTCCAAATTTGGAAATGGTGTTGGTGTAGTTCTTCTTTCTCCTAGTTTGGAAGAGTTTACTTTTTCCTTCAAACTTAATTTTGAATGCACTAACAACATTGCTGAGTATGAGGACATTGTTTTTGGGGTTAAGGATTGCATGGAAGTATGGAGTGAAATATATTGTTGTAAAAGGAGACTCAAAGTTGGTTGTTAAACAAATAAGAAAAGTGTATGCTACAAAAAATCAGTGTATGAAACATTATAAGCATGTAGTTTGGGATTTAATTGAAATGTTTGATTCCTTTAACATTGTTTACCATGACATAGGTCTTAATTATTCTACTAATAAGTTAGAAATGTTGGGTTCAAGATTTTAAAATTGCACCATTTCACCTTGTTGTGAGTACTATATTGAAGTGTTGACTAGGTCAGTTGTCCCTGATAATGTGAAACATTGGCAATTCTTTAAGAATGATGCTCAAGTGCTAAGGTTATTGCAAAACCAGGGTGAGTTTGTAAATCAAAATATTTATTGCGAGCTAATGGTATGCATGACTGAAGGAAGAGAAACGTCTTTTGGAAAATATATCATCCAATTGAGAACAAACACCATTCTTAGAGGTCTGGTTGCACTTGAGTCAAATTTTAACAATGTCGATTACATCATAAATAGAAACATGTTTGCTTCAAGGGATGTGGAAGAGCATGACTTGGGAACAAAGAACAAACCAAGGAAGGTTTGGTTGGGAAACAATTTAATTAAAGAAGAAAAACAGTACCTATGCCCAACTCTTGAAAAAATATCAAGACCGACTCGCTTGGTCCTATTCAGAGCTGAAAGCATATAGAGAAGATTTATTTCAGCACAAGATCCCTCTTGAAACAAATGCCAAACCATTTAGATAGAGGTAAAGGAAAATTAATCCATTTCTCTCCATGAAAATGCAAGCAGAATTAAGGAAGCTGAGAGATGGAGGTATTATTTATCCCACTAGATATTCATGTTGGGTTACAAACCTTGTGCCGATTAGAAAGAAGAACGGAGACATCAGACTTTGTGTGGATTTTAGAAATCTAAATAAAGCATCCATGAAGGACAACTATCCCTTTCCAAATATGGAAAATATGTTCCAGCTTGTGATAGGGTCTGAATTGCTTTCTACATTGGATGGGTTCTCCAGATATAATCAAGTGGTTGCCAAAGAATCAAAAAGACTTAAGACAACATTCACTACTCGGGGACATATTTTTTTGTTAAGATGCCCTTTGGTTTCATGAATGTTGGTGCCACTTTTCAAAGAGCAATGGATGTTGCTTTTGCAGGTTACATCAATGAATTCATTGTAGTTTACCAAGATGATGTGACCGTATTTTCAAGGCAGAGAGGTGGTCATTTACAAGACTTTGAGAAGATGTTGATCATATGTAGGGAGTATGGAATTTATCTTAATCCAAAGAAGTTTCATTTTGGCATGCAAAAGGCCAAGTTGCTTGGTCACATTGTGTCAAAAAATGGTGTTATGATAGACCCTGAGAAAGTGGAAGCAATCAGTAAATTACCTATCCTAAGAACCAAGAAAGGCATATAATCTTTCTTTGGCCAAATCAATTTTATTAGAAGGTTTGTTTCCAACTTTACTTCACTAACTCTTCCAATCACAAGCATGTTAAAAAAGGACCATGTTATCAGGTGGGATGAGGCTACCATTCAATCTTTTGAGGGAATAGAGGATATACTTAAGCATGCACATGTTCTAGCAACACCAAACTATGAGAGGCCTTTCCAAATCTTTTATTTTACTCTGAATATACCATTTCTTCTATTTTGTTGCAAAAGGATGAGAATTAAGCTGAGAGGCCTATTGACTTCTTTAGAAAGGCTTTACAAGTTGTTGATTTAAAGTATAAAATCATGGAGAAACAAGCATTTTCCTTGGTGAAAGCAACAAAAGTTTTCAGGCCTTATATATTGAGTTCAAAAATTGTTTCCTATGTTCCCCACACCATTGTGAAAGACATCTTATCCGAGATCGAGATCTCAAGTAAAAGATGTAGATGGGTGAACAAACTACAGGAGTATGATATGGACATCCAAACCACAAAGTTGCTAAGAGGTTTGGGTCTTGCTAAGCTCATGGCTGAGAGCAACTTGCAGAATGTGGAAGTAAATCAGCTAGAGGAAGAAATGGTAGATGTGCTTGCAAAGTTGGTAAATTCTGAATGGTACAAGGATGTAATCTTTTACCTTAGACACCTTTTCTATCTTGATAATTTAAATAAAAATCAGAAAAGATCCCTCAGGTTAGCTTCTCAAAAATATATCATTACAGACCTTAGGCTATCTTGGCAAAAACCCTGAAGGTGTCCTCTTGAAATACATAGCTGAAGATGAAGCTCCCAAGATAGTTGCTGATTTCCATGGGGGAGTTTGTGGAGGACACTCTGTTGGGAGAGTAACAAAACATAACATTTTGAGATCTGGTTATTGGTGGCCTTCTATCTTCAAGGATGCAACCTATCTGGTTAGAAAATGTGATAGTTGTCAACATTTCTCTAGAATACTGAAAGCTTCAGGCTCACTTCCTTTACAGCCTGTATCAATCGAAGCTCCTTTCAAACAATGGGGGATGGACTTCATTGGTGAGATTTTAGATCCTTCTATTACTGGTCATAAGTGGATTCTTGTAGCCACTGATTATTTTAAAAAATGGGTTAAAGCAATCCCATCTAAAAAGGCAACACACCAAGTGGTAGTGGACTTCTTACTGAATCATATCATATGCAGATTTGGAGTTTCAGTTAAGATTGTATCTGAGAATTCCATGTGCTTTAGAGACAAACCTTTAATGGTAATGTGTAATGAATATGGAATCAATCTGACTTATTCTTCAAACTATAACCCCCAAGGGAATGGAAAATATGATTCCAGTAATAATAACTTGCTAAAGATCATTAGAAGAACCTTGGAAATGAATAAGAAAAAGTGGGGTGAACAATTGAAGTTTGTAGTTTGGGCTAATAGAATAACTCCTAAAAGAGCAACTGGTAAAAGCCCATTTGAATTGGTGTATGGAACTCAGGATTTTCTGCCCTTGCACCTGTAATTATCTTCATTTCAGTTTTCCCAACAGTTGGAAGATCGAGAACTTGGCCCATATGAATCAAGGATCAATCAGATTATTGAGCTTGATGAGGAGAGAAGAGCATCCCATTAAAGGCATATCGGATGTAGAGAGAAATTGAAGAAGTTGTTTGACAAGAAGGTTACTCCTAGAGCTTTCAGTGTTGGAGATCTAGTTTTGTTGTGGGATAGTAGGCATGAAGAGAAGGGAAAGCATGGAAAATTTGATGCATTATGGATGGGCCCTTATGCCATTGATATCAGAATTGGTGAGCATACCTTTTTTTTAAAGATCTAGATGGGGAATTGCTGGAGCTACCTATTAATGACAGACATTTAAAGCATTTCTTGGATTAATCCCCAAAGTGAGGTATGCACAAATTGTACAAACTGTATAGTCCTTGTTTTTGCTTTGTTTTTTGCTGTTTGGTGGTTTGTGGTTTGCCTTTTGTTCTTGGCAACCATTTTGGTTGGTTTCTCAGTTTGTTTTTTGGTGGTGGTTCTGGTTTTTGCTGCCTTACGTGTTGAATCCTTTTCCTAATGGTTTTTTGGCACTTGGTCTATGTTTTGTCCTTGTGGCACTCGCTGGGAGTTCCCATTCCCAAGTAGGAGCCAATGTTGGTGCCATTTCTGAGCTTGCATAGTGTGCCCTAATTTTTCATGTCTGATTTTGCTCAAAAATGTTTTATTTCTCAAATTAGTGATTTACAATTTGGCCCCTCTAGTTGTATGCTTGAAAAATGTTCATAAACCTATTGTTTTTCCTTGATTTAAGAGGAAAACCTGTGTGTGCCCTTATTTTTGCCCTAAATTTTCCAAATCTACATGCTCTGTCATTTTCCTTTCTTGCCCAATCGTGAAAAATTGAATTTAACCAATTCATACTCATTCATATTTGAAAATCTAGTCCCAAGGTCGAAAGTAATGTCAAATCATCCTTCAGTTGAATTAAAATCAAGAAATTTGCAATCCTTGTTGAAAAATTCGATTTCTAGGGCATCTTTTAAATTTTCCATGTTTTGATGATTAGACGGGCGTCTTTTTCCCATTAAATTCATCCTCTACATGCAAGGGCAACATGGCAGGTTCCTATTGGCCGAGGAGCGGTGGAAAATGTCTCTAACTTATCATTTTTGAAATTTTAGCAAAAGGGATATTTTTGGTCCGTGGCTCCGCCTTCTACATTGAGGTACCTACGTGGCACATTTTGGTTGGCTAGAGGATTGGTGGGTGGTGGGATTTCCTAAGGAATTTTTGGTTTCATTTTGCAAAAATTTCAAAAGGAAAAATTTAATCACGAAGGCCCGCAGCGAATAGGGAGTGGACACATGGCACGTGGGGGCATGCGGATGGTGAAGGGACTTAGAGTCTTTTGGCTCTAAACTTATAAGTTTCAAAATTAGTGTTCTCCCCACTCCAATCATAGTAGCACATGTGTCTAGGAAAGGATAGGATGGGTACCAGGTTTTCCAATGACTTTGAAGTTTTTAACTTCAAATGGTAGAAAATCAAATTTCAGCCCCAAGGCCCGTAGCGAAGAGGGAGAGGACGCGTGTCCAAAAGGGAAAAAGGTGGAGGAAGGGGCCAAAGGAAATTTTTATGACTTTGGACCTTTGTTGTCTAAAAGGAAAAAAATGAAAAATTAGCTCCGAAGGGATGGACACGTGGCATATTCTGAAGTAGGCAAGAGGAGTGCGGGCCCGCGGTAAGTTTTGAGACTTTCAAAATTTTGTGGGAAGGTTTGAAGGCAAAAATGGAGACTTAGACCTGCGGCAAATCAGAGGTTGCCACGTGGCAGGGAAGAATCAGGCTTTCTGGCCCACTGGAGTTTTGTGGAAAAATTTCCTCTTTTCAAAAAGTGGTAAAATTGATTAAATTGGCCTGTGGTTTTTGATGGGGCCCACATATGGACATGTGGTGCATCTAGGGGAGAAGCAGGGAAATTTTGCAAACTTTTCAAAAACTTTAAAAAGGGTTGCGAATGCATTTTTTAAAGGTGTGGGCCCAACCCAGTCATGCTTTGAAACATGTCCCGCCTTATCTAAAGGTTAAAAGGTAATTCTGAGCTTATTGTTGGATCTCATATTCCACGTGGAGGGCGGACATTTAAATTTGATACAAGATCAACGGCTACTATGCATTCATCTATTTTGGCCACCATGGGAGCTCTAAGAAGCTTGGAAATCAAGTTTTTGCATCAAATTTCATCGAACCTTATATGATTTTGGGTTGTCTTGGCCTTCTGAGAACATTGGCAACATTTTTATGACCTAATTCGTCGATCTATGGTGTTTTTGATGTAATTTTGGCTCAGGCCCATCAAAAAACGTAAAAGTCAGATCTGGAAATTACAGAGGTAAAATTGAAAAGGGGAAAAGGTAAAAAATGATGAATGAAAGATTATCACATGCCTAAATGATGAAAACTTTCCCCTAGGGTGGATAATGATCCAAATTTGTGTAATAAATTGATTTTTATGCATACCTGGCAACCTGCAAATTGTTTTTCCATTTGATGTCACTGTCTTTAAATCATGAGGTTTTTGTAACGAATGTGATCCCATAAGCATATTATTTGCTTGGGATGGAAGAATCCAAGATGGCATGAGGTATATTATGCATTTTAGAGAAATTGTGAATGGTCGGGAGTTGAAAATCACGAGCAAATATTGAGGAAAAACTCATTTTCTGAGAAAATCTGCCAAAGAACTAGGTTAATGTCTCATGTGTTGGAAAATTCATGTATGTGGGTTGGTTACAAGTGTATAGCCACCACACAGCTCTGAGATTGTTCATGTAACTCTCCCCTGCTGTTGAATCTGACAAGATTTGAATTAAATCTGTGTTTTTCTTTGGGCAATATGATGTCTGTTATCAATTTTAAATGCCTGTAAATAAATATTATTGTTCTTGTTGCAATCTTGCATTGAAATTATTTAGGAATAACACAGGATCTCCATTTCTGGTTGATATTTTAGTAGCATTTGCAATCTCATACTCAGAATAGCCTTCATCTGATAAGGAGATAAACAAATTTAAAATCACTTTACCTTCCTTGACTGTAGAGATTTCTTGTAATCCTTTGGAGGCACCTTAAGCATGGTTTGATCATGGGGTTTTGTGTTTAATTGAGTTATTGTTGATGCAAAATCACAGCACCCCTGGTTGTAGATCAAGTTTCTAGGTTGATCTCTTAGGCATCCAGTGTGATTGTATAACATCGAATCCTTCTCCAAGTGTGGGACTTGAAAATGAGAAGGATTCTCCAGAGAAAGGCTGGTTCCTATTCCTCTGTTCAGATGCACCAATGAAACGCAGAGGTTTACCCCAAAAACCTAATCTAACTACCAAGGAGACAGGGAGAGAGAAATGCATAAAAATAAACCTAAGCTAAGGAGGTGATGCACCGAGGAATGAAGAACATATGTTTTGCCAATGTAAACACAGACCATACAGAAATGGAATGCAATATCATGCACAGATAAACGATATGTCACAGTGAAAGATCAGGAGGATGACAACAATGAAACACATGAGAGGGTTGAGAATTTACATCCATAGTCATGCATTTATTTGCTCCGAAGAATTGATACAATACACTGCAAAAAATGGCCCAGAGGCAACAGGTGGCATTACAGTTTCAAATGGGAGGTTTGAAAGCTCCACGAACTCCACCTGCCAGCAAGAGAAGAAGGGAGGAATTGCACAAAACAAAAATGTTCGACCTTTAGAAAAACAGCCCCCTCCTTACATTTTATATGGAGGAAAAGAGAGAGGAGAGAGAGAGGAATTCGAAATCTGCCCCAACCACCCCCAAGACTGCACTTAACTCTTCAACAACCATGGTGGTAGCGGCGAGATCCTGGCAAAACGGCGGGCTACCTAACAAGGGTTCGGCGAACTCCCTTGCTGCATTTGCATCGGGTATAGAGGACTGCATCGACATGCCTCTGATCCGTTATGCATCCCCGACATGTTTTCCCGATTTTCGAAATCCTCCATGTCTGAACGCAAATTGCAATATTGGCGCGGGATTTGGAGACCCGCATGCATAATTTCTACCAGCTTGTCGGGTTTGGATAGAAACCCCGCACATGTCCGAGCTCTTGATCAAATGTTATTTCGACTCTGAAGATTTAGGGCACCGGATCTACTCCAGTCGGGTTTTGCGGATTTTTGCAACATTGTTCCTGCGCTCATGCCACTTGGATGACCCGCTGGCAAGCTCTGATTACCCGCATAATTCTGCCCTAGTGCGTACGGGTTTTGGCGGGCTTTCCTTTGCAACATGTTCTCTTGCGTCGGGCCCCATCCTTGGACTCGTGGTGACATGCCTTTGCGCCCTACTCGGTTCCGCGCTCTGATAACCCGCTTCCCTTTGAACCCACGTTTTCCACTTCTTACTACTGTCGCGGACACGTGGAAGTTTCTGATTGGGGGGGGGAATATATACAACGCGTACTTCGCTTCCATTTACGACCCAAATGTACCAATTTGTAAATTGATACCCGCTGGTTAGCTACAAAGTTAGCCGATGTCGGCCGGATATGACATGTGTTGGCCCGCTAATACAAAGATACTTCGGACTGAGCTTGACTCTTTTACAACCGCTTCAGAGCCAAAACACGCCGTATGCATGATCAGATATCCTATATTGCTTTTAGACTGCCCTGTTTTCATTTCAGCCGATCCGGCCGGTTCGGGTCTTTTTGTCATCAATACGTACTGAGCAACAGTGTTTATGTTTTGCATCTTTCAGCTGGATTGTCTATTCGCGCATAAAGTGTACTGATGAAAAAGCCTGAATGAAATCCAAAGGGTCAATTTTCCCTCGTTATGCCATGGTGGAGGCAATTAAAGCCGATAACGTGCCTTGACGTCCCAGAGATTTCCCAGTTACCTATAGTTTATAAAGGACTTAACCAACTCCAACAAGATTGAGGGGATCAAAATAATTGGCTTTCTGCAACTTAGTGATGTATATTATTAATTTTTTGACACCGGGGGGGGGGGAAATTTTCATCAACAATAAAGTTTCCTATCAAGCTTTTTTTTTTAATAATCTTAATGTTATATTTTTATGATTAGTGTAAAATGTTGTTTCCATGTTTGCCTCATATGGTTGAAATATACATCCTAAGTTGGTGAAGAGCATTTCATCTGATTAACTGTTCAAGCATTATACAGATTGTCAAAGATCTGATCTATTCCAATGAGTCTTGTAAATCTCCCACCAAAAATCAATCCAACAATGATAATTGATGTATATCATTAGTTTTTTTAAACCCTGATTTTCATGTGTATACCCACAGAAGATCAAAATCTATTTGCAAAAGTATGCAAAATTGATTAGGATTTCTAATGTCTCTAGTAACCTTTTCCTTGTTTTGAGAACATACCTGGATGTTTTGAGAAGTGACAACTTGTGAGAGTTTAGATCTGGTGTGTTGATCATGTTTTCATCAAGGTCTCCATCATAGAATTTCAAGAAAAGAGAATGACATCTTCATCTCCTTTACCATTACAAGGTTACAAAATAGGTCCTCTTACCTTGGTTGCAAGGCACAACCTAAAACAGCTAGGACAAGATCAAGTCCTATTGGAGTGCTATCCATTTCTCCACAAACTTGAGTGTTAGCTAGACCATATCTCTGACTACCAAAAATATGCAACATGGTCTAATCTGTCTTTAAGCTCCATGACATAACTATGGTGCTGCTCATAATGAAAAGGAGAACAAATTTTGATACACACAAATGCTCCATGAGAACTAACAGCCATAGATTCTGCATTACTCCAAAATCTATCTTTGACCAACAAAACTTTTTCCTCACTCATTTTAGTCTCTTGGAGATAAATAATGTCCACATTGTGTTTCAATCTCATATCCTTAATCTCTCTAAATTTTTTAGGGTTATTTAATCCCCTTACATTCCATGAAATAACATTCATTTGGAAACTTGGTTTTTGGTTCTTCTTAAACTTCTCATATTTATCTTGGACTGGGTTTCATCCTCAATTTCCTTCTAGATATTATTTTTCATGGATGCTTATCAATTTTGTCTTCCTAGTCCTGATTTCTTCTCCTAAGAATAATCAAGGTTTCCACCCACTAATTTGTAAGATTCACCTTTATTTCCTAGCATACATAGTCCATTGACTGGGCTTTGCATGTTTTCTGTATCATTCAAAAAAAATTATCCTTCCTTAGTTGTAGTGCTTCGATTGGCCTCTTATTTAAAAGATCTAGCATTTTGTATGAGAGATTTGATTCTATTGGCCTCCAAGTCTCCCCTATTTCAATGCCACCCATCCCTATAGTTCCTTTATTACAATGTAAGCCTTCAATATTTATGAATATTAGTCAAATATCTTCCCCTGAATCATTTTCCTTCATGGGGCTCTTTTCCATCATATAATTTCTATTGTCCTTCATAGACACATCCTGAAGGAAAGGTTATAAGTTCTTAGTTTCCATTGATTTTTCAACCTATATGTGGGCCTTAAATGATTGAAAATGAGGTTTTGAGAGGGCCTACTGTCTATTTTTTCATGACCTTACTTCTATAAACCCCTATGCATATATAATTGGGGAGTTATTAGTTCATATTACCTCATTTTTTTTGTTGCTTTTAGGACAAATAGTGATTTTATAAACTTCAATATTGATTGAGATTAATATCCCTTTATTAGGGAATAGGGATCTAATATTATTTGATATTAGTGTTGGAGATTCGATATGTTTTCCTTTATATGTCTTCTTTCCATATTTAGGCACTTATTTGTATTCCATTGAAAATTTCACTTTATGTTGTTGTTTAGAATGCCCCAAACCTTGGCATTTATCACACTTCAAGGGGAAACTTTAAAACTCTATTTTTTGTGTCCAACTACCCAGTTTTGATCTCAAGATGAAGGTTCAAAGCATAGATGTTCCCATGAGTGAATAAATACAAAATATCACATAAACCAATCTGGTTTTGTTTAGGGTTGCATTATCAAAGGAGAAAAATGTACCTAGAGTGCCAACTATCCCCTTGATGACATATGGGTCCCACATTTCCAAAGGTAAACCAAGTAGATGAACCCACACCAGGAACTGGTTAATTTTTTCCTTCTCAGGGTTGAACAAGGGGGGGCATTTCCTTAGGAATAAACCCATTCAACCAAGAAAACATGGGCCTTCTGAGTTGTTGAAGTTAAATAAAAATAAGCCATTCGGTAAAGTAGTCACCTTAAGATCACCTTTTGGCTTCCATTTTTGTAGTGACCAAGCCCTTATTGAATCAATATTTGGACGAACTCCAACAAGCTTTCAAATCAATGTGTTCTCCATCTTTCCCATAATTATAATCACAATGCAATCAATAATATCGAGTTACATACCTGATGCATCCTTCTTGGACTAAGGGATGACCCCAATTCCTTTTTCGTTCCCATTATTCAATATTCTTTCCCACGTGAAGGGATCTTTCTGGGGCCCAACCATTTAAGACTCTGTAGTCAAAGGGCCCTCACCATCTACATTTTGTCTCCCATCTGTAGTAGGAGGAATATGTCTCCCATCAACTTCCCTTATTTTCTCATTTCAATCTCCATCTCTAACTCTCTCACCACCAGCTCTCTCTCCACATCTCTCACTCTCCATCAGATAACTCTAGATGATGTATTTAATTTTAAGTTCCTAACTCCCACGATATTAATTATTTTATATCCTTTGATAAAATATCATTAACCTTGGCTTGACACTTTTCAGCCAAAAGACTGTTAAGTGAAAAAATGTTTTTTCATCATTATTTAAGGATTTTTCTCCTAGGAAAGGTTTTTTTATCTTTTTTCTCTTACTATAGAAGTATACCTTATCCCATGAATCATATTTTATGCATTGAAAGTTCCATGGGCCTGAACCCCACTTTCAATCCCAAAATATTCCTCATCTAAATCAATTTCATTCAAAATAGAAACACCTCATGGACTAGTAACATTTCCTAAAACAAAATTAGAAAATCAACTATAAAATTAAGGGGTCCCCTACTTGAAGCTAAATCATTGAATGAACCTTTTTCCCACTACCCCTGGCCCTGAAATTTTGGTGTGGCAGTGGTGACAACGACATCTATCTCCACAAAGTAGAAAATATATTTGGAATGGGTGGTGGAGGAGGCACTGCAATAATTGATTGCAGAAAAAATGAGAAAATTAAAATGAAAAACATAATAATATTGGAATAATAGAAAATTATACATCATTTATAATTAAAAAAACATAACTTATTCACATATCTTGCAGTTGGGATGAAAATGCAGTATGTTGTAGTTTTGGTTGTTATTGAGGGGTAGAGTGAAAAGAGTGGGAGAAAGATTGGTAATGATAGTGTTGATATAAACAAAATTAACCATTAAAATTTTAAATTCATCACTTTATTCATTTAAAACAATATAATTTAGAACAAACTAAAAAATAAATAAATTTAAAACTTAAATGAGATACATACCCTGAGGTAACGAAGATATATCTTGTGGATTGAAATTTCCATGGGCCTGAACCTCACTTTTAATCCCAAAATATTCCTCATCCAAATCAATTTCATTCAAAATAGAAACACCTCACGGAATAGTAGCATTTCCTAAAAAGAAATTAGAAACTCAACTATAAAATTAACAATTCAATCACTTTACTAAATCCCTAGCTTCTCTCTAGGGATTCACATTGTCTAGGATGCTCAGAGTTAATAGTCTCATTGTGGAGGGAGATTCTATGAACATCATTAACAATCTCTCTAGAATCCAAACATCCAATAGGACCATTATTGATTTCATTAATAAATCTACTATACTTTGCAATGGTCTTAATATAATGTTTTAACATGTGTATAGGGAGGGTAATAATGTCACAGATGCTCTTGCTAATGTTGGTGTTCATATTAATAACTATAATGAGTGGCATGATATTAACGACTTCCCCTACGTATCTCATTCCATCATCATTAATAAAGCTACTCCCCATCCCATCATTTCTCCTTAAGCGACTAATTTTACACGTGTGGAACTCCCCTCCTAGGTGATTGAAGAAAATCAATTTTAATTTTTTTAATTTCATCCACACCTTGATCCTTGAGGGATTTTATCACAATAAATAATTTTGGATAAAGGTTTCAGGTTTCATTACAAAATTATTTCAATATCTTGGTTATCAAATTGTTGTCAGAAGGCTTAGATGTTGCGCTATCAATTAAAAATTTCTCTGCCACTAGTTTCTTTGATGATGGGAGGAGCACCTTGCAGAGTCGAGACTATTTTCGACCCCCAATGGAAATATAATGTTGAACTTTGGGAAAACCTAAACATTGTAGGTTTCACATACTTCATTCAACAAATTTGGGGACATGATCAATATATCTCTCTGTAATTCGTGGAAAAATTGGAAGGATAGAATTATCAAGTTTAAGGGAAAAGAATTCAAATTTTCTAAGGAATTTATCTCCTTCATCACGGGTTTGATCATGAAGGGAAACAAGTTATTTTGCAATAAGTTTGACAAGGAGGTATAGGAAATGTTGTTCTTGAACAATGGGGAAAAAATTGAAATCAAATGGAAAGGCATCATCTGCTCCTCTATTTCATAACCTTTTGATGAAGTGGCTCATATGATGATTCACTACATAACACTTGAAGGTAGGTTCTCCACTCTTCCTATACATAATTTGGTTATGCTCAATCACTTCAAGCATGAAGCTAAGGTTATTTTACCATATTACATTCTGCACTCTCTAGAAAAAACTTTTTTAAAGGTTTAAGGCCATAACCCTACTTAGATCCTCCACCTCCCCAGTAGCCCCATATTAGATAAAAGAATCCTCTTTTCCATGATCTTATCACCAAACCCCCTCCTAAATGGGTTCTTATAAGCATCAAGAAAGAAAAGGAAGTAATTGATGAAGTTAGCCTTCCTAATTCTAGCCATGATAGTCCTAGTGCTCAAATTACCCTTTCTGTTCTTGAAATATTTAAACTACGGGTTGATGCTTTGAAGAATATTGAAGACAATGAATATTTTCTCCTCAAGTCTAGAACTAATACCCCAGACCCTGGTTCCATTACCATCCTTCAAGGGTAATTTTCCACACTTTCTAGCCAAGTCATAGCTCTTGAAGAAAAATATAACAATCAATTGGCCATTCATAGAGCAGTCCTTGATCTCCTCTAGGTACACATTAAACAAATTTGAGATGTTAGTGGGATTCCTAAATTGGATTGGAAGAATGGGAGGATTACTAAGAATTTCAAAGCATCCAATTAGGATCCTAATATTGGGACAACTATGAATCTGTATAAGGCACTTGAGGTAGCTCTTAAAGTGTATAAAAAAATATGTGAATTAGTGCCCTTTTTCCTTTGTGTTCTATGTGCAATTGTTGTGGTGTTTCTTTTGAGTTGTTGTTTTTTTGTTGTCAATTTATTGTCGGGCCTCTTATAGGAATTTTTCCCCTACCTTATTACTCTTATAATTTTTTCTATACTTTTGGCTTTTGGTTGGGGTGTGGTCCCAACATATCAAAAAACCACTTTTTTCTCTCTTGTATATCTTGGCTATTGAGCCTTTTTGGTTGTACTTCAGGGTATGGTCCCCTCAAAACCATTTACCTTTAATATAAAAATGAAGACATATATTGATCCCAGGTTTCATCAAATTCATATAAAATTCTTGTTGGACTAGCATAAGCCCACTGATATAAACCTAAGCTGCTAGAGGTTGCTACAACAAAGGAATGTAAAAAAGTTATAACTGTTTAATGTGTGTACATATATATAATTATATATGAAATTATATATATCTGTTAAACATAGTGAAATATATAAATAATAATAAAAAATGATTAGTGGCATGGTGGATGTGTCAATTGGATGAGGAGTTAAGGAATTCCTCATCCATTTCACTTGATAAGTGATTATTTATAGAGTGGTGTCCTTAGTATTCTGATCATCCAAAACACTAACTGAATCTCTGAAATCTGGTGGGAAATTTCCTGTTATGGAATCCTATCTTCTTGTTGTAGTTGCAAAAGCTATCCCCTATTATAATTCAACAATGAACTAACTATTAATTCCAAATATAATATATAAAATATCAAGAAAATTAATGATAATGATTAAAAAGTAAATAATCTAAAATTTAGGAGTTGGGACTGACCTCATGTTGTTCAATTGTTAAATACATAAGTGTAAAATTTATTGGAAAATGGTAGGAGAAGGGGTGAATCGTAAATTGTATAAAGATTCATAATATAATGAAAGAATAATTTTTGGAATTAATGGTAATAGTTTCATTCACATTAATTTTACTTAGGTCAATTCTAATCCTATAGGATAATAAAGAGTGCCGACCATATTTTTTTCCACTAAGGATTCATACAATATAATATAGGGCCCAAAATTGAATATCTATATATCTATCCTTCAATATAATTCTATCCTGGAAAAATTGCACCATAAATTGTAAAAAAAAAGTTACTAAAATCCTTGAGGTGAATTACCATTTTTTAAGGATTTGGGGAAACTATAAATTTAAGGAGACAAAATTTATAAATATTAAATAATTCATAAAATCAAAATTCCTAAAGCAAAAAATGATATGAACAGTAATATGATTATATAAAACTTAATTACTTTCCAATAGCTGCATCAATAGACAATTCATACTGAGACTCAAAATACTTGACATATTCATCAGTCAAACTAGCCTTTGTTGTGACATGATACACATATTTTTGTGGTAGTCATGTTAAACACTAAATTTATGTAGGGTACATTCTAAAGGATTGTGTGTCTGATGTGATTTGAAAGGTAAACATATAAGAGGAATTTTCGTAGGTTATTAGAAGGTTGTTGAGTTTTTTGTGTTTGTTGGAAACTAAGACATATAAAGTAGCCTGGTAAAATTGGGGGCTTCGATCCATTGTGAAAATGAATTGGTATATGATAGGATGGTGTATAATTAAGGAAATGCAAGGCTCTTAAAATAAAACTTATAGATTTTTGGTTGTTGTTGTGGGATCGTGAGAACTTCTGAAATGACCTTCCTTCTTGGCATTTTTGCAATGAATGGAAAAGACATTCCTTCCTATTTGAACTATGGAGATGACCTAAATTTTTATTTGGAAATTAATTCCTTTTTGGGATTACATGTTGGTTATCAGTGGAAGGATGAGGATGGTTTTTCATTTGTTTTGAGTTATTGCATTCTAGCTAAATGATTACCTAAAGTAAAGATGAATAGAGAAGATGTCCTTATATTTGTAAATGGAGAGAGTGATACTGGATGTTAGCATTTAGGTTACTACCATCTGGAAGCATGTTAAGTTCTACTATTTGGTAGCTATATAATACTATCGGTCAATAGCATTCTGCATGCTACCGGTTGGTAGCATAAAGAATTTTACTAGCCAGTAACATATATAATACTACCAACCAGTAGCATTTTGTATGTTACTGGCCGGTAGCATTATGTGTGCTATTGGATGATGGAATTAAACATGGTTTCATATAGTAGCATGTATAATTATAGTACTGTGTCCACAACAACATTTCCCTAAATTTTGTAAAAAATCACCATCCCCTCAAAACAATTTTTCATTTGATTCACCTTACTTTTGAAAGTGGGTTTTCAAAATTCGCCAAATAGTTTCTAGAATATTTTTAAAGGGAACCTTAATATTTATCTTGGGCCTAATTACAAACCTCCAAAGGAGGTTTTCCCAACGTAGGTGAAGTGGCAGTGGTTTAGTTGGATATGGTGGTGGAGGCAAGGCTCCTATGGTGAAATTTGCACCACCTAGAGGATATAGAGGATGGGATGGATGGGGGCTGGGATGAAGAGGATAGGGTGATGAAGGAGGCAGATGGGAAGACACTAAAATCACTATATCACATCCTAGTCCTACAATCACTATAACACAACTTTCCATGATGCAAGTACATTTGGAAAAAAAAGTATAGTGGAGGTGCTGACAAAAGAGATAACATCTCAAGAGGCTAAGATTACCATTTTAGCAGAAGGTAAATAGAGTAAAAAAATTACAATTGAGATAGATTAGCTATCAGTAGAGGTTTCAAGATTTATAGTGGTGTTGTCGTACATGACCTTAGAGAGAGATACCACCATATCTTAGAGGGATGCATCCCACACATAAAGATACAACCTTCATAAAGAGGGATATAACTGACACACAGAGAGATATAACCTACAAAGAGAGGGATTTTTCTTGTAAAGAGAGGGATACATACCTAGTAACTGAGTAGTGCATGTACAGAGAGCTAGATAGTTCCTGAGTAGAAACCAAAGGTTAGGGTGTGGTAGATATGTCAGACCATATCACCCATATCTAAGGTGATTCCACCTACTAATGGAATTTATATGATCTAGATGTCCCCGCAAAGTAGAGAGAAGTTAATTATTATTAGAGGATAAAAATGAGTGATTCTCAATGGCCAACAACATCATGGGCTTCAGTGGGTACCCCATCGGGTATGTTTTTACCATAATCAGTAGTGCAAAACCATAGAGGACCACTTGGGTCACCATAAACATATGAAATTAAGGCATTAGGAGAGAATAATTTCGAGAGCTAACTCATTTTTTACCTAGGATAAGTTTTTCCATGAGCTATGATGAGATTTATCATATTTTTATGAGATCATTTTTTGAAACTCGAGTGTCATTTGTCATACCCATATATATAGAGATGATATTTTAGATTTTTTCTATGTGTATGCCCTGCATTCAAGTATGATAATGTGTTTTATCTCATGATAGATGTATAACATTATTTATTATGATGTTTTGTGTATATGGTTGTAGATGGATGTATGATTAGATTAGATGTGATGAATGTATAATGAGTGTATGATGATGTTATATCCTATTTAGGATACTTCCTGGATATGATCTACCTACATTTTTGTTTTATGTTTTAGGTGGATAGATTATACATTTCATACCTAATTACATCGCCTACCTATTTTATGGGGTAGAGAAAGGAATGGGTTAGTTATAGGAAGTTTTAGCTAGAACGGGGAATTAGTTAGAGATGGATTGGATAGGATGAGGAATGGAAAGATTGTAACATGACTTGCGAACCGTCATGGCTTGAAAATAACTTTTATTTTATGTAAACATATAAAAAAGGTAAAATGACATGAAAATTCATATTACCAATAGTTTTTTGATGCTAAAGGACTAACTCAAAACTAGGAATGTAATGCGAGAAAACAAACCAACAAGTAATTAGACAAACAAATAAGTGGAAATAAATACTCTCAAATAAGAAACAATCAAGACAAATTGTACCAATGTTTTTATTTTTTGGCTTCAGTACCCAAATTTTTGATTTATATGAAAATGGTTAAGATGAAACCCTAAGCAATGATACATGTAAGGGAATGAATGGAGGATGCAAATGTACTAAAAAAATAAAGTATGCACAGTGAAACTGCCTCTAGTAATGATATATACCGAGAAGACACGCATAATACACAATCAAGATATGTTGATGAAATAAGATCACAAGATGATCCATATGTCATGCAATAGAACTAGAAAGTGCTGATGTAGGATTTTATGTGTTATAGTTTTCAATTTTTAATGTTTTTGTGTTATACATTATTTTTGGGTTTTATAATTTTGTGAATGTTATAGGATTTTCTAGGTTTTCCAAATGTTTAGGGTTTTTAGATGTTTTAAATGTTTTTGGATTTTCATATTTTATGAATTTTTTATATTTTGTAGGTTTTCCAAAACTATACACAATATAACAACGTGTTAAGATTCCCCCAACGAGAGGTGATAATATACAAGATTGAATTTCCATGCATCTATATAATAATAGGACAATCCGGATCAAGGATAAGAGGGATAGATTCCACGAGATTATAAAATCAAGACAATGAAAATATAGGAAGGAGTGATCATTCCCCCAAGTGTGAGGTTCTTGTAATTAAAAAAATCCTCCCATGGCACTGAAAACTAGTTTTTACTAAAGAACGTTCACAAAGTGCCAAACTTGCGCGGTTTTCACATTTGAATGAATTTATTTATCTTTACTATTTTTTTGATTTTTTGGTTTTTCATTTTGTTTTGAGTTTTTGGATTTTTTACATGCCTCTTAGATTACTTATAGAAGCTCTTGAGATGCATGATATTTGTGATATATTGGAGCTCTAAACCATTATTATAGGTGATCTTAGAAGCTCTTGAACCAAATTTAGCAACCACAATGTATGGTCCTAACTAGTTAGGATCAAATTTTAGTTTATTTTCATGTTACTTAGTTGTATTGAACCATTTTTATTTTAGAAAAATATCCCCAACTTAAATTCGTGAGATAATGCATTTGTTGTAGCTAGTGTAGATTTGATTTTGATACACTTTGAGGTGATCCAAGGCATGGAGGTATTTTTCATCAAAAATCTTGAGCTATGATATTCTAACCACTCTATAATCCTCTTCATTATCTAGATAATATTTTAGGGATATTCACAAAGAGAAAATCTCAATCTCTAAGGGAATGATAGCCTTAATGCCAAAAAAGGAAATATGGGGTTTCACCTATAGGCATGTAAATGGAAGTATGGTAAACCTATAAGGCTGGATGTATCTTGAGGTGTCAATTATGTCCCATTTTACTGATCAATTTTATCCATAATGCAAACAATGGTTTTTTTATTTTACTTAGATTTACCATTACCTTGAGGTTAATAATGGGTAAACAACTTTTAATGGATCTCAAAATGTTGACTAAGTGTCCTTGCTTGCTTGTTTTTAAAGGATTTTCCACTATCAGAGACAATAACATAGGGGATTTCATAAGGAAAATTTATTTGGTTCATATTAAAAATCGATATTTAATCATCGATAACATAAGTGAGAGGAATATCCTCTACCCATTTGGTAAAGTATCCAATTGCAGTGATGGTATGCTTATGTCCATCAGATGAAGTAGGTGTTATATTCCTTAAAAGATAGATCCCCCATTTTGAAAATGGCCATGGTGTAGTGATAGGATGTAAATATTGAGATGGTTCATGGATCAAGTCACCTTATTTTTGACACAAGGAACATTTACACACGTATTGGTAATAAATTGTTTCCATAGTAGGCCAATAATATCCCACATAAATGTTTTTTAGATAGGACCATGCCACTTGTGTGGACACCACAAATTCATTCATCCACCTCTTTTTTCACTTAGATAGCCTCTTCTGAATTGAGACATTGTAAAAAATTCCCATTATAGACTTGACGATAGAGAGTTACCCCAAGGGGGGTATAACACACTATTCATTTGATAAGAGTTCATTTTTGTGAGTGGGAGATGTTAGGTGGGAAGGTACCATCTTGTAAGTAATTATAAATATGAAGGTTCTAAGGGGAAAGGGATAAAAAATTACACATACCAAATATGATTCTGGTATGTCATAGCTAGGGACCATTAGATGATCAATTAGGAATTGGAAATCTCAGGTGTTTGGAGATATTAAGAGAAAAGATCTGATAGTGTCCATAACATCTATTGATTTGTTCTATGTTTATGTGACATGTTGTAAGGTTATTTGAACAAAGTACTCTTTTAATATATCTACCATGCATTTATATGGAATAAGCTTCTCATATTTTAAATTTTACTCTTCATTCACTTGTTTGATGACTAGTTGTGAGTCACCTATAACCTCAACTTGTTTGAAATTCCATTTGATAGAAAATGTTAAACCAACAATGAAGGCTTCATACTTAGTAATATTGTATGTGCAAGGAAAAATGATTCTAAAACCTTGCGGGATAAGATCACCAATAGGGTTAATAGGGATGAATCATACCCCAAATCCATGAAATTTGAAGACCCATCAAAGCATATTTTCTAGGTAGAAGATTCTTCTATGTATAAAATTATGCATCTAGAAATTCCATACTTAGTGGTTCAGTACATGGTAATGGTGTTCCACTAATTTATCATAAAACACTTTTCCTTTCACTACTTTGTGATTGACATATTTTATTTCAAACTCACTAAGTAATATGATCCAGTTGGCCATCCTTCTGGTATGAGAGGGTTTGGATAGAAGGAAATTGAGAGGGTAAACATTATAAATGACTTTAGTTTTATTATTCAGTAAGTAGTGGTGAATATTTTGGCAAGTGAATAAAATGAACAAATATGTGCTCTCAATTTGAGGGTAGTTAAGTGATGCAGGAGCATCAATTTAGATATTTCAAAGTCTTGATTAGCCTTTATAGGTTGTTTAGGTGTTTTGAGGGTGTCTTGGTACATGTGGACCCTTCTATCTGTAATAAATGGAATTTTGGAGGTTTCCCTACAAAATCCATATTTAAATATTCAAATTTTCTAAGTTAAGTAATCTATCCTAGTTGTTAGTGGCCTAGGCCTGGGGTTTAGTAAGTTAGAATTCTAGGAGTTAGTCAAGGCTTAAGATGAATGTAATGAGTTATTCATATTGTAAACTCTCCTACTCTACCCATACCAGGGTGAAACTCACTTAAGTTGATGTAATCATGGTATGGTAAAGTATGGGAAATCCCTAACTACCTTTACATCCATCAAGAAATGAGTGTATTCGAATGTGAGAAATATGAAATTTTGAAAATAAGTGTGTGTAAGGAGAAAACCTCTAGGATAGATCCTAAGAGGCTCATGGAAGCTTGTAAAAGTTTAAGATTCATCTAATAAAGAAGCTTATTCCTTGTAAATCTGTATATAGCTATGTAATTATGCATTGTTGAATGATCAAAGCAAGTTCGTAGGCATCATTTTGAGAATTTTAAATGTGTGAATACTATGAAAATGCCATTATTACATGTTTTAGATAATTGACATTCATGAATGTAATAAGGGAGACTGTGGAGGCAATCAAGACAGATATTTCTAGTACAAATGAGTTTAAAAGGTAAGAAATGAACCATTAATTGTAATATTTTTGCAATATTGAAGGTGGATATCTCAAAAAATTAGATTATTATACAAGTGTGAATTTATGGAATGATATTTTGCCAAAGTTTAGATATGTGTAATTATGTGCACTGTATACTGTGATTGAGACAAGAAATATTAACATTCATCATATGTTGGGAAGCATTATCATGTGAAGAGAAGTATGTAAGAGTCAAGATAAAGTTCGTGAAACTTCAAGAATTCAAGGAAAGAGTTTAAAAGTCTAAATAAATGATATTGAGTCTTTAAAACCCTCCTTAGGATCTGAAACCCTGATTTGAGAACTTGATGATTAAGTCCATTGTTTTAAGCATATTGAACCCTAGGAACCCTCTGAGAATGGATGAATAAGGAGGTAGAAGTTTTTTTTGTTAAGGGTATGAATATTATTTATTTTCATCAAGAGATATTACAAAATTTAATCAGAAAAACTTAACAAGGAAACCCTGCTACGTGGAAGTATGCAAACTCAGAAAATTGACTGCACATTCATAGTTTTGAAGGGGTTGAACATTATTTTTATGGTTGAAAGTTAATGGATATTATAACAGAGGAAGATAATACTCTTAGGTTTTAAGTAGTATGTAATATGTATTTACAAGTTGTGAGTATGGGATAATACATAAAATTAGGTGGGATACTTGAAAGAACTTGATAATAGAAAAGGAATACAATTTACAATGAAGATCAAAATCTGATAAGTCTCAAGTTAGTTTTGAAGAAAAATTCTATGCCATAACTTGTCAAAATAAATATTTTAAATAATGTGAGAATGTGATAAGTTTGGGAAAGTTATGAAAATTTTCATAGATGGTTGAAAATCCTTGAAATTTTGAGATATGGAAACATAGTCCAATTGGGAAAGAATACACAGTCTCTTATAAACTGTACATTTAGGATTTAAGGTTCACAATGACAAGATAAACATACTTTGGAAGTTTAGTAATTAAGGAAGAAGTTATAGAGGGTGTGAATGTGTATATGAAATTATGATAAGGTAAGGACATCCCTACTTAAGAGAGAAGACAAAATACTAAGTTATATAAAAGTCTTAGCACAATCATGCATAGTTAAGAGAACTAGGGAAAGGAGTTTATTTTAGTTGTAGGATAATCATATTATTGGAGGTATGTGAGACCCTTGTGAATTTGAATAACAATATTTGTAATCAATTACACAAGAATACATAAAAAACTAAAGAAGTTATCTATATACCATATCTCAGTCCATTAGAGAGACTTGAGAAACAAACAAGATGAGAGAAGTAATGACGAGTTGTTTGGGATAGTTGGATAAATGTGTGGGGCAGTAGAAAAGTAAATAATGAGAGGAATAAGTCTACTTTCATGTCAAGATAAGGAATAAATACAAAGTACATAACTACAATTAGTACAAGTAAATACTAGTTAAGCCCAAACATGGAAAGTTGGATTAATTTGAGCTATAAGAGTATTGAAACATTGAGGAGAACTTGAAAAAATACAAATAAGGTTAAATAAGAGTTTTGATCAGTTGGTATGGTGCAAAGAATTCAAAAAACAAGAATTTTCTATGAAACCCTAGTGTAGGTCAAGAAACGAGCTAGAAAGGAGGGTTTGATGATAAAGAGAGATAGAAGATGAATTGAGAAAGTTCATATGGTGAAAATCTAGAGTGAGATAAAGGGTCTCTACAAATGTAATCCTATTTGATTTGTTTTTTACAGGTTCTTCTAAATTTGGAGGTTTACAGTGTAGGAGGGCTAATTTCCTAGAAAGACAAAATTGCAAAAAGTGGCATAACTTTTCACTAGAAGAGAGGTAGGATTTGAAATTTAAAATGAAATTTAATGAGGATAATGGGCTCATAAAAATATTTCTATTAAAGTTGGAAAATTAGTATTTTGTGAAATTTGTTAGAATTTTCCCATTTTCAGGGCTAGAAGGACTAGTGAGGGTATAAAAAGAAAATGATGAAAGATGAATATGTGAAACTGATTTGATGGTTTGAGCAAGTGTAAATATGGCTATTAAGCATGTTTGACATGGTTTAAAGTCTTGGTATAGTGATATTTTGATTTTTGGCATATTGAGCAAGCATTTGCAAAGTGAGAACTAAAGAGAAAGGTGAATGTTAAAGATGTTTTCATGACTTCTAAGAATTGTTTTTGGGTGAAATGAGCATGTATGCAAGGTGACTGAATAATTAAGCTCATAAGATATGGGATTGTGGATGAGGTAATATATGGATCTTTATTTGTGATGAGTATCACATTTTGCTAAGAGCATTCTAAGAGAAAATAGAGTGGCCAATATATAAAGTAATAGGGGTTCACTTTGGGTAGGTCGAATTAGGATGGGTGGATTAGCCAGGTATTGTTTGAAATATGAAAAGGATTATTGGCATTCTGGACCCCATTGGTAGTCATCAGCATTTATAATAATGTGGGTAAATGAATGACACTTATCGGTTAGTTGGGAGATAAATATGTGGATGTCCTAGATCTTTCCTTGCAAGTTGCTTAAGGTTTTTTGGGAGATCTAATATAAGTGATAACTTCAAAATTTTATGGATCTATCTCAATTCCTTGTCTAGAAATGATAAAACTCAGTAAATTTCCTAATCTGACACTAGAAACACACTTCTTTTGATTCATCATGACTTTTTACTCTCTAAGTCATTAAAAAATGTGGTGGAAGACTGTAGGATGGTATGTACATGTTTTTAATTGAGAAATAATTCCATTAACATAGTCCTCTATATTTTTATGTAGCATGTTAGGGAATATAACAATCACTGCATGTTGGTATGTGGCTCCTGCATTCTTAAGGCCAAAACTAATGGTAACAAAAGTTACCCCAAGTAGTAGTAAATACAGTATTATGTTAGTCCTCTTCAGTGATTTTTATTTGGTTATAGTTGGAAAACCCATCCTTAAGCGATAGTATTTCATAGCCTAAAGAAAAATTGAAAATAATTTTGATATTAGGATGAGGAAAATAATCTTTAGGAAATTCCTTATTTATATCCCTAAAGTCTTAAAAGATCCCGATTCTAAATATTTTTGTGTGAATATAAATGATATTGGAGATCCACTCTAAATAATCAATAGGCGTAATAAATCCTACTGCCAGTGATTTTTCAAGCTCTACCTTGACCAAGAGAGCTACATGTGGATACATCTTACACAATTTTTACTTGATGGGATTATCTGATTCATTAACAACTAAGTTATGCACATCCATATAAGCATCTAAGATGGGCATGTCTGCATAGGACCCAAAAAAAATCAAAAAACTATATAAGAATCATAGTAAAATTTGTTTGTTCCTGTGAAGTAAGAGAAACCCCTAACTTGATAATTTTAGGTTGTTCTTTTGTAATGATGTTAACATAAATAGTATATTTGACTAATAAATTTGAACCATCCTCCATACACATAGGATTGTGAGGGATATTGAGATCTTCCTCGATTGGTGTCTCCATGAGATTTCCATTGATAAAATGATCAGCTATACAATCTAATTTTATTTTTTCATGTTGTTTTTCCATAATTAACTCAAAAAGGATTTCACTATGGGAATTAGATTTTTTTTTTTAAGGCTTGTTTGGATGATATTTTGGCCTCATTTTTTTTACCATAGAATTAAACCTCCTCCCCAAAGTATGTATATATGTCGAGGGTAATGGAGAACCATTTTTTATGATCCCCAACAAGAATGTCATCGCACATACCTATTAAATTTCTAATAACTTCCTCATTCTGAAATAAATTGATCAGTATGTGTTTTTATTGGTCCCAATAAATAAGGGATGGGTGTACAGGTTTATAATGGCAGTATTGGAAAATGGGTTTATGGAGGAAAGGTATTTATAGAGACTACAAGGAGACCCTAGTGGTGTCATAATAAAAATAGTTATCTTTGGGTTTAGAAGAGGTGTCATAAACTTATATAGGTGATGCCCTGTAAGATTCAATACTAACGCCATATTTATCCATATTTTCATGTGCCAGAATAGGTACCTACACACCATGTTCATGTAATCCATACCCATACCCGTAACCTTAGTACCCCATGACTTATATCATATTGTTTGAGATAACATATTCTAGGGATTGATAGAAGGAGGCCATCTTCTCATTAGGTGATTCAGATGTATAGGTGTTATCTAAATGTTCATCTGCCATGGGGACACCAGTGATCAAATTTTCGAGACCAAAAGACTCTTGAATTATTTATGGATAAAATTTAGGCTTACCATGCATTTTTGGTGACAGGGGAAGGTTGGATATAAGGAGGGCCCATTAGAAGTCATATTCTCCACTACCAGTATAGAGGATTTTCAATTTAGACTCCCATGTGGAAAAAGGGGATGTGGAGGTAGAAGCAACACTTTCATGAGGCTGAAGTTTATCATGATTGATACAAGATGAAAGGGCCTACGAATCAAGTTCCAGAACCAATTCCATAGAAATATACCCATAATATTTTTGATATTGGTCATCCAACACTTTTCAATGGGAAAAGGGTTTTCGGTCACCTAGAATTGTAATCTCTTGTCCTTGGTATTATAGTTTAATACATTGGTGAAATGTGGAGGGAACGACCTACATGGAATAGATCCGTGAGTGACTGAGGAGAATATTATAGGGAAGTTCCAATTCAATGACATGGGATCTTGTTTTGTGTGTGACAAGACTAACTTCCATTGGTGAAGTGATTGTGTCCATCGACTATCATTCTATATTGTCATAAGCCTTAAATGTGATCACATTAGGCTCCAGTTATACATTTGTATGTCCAAATTGTTTAAAAATATTTAGAGTACATATGTTGAGGCCATATACACTATCCAAAATTTCCCTTTAAACCTTTTTACATCTAATGATAACTTCTATATATAAGGGGAGATTGTGTGTATGACTATCCATTAGAATCTCGTTTTGGGTAAAAATGATTTGGTCAAATGGGGTGATCTGAAAAACCAAGGATTAGAAGAACTAAGCATCAATTTATATGGGAATTATTGAATCCTAGAGGGTCTTATAGAGGATGTATTTATGAACAATAGATTTCTTAATAAGATCCAAGATAGAAATCTTGGCAGTTGACTTCTCAAGATATTCTAGGAGATCGTAATGACTATCTAAAGGAGTAGGCAAAGGGCATCCTGGGACAACAAAGTGACTGTGTCACATTGTATCAGAACCTCTTAGTATTTGATTTATATGGTAATAACATGGCTGGTAATAGGATTAATATATCTAATAAGAGAATTAAATGGATGGGAGGTTTGAGTAACAACATTGTTGGTACTTTTACCCTCTAAGGATTGACCTCGATACATATTTTTTTCCACTTTTTTATGTTTTTGGAAAGGTTTATTGTAAATTCTGACCTGAGTATTAGATAATTTGTTGGTATTTTACATGTCAAACTCAATATCTCCTCGATCTAGGAGATCTTGAATGAATTTTTTTAATCTCATACACCAATTTATGTCATGACCTTTGACATGATGATACTCATAATATTTGTGGTATTTCTACCACAAAGGTTTTGGTGCATCATCCCCAAAAAAATTGGTGTTTTTAAATTTGACCATATTAGCTAAATCAAGTTTTTAAGGATTGATTACAGGGACTCGATAAGCAAAGTGTATTTCCTATGTTTAATTTTTGGTTTAAGTAGTCTGCGTGTGAGTTTTAGGTGTGGGGTGTTTTGGACCACTTGTACATGTTTGGAATCAATAATCCCACCACCTACGACATTATTATTCATATTAAAAAAATTGGGTTTTTCCATAGGTTTCACATCATAATATATTTGAATGGGTTTTAGAAACCCTTTGGCTAACAAGACCTTTTTAATTTGACTTCCTTTTTCAATAACTTCTTCAAATGTGCCTGCAAAATGCATTTGTAAATGGAAGGTGATTTCAGGATGTAATTTTCGTAAAATATACTCACGAGTTATTTATTAGGGATGGAAATAGGGAAATTTTGGAGCTCAAATATGCACCCATGCCCGAATCATAGAAAAATTCAAGATTTTATATAACATGGGACTATATCCAAGTTGTGGGACTCAAACTAAGACAGACCATCGGAGAAGTCCAACTTCATCAACTTACTCCAAATGCTAAACTACTCCTAGGAATTGAAATGAAACTATCTAACTCTACTATAACCTTCCAAGAGATCATGGTAAGAAGGAGATGCATAAACAAAAATATAATCTAAAAGAGGTGATATCACCAAAATAAGGGGATGAATACTTCAACAAGAGATAAAATGAAAGAAAATGATGATGAAGATGGCCAAGACCAAATCCATAGATCAAAATCATGTCCAGGGTTCCATTTTGACGATGCAAAATAGGCAAAAATCTTGAAATAATGTGTACAACACATCTGCAAATGAATGAGAGGAAAGAAAGTGCAATTAAACAATAGCCAAGGTAGAAATGAGCAACAAAACCAAAGATTTTATTGCTTAATAATATGCATAGATCATCATGATACATGAGGAAGATGCAAAACAATTACAAAAATTGATCCCAAGGCATGCGACCCTTAGAATGTTTATGTAGCATAAAATGATGCCCATGTATTCCCAAAGTATCCAACATTAAAACTAGGCATCACTTTACAATATATAGAAAATTGGAAAAGAGAAAAGAAGAAGGAAAGAGAGGGAAATTCAAATTCCTCTTTTTTTCCCCCAACCACCTTCATTTAATTTTCTCATAAGATCTTATTGTCTTGAAAATTCACCTCCCCATGCCATTTTCCTTGTTAAATAAGGAACGATTCCTATACTACATTTAATTTTGGTGGTTGGGTCATCTAGAATAGACCTTTTGTATTCTAGAGACACCTTCCTCTGTTTTTCCTATCTACCTTCCTTTAATTCATGAAATTTTATTTTATTACATGGAGGAAGGTCGAGATTTCTTCAAATCATATCAAATTTACAAAAAACTATCATTTTTTTCAAATTCATGCTCATTTTATCTTACCATGGATAACTATTATTTTCCTTCGATACATGACTCTTTTGTTTTAGTTTTATGTAGATTTTGACCGCTGTGGCTTTATTTCCTTCATTTTGTGGTCTTAATACTCTTTCAGTTTTATCATGTGGCCTTCAATGTGGCACGGCTTTGGGTTAACTTCTGTGGAACTATTTTCCTTCAATATGTGGTCTTCTTGATTTGAGTTTACCCACAGATTTCTACTTCAGTGTATCATGGCTTGCTATAACATTTGTGACCTCTTTCTATCCCTTCGAGGCATAATTCAAACTTAGGCAATCCTTATCCTTAGATCATGACTTCATCAGAGCTCCTCCTTCACTCCACAACACTCATTCCTTAACTGCAACATTAGCTTTTAATCTACGGAATGCTTAAACTCTTCATGGCCCATCATTCCAAGTCCGTGCTGAACCAAGTTGTCTAATTTTTGCAAGAGTGTAGAAATGGGAAACATTTTTGGTGACTATAAGGGCCATCTACCTACTAGATGAGATGATCAGTATCCTGTGGCATCCATTCGGCATGGAGTCAACATGTCAATTTGAAACCCTGATCTAAACTTTGAATTTTCTTCTTTAACAACCTTTGAACTATGATGAAATTTGTGCACAAGAACATATTCAAGGAACAAAAATTTTCAAATCACTTAGGGAAAGAAACCTACACTACCAACAATTCCGTGTGCAAATCACTTAGGGAAAGCACTTGGAGAAATTTAAATTTTAATATACTATATACAAGATGCATGAAATATTCTAATGAGATGGTTTGAGATAAATCCCATTAATTGGTATTTGAAACATATTCCTATCAAGATCAAATAACTTGAATGGGTTAGTTGTGTTGCAAGTGGTGATGATTATGGTCCACTCCAAATAGCATCAAACTTGGAGTGTCTCCCTAGTTTAGCTCAATACGCATCCCATTTCAAAACTAGATCTCCCACCTTGAATGTTTTTTCTATAGCTTTTATATCAAACCATAGTTTGGTTAACTTTTGATGTTACTCCATCCTTATTATGGCGGAATTTATTTTTTCCTTGAGTTCCACTTATTCTACCATTCTTATTTCCCTTTGATCTGTGCCTTCAAATTCCATCTGCTGAGCTAACTTAAGTGAAGATAATTCAAGTGATAATGGAAATATTTCTTCTCTCCCATATACTATTTTGTAAGGAGAAGTGCCAATGGCTTTCTTCACTATCATCCTATCTGCCAAAAAATATTTTTTTACTATCATGTGCCACTACCTTTGATTCATGTACATTATCCTCTTCATGATTCTGATCATAATTTTGTTAGTAGATTATGCTAATCCATTACCTTAAAGGTAATAATTGGAATAAGTCTTCAGATAAATCCCAAGACTAAAAGCCCACTTAGAAAAAAAAGTTCCCAGAAAAGATTTGGGTTTATCAGAAATGATGGTCTGAGGAATGCCAAATCTTGTAACAATTTCTACAAGAAATTCTAGGATACCTAATTGAGTGGCCTCCTTCAATAGTGCAGCTTCAATCCACTTGGTGAAATAGTCTATTGCTGTGAAAACCCATTTGCTACCAGCACTATATAGAGGATTGATCATGCCAATGAAATCAAGACCCCATTGTGTAAATGGCTGATTTTCTTGGATTGGATGAAGTGTCAGGGTCACCAAGTTTTTATTTCTAGTGAAGAGTGCACATTCTTTGCATTTCCTCACCCATATGTGAGCATACGCAAAAAACATAGACCATAAATACCCTAATTTTATCATCTTCATGGTTGTGGATCTAGCACATAAATTTCCACCCAAGAAACCATCATGAAACTTGATAAAAACCTTTCCACATTACTCACCTTCAATGCACCTGAGTAGCACTCCATCAATGTTCCTTTTGAACAATACGCTGCTAATCAATTCATAAGGAATATATTTCAGCATCATATGTCTCCTCTTTTCTTTGTTCAACCCTTGAGGGCATGCACTGGTAGATAAAAACTTTGGCATATCAGCAATCCAGTTGCGATCATTGAATACATTACTTTCATCTTACTTCTATTAGACATCACACAACAACTCATCATTTGAAGTCACTTCATTAATTAGAGTGGCCTCTTGAGATTCCACAACATCTAGACCCATCTTCTCGTAAAGTGTTTTTCCCCTTACTAATTTTATGGATTTAATGCTTACATCATACTCCATGATCTTAGTTACCCATCTAGCTCATTTTTCACTAATTTATATTCCCATGATGAATTCTCTAATGTTGTAATGTGATACTAAAACTTTTACAAGGCTAGAAACAATCATACTTTTGAATTTCTTCAAGGCTCTCATAATAGAAAACACATATTTTTCAACATGACTATACTTGAGTTCATAGTTCTTCAGTGTTTGGTTGAAGAAAGCCACATGTTGTTCATGTGCTTGATCATTTAGCTAAGTTAATACTGTGGCAATACTAGATTCCACCCCATAGGCATATAAGATGAAATCCTTTGTATAATCTAGATTAATCAGTCTGGGGGCTTGAGAAATTTCCTGATTTATCTTTTCAAAGTTTTCCTTCCCCTCTACAGTCCACTTGAGTGTTGAATATTTATTGAGAATGATAGTAATAGGCTTTACTAAACCCACAAAGTTAGGAATGAAGTGCCTTAAAAAGTTAATATTTCCAAGGAAATAATGCAAAGCCTTCTTGTGAGATGGCAAGGAAAGGGCCAGGATAGCTGCAATTCTTTCTAGATCAATGGTGATGCCTTATTTTTAAATAACATGTCCCAAAAATTTTACCCTAGGAACTGAAAAATTGCACTTCTTAGGGTTAAGGGACACACCAAATTCCCTACATCTATCAAATACTATCTATAGTTATTTCATGTGATCCATGATCTACTTGGAGAAACCAATAATATCATCTAGGTAAACTAGGATAAATTGATTGATATACCCTTTGAAGGTAATGTACATAACTCTTTGGAAGGTGGAACCTATGTTTGATAGACTGAAAGGAATTTTTTGATACGCGTATGTCCCACACTTGGTGGTGAACATAGTTTTATACTGATCTTCTTCCATTACTTTAATTTGATTGAAACCCGAGTAGCCATCAAGCATTGAAAATATTTCAGAACCTACCACTATTTGTAGAATTTTCTCCATGGAGGGTAAATGATAATGATCTTTAAGAGAAGCCCTGTTTAAATTCTGAAAATCCATGCACAACCTGATTTCTCTATTTTTCTTTCTGACTAGGACCATATTTTCCACCCAAGTAGAACACTTAATAGGAAAACTTATCCTGGCCTTAATAATTTTAGATAATTATTTTCTCACGAGGGACTCAATCTTGGGGTTAACTGACCTCTATTTTTATCTCGTTATCTTGATGTTAGGATCAAGATCAATAGATTTTTTTACTATTATTGGATTAAATTCTTGTAGATATTCATAATCCCACGAGAATACATCACTAAAACTTTGGCATAAGGAAATAAAATTTTCCTTTTCTTTTTCATTACATACCTTCCCAAGTAAGAGTTCTTTACCTAGAACAATTGAGACCAGCTAACAATCTTCTTTCTTAGCCACCATGTTCCTCTCCACTCCTTTGAACTCGTCGTCTAGACCGAAGATCTGCTCCAAATTGACTAACCCCTTTAGAAACTTGTTTATTTTTAGTTGAATAATTTGGTCCCCATAGACCTGTAAATCAGATTGCATCTTCAAGGAGAAATCCACTTCATTTTAGATGAAAAACATAATTTTTTCATCATTTTCAAATACATGTCAGCAAGTTTGATTATCTAGGATGGAAGGCATGACCACCATTTTCACATGTCGCACATTTTCCTTCAGAAAATCCATAGTAGGTGAGAATTGAGAGCCAAGGGACCCCATTTGATCTACATCATTGTTCTATTTTTTGGGCACAACCTGTAGGTTGATGGCATAAAAACTCTCTAGAAAATCCCAAACTCTATGTTTGTAAGATTTCAATAGCTTGTTCTTTGTCACACATCTTCCATGGACTTGGTTAATGACCAGTTCATTGTCTCCAAAGATCTACAATTCCTTGATCTTCCTCTTTTCTGAAATCATCATGTCATGCACTAATACCTCATACTCTACCACATTATTAGAACATGAGAATTGAAATTTGTAAGTAGAGAAGAACTTATCATTGCATGGATAAATGAGCATAACACCTACCCTGACTCTATTTCTGCTTCTTAAACCATCAAATAACATCTATCATAGTCTAGAAGCACTTTCCTTTTATTATTTCAATGTCGCGGGTACCACAGATTCTTTATGGAGAATGCAATAAGTTCCTAGAACAGTCTAAAAAAATTTAAGCTCTTCATCATAAGGATCAAAATTATGGTTTCTCTCAACCCATTCATCTAACAACAAATCATGTATGGAAAGAGGAATAGCCTACTCCTCTTAAACTAATTCTTGTTCACGTTCCTCTTATATTAGGAAATTTAATTCGAAGGGAGTGGGTTCATATGACTTTATATGGTAAGAAAAGATGGGCTCTACTTGTATTGTGAATATTGTACCATATTTGGTTCTCAAGAGCATGTGAGTCTAGTTTGAGGATAGATAGCCACATACCCTAGTAGTGAAGTCTCTAGATAAACAGATGGAAAACATGGGAGGGGGGTAAATTACTGAGATGTCATGGGTTACATTGAGGCTTGAGCAGACATAAAGTGTCAACTCAAGATCTTTAATTACACCCAACACACCCACATTCCATCCATCAAGTTGTAGAACTAACCTAAACACAGGACTATATTTGAGACCTAAGATATCTTTTATTTTCTCATGCATTACATAAGTACTAGACCTTGAATCAATCATACAGTTTTAACTAAGTATTTACCCATAATTAATGACATATAGAAAGGTGTGGTTTTAACACTTTTACTTACTTGATCCTCGTTTACTTAATAGACATGCACCGCGGCATGAGATTTTTACATTATTGGATCCGTAGGAGGCAGTTGATTGAGGGCCTTACACAGGAGGTCACGTTGTGATGGAATAACAAGTACATCCCACATTGAGACATTGACATTGGTATTATTAATTTTATTAATAGTTTTAAATGAAAGAACCGCAGACTCCTGCATCTACGGCATGCTAGTTTCCTTCTTTTCTTATTGCGGCATTTGAATTGGCAGTTTTGATTGAGTAGCAACCTCTTTATCCATGGCTTTTCCAGGTGGCTCAAGTCATTTTATTTATTCACTGTGGATGCTTTTTCCTTGGTCATGGCATCAACTTGATCCGTGAAAGGTGAGGACTGTGACTCTAGCATTCTCTTCTTATGCCACGTATTATCAACAATGATGGTTTGAGGTCTATTATAACTTCCTACTATCTAGTGTATGTAGAGAAAAACTACATTGAATGAAAGAAAAATAATAAAATTGTAAACCTTCCAATGTAAACCTCAATAGGAGAGCTTTTGAAGCTGTATAACCTTTGCAAGTGATTGATTTTTGGGTGCTCTTGAAAGACCTCCAAAGATGAGTGTAATTTCTACAAAAAGAGCAGTTGGAAAGATACAAAATGCAAATTGATAGAGTTTATTTGCAAGAAATTCAGGAGGATTTAGGATAAGAGAATCTTGTAATTTATAGAAGTAGAGATAGTTATAAATTGGTTGAACATGGTTGAATACATATGCTAAAAAACATTAGAGGAGGTTGCAGCAATGCTAGGGAATTTAGGGGCAATAAATGAATTAAATGCAAAAGTTACATCCAGAAAGGTGGTTATACGTGCAATTCAATTTCCCCCACCTTTCTAGGATTCTAGAAGTGTAGTTAACTAGGATGAGGATGTAGAGTCCAAGTGGTTGTTGAATGAGATGGGTGGAATTAAATAACTAAATTTAATTAGTATTTAACTATGAGGAGATAATTAACCATTTAAATTAATAATTGTTTTAGTATATTAGCTGGAAGATGTTAGGAATTAATTTAATTAATTCCAAGAGAATGGTATAATTAAATTAATTTAATTGTGAGGAGATAATTAATCATTTAAATAAACAAATGTTTAATTATATTAGCTAGGAGGGTGTAGGAATTAATTTAATTAATTATAAAGGCATGTTAGGATTAAATTATTTGATTCCAAAAGGGTAGGAATATATCTTAGGTAATATAATTGATTTTAATTAATTCTAAAGGGTGTATTTGAATGATGAAATTAATTTAATTAATTCCAAAGGGGTGTACTGTGGTGAGATAGAATTAATTTAATTAATTCTAATTAGATAGAAGCGGGATAGAATATGTATATATTTTTAGGGTTTCTACATTTTCCCCCTCTTTAAAGTATTGTTGTGAAGTAATAGTACTTTAAAGATAGTAGACGCATATAGATCAATGAGTGGAAAGCTATGAATCATTTGGATTCCCTAGTGAGTAGGAAGTAGTGAAGAATTAGTATGCCCTAACGATTAGAATGGTAGAGGAGTGCACCCTCAAGTGGGTTGGTGACTCTGAAAAATGGTGGACAACCGCTTGATAGGAAGGTAAAAAAGGTATTAAAACAAGGATGGGAAAGGATTGTACTCGTAGCATGAGCGTTATTTGGAGAATAATTTTAGAGCAACCTTATTTTTGTTGTTGCACAATAGAGTTGTTACTATAATTATAAAAGAATCAAGATGGTTAACCCAGATGCATGTAAACAAGCACACACAATAAAGAAACAATAAAAAGGAAAACAACCCCAATATATAAAGTAGTTGTCGATATCATGGTTATAAAGTAACCAATATGTAATCACACTACTTATAAGTGTTCCAAAAATTAAACATCAACAATACAACACAAAGTTGAGAAAGAAGACAATCAACTATTCCCCTAATGTGTGCCACAATGATGGTCCTAGTTCTATCCTAATGCACCCTGTTATTCACCCATTGGTGATTAATTGATTAAATTGATTAATTCATACACATTTCACCCTTTTTATTAATTAAATTAATCTCATGTCCCCTTTGTACCCCTTTAGCTAAGTTAATTACCATTTATTAATTAAATTATTAATTAATTAAGTGTGTGCACATCCTAGTCAACTTCCACTTGGTCAACATCCACCTGGACTCCACTTAGACTTCATATATTTATCCTAGTTAACTGCACTTATAGAATCCTAGAAAGGTGGGGACGATTGAATTTCATGTACAAACACGTTCCCAAATGCATCTTTTGTGTTTAATTCATTTATTACCCCTAAATGCCTTGGCACTACTGTAACTTCTTACAATTCTATTTTTAGCATATGCATTCACCCGTATGTAGCCAATTTCTAACTACTTCTGCCACTATAAATTGCAAGCTTACTTGCTTATAAACCCTCTTGAATCTTAAGTACAAAAACTCTACTAAATTTCACTGTGTTCATAGTAATTACATCCAAAGTTTTGAGAACATTCAAGATCATCCACATCCATTACAAGGTTCACAAACAAAGTTTCTACAAACTTTACTAAGGTTTGCATAGAATGATTACAAGGAATTTTGCACATTTAGTTGTTTATTTTCCATTTACTGTAGTTTTTCTCTATTTACATTTGGTTAACTACACATAAATATTTAGTTACAAAGAACATGAGGTTGGTGTCATTTTTGGTGTCTTAACTTGCTTCTGTGGTTAGATTTGGTGCCTTTAGTAGTGGTTCTTATTGATTGGATGAACCTTGAACCAGGTATGCTTGAAGGCGTATTGCCCTCTCACAACCAAGTTGATTGTGTGGCAGATTGCATGGGAAACACCACTTTGTCTCTTGTGCCATATTATTTTGTACTGGAACCAAATCCTAACTTGAATTAGGGGAAAGAAGTGCTTGCGGAGGAGGAATTTTTTCCAATGGAAGAGGATAAATTTGACCTATCCATCTATTATTCTGTTGATTTTATGCATATCTTTGGTTAGGTTATTGGTTTCAATATGGTTTATACCCCTAATTTGAAGATTGCACTTGATTTTGATAATTTTATAGGACTGGGCTTACTATTTTTCCAGGGATATAACTTTATTTATCAAATCTCTAATCAAATCCTTCATTTCTTCATCTTCCTTTTGCTGGACAGAGGTCTGCGATGTAGAAGCAACAGGTTGCAGATTTGACTCCAGAACAGGAGCAATAGAAGCTTGAAAAGCTAAAGGTAGTTTAGGATATAATGGCATGGGTTGTTTAGGAGATAATTTCCCAACCTGTACTAAACTATTTTCAGCTCTTATTGTAATTTCATAGGCTTTTGGTAGAGTTGTCCCTCCCATAGATTGTATCATAACAAATATATCAGAGTTGAGAGATTTTAAGAAGTAAATAAATGCACCATATCTTGCAGATCTCACAAGATCTGGAATTATGTCTCATGTTCTCTTTAATCTGAAGTTAAAATCCATCATTTTTTCATTAGGTTCTCTCTTTATTGTATTCAATAACTCCAAAAGAGACAAGTTGTCTTCTCTCTCTCCAAATTGATTGCACAAGGTTGTACAAAAATCATTCCAATTCTTGATTGAGCATGTTGTTAAGCTTCTAAACCATTACAGACCTTTCCCTTTAAATAATGAAGCCATACTTTTTACTTCCACATCCATCTTAATAATTTCATGAATTGCACATACATTTGCAATATCTTGGATGTGATCAACCAGAGTAGTGTGGTTTTCTCCAATAAAATATAGGATATTCTTCATGGTTTATACTAGAATAGGATTTTGAGCATTCAAGGTGAGTGGAATGAATCTTGTGAAGTTTAAAAATGGATTTTATGGTGGTGGTTGTTGTTGATGAGCCATTCTGATAGGTATGAGAACTCTTATTGACTATAAGAAAATCCTACCATGTGGAGGTGTTCAAAGAGTTTGGTTTAGAGGAGATGGAGACCTTTGAATCTATCTTCCTCTTCTACCTCTGCATGGGGATAACTGCAAATACTCAAATACACCTTCTTTTGTTACTCTCAACCATGTTTGGATCATTCTCATGAATCAAGGACACTTGAATCACCAATACTTCTAAAACCAATTAATATTTTGAATGTAGTCACTAGATGTGTTACTGCAAATATTTTGAAAGGCTAGAGTCTCACCAAGCTACACATCAAAACTTGATAAAACTGGAAATATTAATTTCAATGTCCCACCGAGCATGCCAAAACTTTTAGAGCTCAAATATGCACTCGTGTCTGAATCATAAACAATTCAAGATTTGAGAAAACATGGGATTGTATCCGAGTTGTGGGACTCGAACTAAGAAAAACCTCAAGAGAAGGTTGGCTTCCTCATCTTACTCCAAATGCTAAACTACACTTAGGAATTAAAATGCAACTATCTAACTCTACTCTAACCTTCCAAGGTACTATGGTAAGAAGGATATGCATAAACATAAACCTAATCTAAAAGAGGTGATAACACCAAAATAAAGGGATGAATACTTCAACAAGAGAGAAAAAGAAAGAAAATGATGATGAAGAGTAACAAGGCAAAAACTACAAATCAAAATCACATCCAGGGTTCCATTTTCATGATGCACAATAGTCACAAATTCCATACAACACATTTACGAATGAATGAGAGGCAATAAATTGCAATAAAACAATAGCCAAGGTAGAAATGAGCCACAAAACTAAAGATTTTATTGATTAAGATCATGCATAGATCATCACGTTATAGGAGGAAGATGTAAAACAATTACAAAAATCTATACCAAGGCATGCGACCCTTATAATGCTAGTGCAACACAAAATTATTCCTTTGCATTCCTAAAGTATCCAACGTTAAAACTAGGAAACACTTTACAATATATAGAAAATTGGAAAAGAAAAAAGAGAAAGGAAAGAGAGGGAAATTTGAATTCCTCTTTCCCCCCCCAACCACCTTCATTTAATTTTCTGAGAAGATTTGATTGTCCTACAAATTTTATTCCCCATTCCATTTTCCTTTTTAAAAAAGGAATGACGCCCATACTACATTTAATTCTGGTGGTTGGGCCATCTAGAATAGACCTTTTCCGTGCTAAAGACTTCTTCTTTCGTTTTACCCATATACCTCCCTTTAATTCATGAAATCTGATTTTATTGCATGGATAAGGTCAATATTTCTTTAAATAGTATCATATTTGTAAAAACTAATCATTTGTTTCAGATTCATGCTCATTTTAGATCACCGTGGAAAATTGTTGTTTTCCTTTTATACGCGACTCTTCTGTTTCAGTTCTGTGTGGATTTTTACCTCTACGGATTTATTTCCTTCATTCCATGATCTTAGCAGTCTTTAGGTTTTATCATGTGGCCTTTAATGTGATGTGGTTGTGTGTCAACATTTGTGGAACTCTTTTCCTTCAATCCACAGTCTTCTTGATTTATTTTTACCCACGGATTTTTGCTTTAGTGTATCGCAAATTACTAGAACATCCACGACCTCTTTCTATCCCTGTTTCACCTGATTCTAGATCATTTCTTTGAATGTTGATGAAACAGATAAGGGAAAAGGGTTAGGAGGAATACCTGTTAAAATTTTGGTTGTAGGTTGTTGCACGCGTATGACTTATGTATCCACAACTGATTGTGAGAGCTTCCAATTTGCTTAGAGGAACTACCCAAAATGGAAAACAAGACCACCAAATAAAAGTTAAACAATATATGCAGTGGAATACTTGGCTAGATCTGAGAAGTGTGATACTTCCTAGACGGCTGTCAATCCACTGTTTAAAACAACTTAATGCTAACAATAAAGAAATCCTATTGTAGTTAAAATGATTTAGGCATCTCATTCGACTACAATAAGCAAACTCATTCACAACAGGCTAAGCTATGACTAAATTTGAAGGCCAAGGTCTCTGTCAGAGTACAGGTATTGGTTAGAGTCAGGGTCTGGGCTATTTTGGGTATTGGGTAGAGGTTTTAAGATTTATTATTGTTCTTATGGTAAAAACACAGAGACCGATGTCAGTCTCGTATGACCAATGTCAGTTTAGGTGAACCAGTGACAGTTGTGGGTAACCGGTTATGGTATGGTCAGGGTACAGGAAACTCAATAAAAGCTTCATATGAGGGTAGATCCAAGGCTAAATGGAAATGTAAGAGGCAATGGCAAGGTCTGTGTAGGTCTTAGGTATACTCAGGGGTGATTAAAATCTAGATATGGGCAATTCAAGGGTGTGGGTGAAGAGATGGTCCAGTTTGCACAGAGATAATGGTGGGGGAATGGGAATGGGAGTAGAAACTAATAACAGAAGTAAAAGAGTCTACCTAAATGACAATGGACAAGTGCTAGTTAACAAAACACTTACCGTTACACAATCTTGATGTCTGGTTGGAAATGGTGGGTGATCAAATGGAAGGAACTTGGTGGATGCTCCTGTGAAGGTAGATGGCTCTGTGGGTGCTTCTGGTGCTGGTTGTGGATACTCTGATGCATGTATGAATGCCAATTATCTTGCATACAACTCTAGTTTCATCTCCTACTCTCAAAATATGTTCCAACCTCAAATTAAGTTTGTTTTAGGGATTGAATGGTAACTGACGGTCATTCTGGGTTGACCGGCAGTGGTTTAGAGTAATCAACGTCGATTAGGGTGGGATTTCCTAGGTTTACTAAACCGGGTAGATCCCTTTCATTTTCTTGGATCTCGTTTGTTTTTATCCATGGATTAGAATGGAAGCTTACTTTCTAACATGCAGGAATGTGGTTAGATGGAATGTAGGCTTTGATTTCTAGGGTTTAGGTAGGTCTTAGTTAGTTATGGCAACATACAAAGAATAGGTCTAGGGTGAGGTGGCTAGGTGAGGTGGATATGTGGGCATTATCCCATTAAGATATTTAAATAATAAATATTGTGAGGATCATGAATTAATTTAATTAAATTAATATTAGAGTGAGGTGAAAGGGGCCATGATTAGGTGAGTGTGTGCGAGTTATCTATTTTTCGAGAGAGCAAGGGGAGTGTGAGCCAATTTTGGTGTCTACATTTTTCCCCTTTTTATTGCATAGCTTGTATTGGTAAGCGAAGCTGACAAAAATAAAATGTGGTTGCTATACGTACCCAAAATTATAGGGTATTGCACCACCAGAATGATGTTACACATGCCCAAATGATGATATAGATATCCTTGCAAGGTGTTCGAAATCCAGAAAGGCTTGTCATGTATATGCTTGTATCCCACATGCCCCGCTTAGCCTCCGCATGCTTGGTTTTTCCCTTTTTCCCCCTTTCTTCATTGCATGTTTTTCCTTCAATTGATGAAACTACCGCTTTACCTAGGTGGCGGTCCTATGAACCGCCGCCCAAGAAAGGGCGGTAGTCCTGTAATTGCCACCCTACACAAGGTAATGGTTCATTTATCACGTTTTCCAGATTCCTTCTGACGATTGTGTCAAATGTAAATCTTGGATTTTACACACTTTCTTCAACCACTTTGGCTTGCATTAATGTTTTTTGTTCCCTATGGTAATAGTGTTTTCCCTCTGTTTATAGTAAAAGAGTTCAAAATGGGAGTTACCCTCTTGTAAATGCATTAGTTTTAAATAGCCAGCTTCTTTTCAAGCAAATGGTCCCTCATCCTCTCAATTCTCTTGTTCATTTTTTCAATTCCTTTCTTATAATTCTGTTAGTTTTAGGTTTTTTCTTCCATTATTGGCATTTTGGAGGTCAGATCATCTTCTTGTTTCAAGTCCTGTTTCATTACTACTGCATACAGTCAGTTTAACATATAATAGCTTTCAATTCAAGACTAGAATCCATTAAAGTTGCAGGTTTTGTTTTGTCACAAGGATAGTTTCTGAAAATTCTTGGTACACTTGTGTTGTATTCCCACAATAAATCCCGCTAGGAATTACCTAGTTAAGCTCTATTCACTTGTGCTATCCCTCTCCTACTTGCATTGTATTTAGTCTATATCTAAAGTTGCCATTGTTCGAATGTTATCTTCTATTAATACTATCATATATACACTTTTCTAGATTCATAAGGACACGAAGGAACAAGGAGATTACACTGAGGGGATGAAATCACATGCAACTATATTTACCACTATTCTATAAACACCAGGTTTGAGCTATTAAAGTTCTAGTTACCAACATATCAAATAGAGTAGTGAATTATTTTATTTCGGTTAAAAGTTCACTCTTGATATCACCGAGGAAGTTGTGGGGATTGATAGTTTCTGAGAAATTGTGATTCATTCCTCTCATATGAGGTAGGATTGAGAGCCTTTCAATTCAAAATATATAGTTGTTTAGATATTAATGATAAAATCACAACTGCACAAGAAAATAGCCATACTAGGCTACGTTGCTTATTTTTATTCTCTTATTAGATTAATTGTTCATTTTATAGATATACTAGAGTAGCTTCTCTTTAATTTCATTAAAATACATCAATAAATAAATACAAAAATAGAAGAATACTTGCATAGTATAATTATCTCTCTTGTAATCAGTTTATTAAATGTTAGTTCAAAGTTGAATCATTTTATATGACAGTCACATGACCTAGAGAGCCTAGAGAATATATATATTTGAAACTGTAGTGCTTCAACTGAATCTACCCATGACCTTATCTGATATATATTAGGACCTCAGGATACATGTTTTTCGAGCAAAAACAAACTTACAAGTAATTAGTGAGCAACTAAGAGGATTAAATATCGAAGACAACAAAGCTGACACATTCTAGTCAAACCATCCAGACTATAGATTTTCTTGATAAAACACCTGAATGAATGTGTAAGGATTTGACATGAGAGAAAACATTTGGTTATAATCCTCTGGTTCCACATCCTAACACGTAGGAAACCTCTTCATTGACATAGACACTAGCTTACGTATTCAGATTGCCAGAAACACCTGTCATGTACTCTAAGAAAATCATACAAGTTCTAGTTCTAAACATAGAGGCTGAAAAAGCATACGATTACTAGATAGTTGGGAGAAGGGATTTATTATTCAAATGACCATAACAAGTCCACAACAACCACGAAACTCATTGTTGTGATCCCCAAGTCCCACAACCCAATGGGCCAACAAACCAGTCAAGTATCGACACCAGCTTACGAATACTGGTATTTAGATCCTCACCACTCCCACCAGATATTATAGTATAGTTCTTCGTATTAAATATAGAAGCCAATCAATCTAATATTTTCTGGACTAGACTAGAAAACCACCCATAGTTCACTACAAATCCATTAATGCACCTACCACTACTTTTATGATATTATTTGGAGATATATACGAAGCTCTCATAGGTTACTTCCCACGTATCCAACAACCAATAAATAGAATGTTGGTAGAGCTCAACATTGATTGGAGCCTCCAAGAAGCCATTATGTATAAATGAACCATTACACCAATTTAGGTTAGGAGGTCCTTCTTCACCTTAGATTCGCAGATTCCATTAGTACATATTGAGGATTTTAGATTACCTGATTAGCTTATGTATATCTTTCGGCATTCAACATTCACTGGCTATCTCGACACAACCTTGAGAGGTCGGGTATGAGGAAGAGGTACTTGTAGATTCCCATGCTTGCATGTTCACTTTTCCATCATACAAAATTGGTGAACCCGACATGAAACAAACAATTCTTCCTCTTTTATTTTTAATTTTCTCTCATCTACCTTTCACTCTTTCCCATTATTCTGTAGGTATTAATATACCCCCCGAATATGTCATGATATGATGCATATGACAGACCTCTCTCAGGTCTCGAAGTAAACTATAGTAAAATAAATAGACAACCATCACCCTCACTTTCTACATGGGCTAATAACTATTCAAGTAATTGTTTGTCATATCAAACTCCACCCTCAAAGAACTAGCTCAAATTCTTCATTCCGAATTGAAGAGTTTAATCAGCTTGCAAAAGCAAAACAAGCCAGAGCCATCAAGCTCTAATAATATGATGTTTACTAGAGAGTCCACTTCATCTCCTTAGATCTTGTTCAGACCACAAATTAGTAGATAGTTATATCCACTCCCCTTTTTGGATGAGTATTACTTAGCAATGCTTTTCTAAAAGTGAAAAACGCTTCCAAAATATGTATCCACATATAGGGAATTTACAAATACAATCTGATACCGTATTCCAGGAAAACACCCCCATCCCTCCACCTATAAGAAATTCCCTCAGTGAAGCTTAGCAAGGTAATGATCAATTCATAGCAGGGTATCACACCCCTTTACAACCCCAAGGTATACAACAAACACCCTTATGTTGAAAAACACTAGTGTCTTCACTAATGGAGGTCATTTCAGCCTTAGTTGAAAAGGTTAGAAGGCTAGAACTTCCTTAAGAAAACCAAAATTCATACTTTGGGCAAGCAGGAATTCCCCAACCCTCCGCATCATCGTAGTTAGAGTCGAACTCCTTACAAGAACAGGAACATTGGGCATGCCTCCTCCAAATCCTTATAGTTATCCACAGCAAACACTAACTAGGACCAGCATTTTCAAACACCGTTTCAATTGAAAACATGACACCTCCTGGCTTGGCACTAAAAAATCCATACCAGAACAATGCTCCTTCTTATTTAAACATTTATTCATAAGTCACAACAAGGAGAGATGTTCTCATCTCCTGGGATGTTCGTTCCAACCAGAGGGATTCCCTTATGTCCCTATAAACTTATATGCTATGCCATATCAGATAACCCATTCAACCTCCACCCCCTCAACAAGTGCCATCGAAGGTCGAGGCCTACGCAGTAGGGACTTTTTTAAAATATTTAAAAGAGCCCATAGACTTCACCATACGAAGCGTTATGCTTCCAAGACCTCTTCTCGGTTTTCCCAAATACAAAAGGGAAGGAGACCCAAACACACACATTAAGGCCTATGCCACAGCCATACATGAGTTAATCCCTTGGGACGAGGTTGTTGCTAAAATATTCCCTAAAACCTTAGAAGGTATTTCCTTTGATTGGTATTACAAAATATCTGAAGCCTTGATACACTCATTAAAAAAACTCATGTTTGAGTTTATCAAAGATTTTGACATGAACAAATTGTTAAGAACAAGAATCAAGGAGTTGTTGCATATCAAAAAAGAACATAATGAGTCCGCTGCACATTTTATTCAAAGATGGTGTATGGTTCTCTACTCATCAACAATTTCTCCAAACATGGGTCAAATGGAACTATGTAATTTATTCCTTAATTCTCTCAATAGAAAGATAAAAGGAAGAAGCCAAGAAGTTCCCACTAAGAACTTACGATGAAGTACTTGAGAGCACTCACCGAATTGATCAACCAATGATAGATAGTGGTCATAAGATATACGGGACAAACAAGAAATTAACCACTCCCAATCAAAACACCGTGGCCTATCCTAATACTGGGAATGCTAATGAAGGACCTAAGATCATTAACAAGAAACACGGAGTTACAACAAAAGGAGTAACTGATCAAGTTAAAAGGGAAAATGTTGTAAACATTTCACCACCTGTTAATAATCAATGAAATAGACAATTTTACTCCAATAGTCAACGCAGTGGATTTTAATCATCCACCAAGGTAACAACAAGAACAACAAGACAACTCTAAACACAAATTCCAAATTGGAACGCAACTGGATATTAGAGTCAAAACAAAAGGAAACAGCCTCAAAATTTTAACTCTAACAACCAACAACCTTATCAAAATTTCGGGGTCACAAAAGATTTTAAATCAATAACCTCGAAACTATAATCCTAATCTATATTGTGGCTTCCACAAGATTTAAGGCCACGATACTAGGACTTTTTGTGAATACAATAAATTCATGCAACGTTTGCTAGAAGATCAAAAACAACTCTTTATAGATATGTTTTTAGAAAATTCTATAGTACCCACGCCAAACACTTATGCAGGGGTAGTTTCCCCTCAAAATGCATCCCTCAAGATCTTCAATGACCCGCTCCCAAACCATTCTAACAATAACAAGTTAGATCCTAATGGAACAAATAAGGGTGTCATGACAAGAAACAATGATCATGAAGCTTCAACTTCATTATATCCACCAGTCGCACCCCAATTGGGAACTTGACCTCAAACTAAGATAGTTGGTTTAGTGGAGTTAGACGCCGAGATACCTATAGAAACCATAACAAGAACACGGGATTATTATTATCAACCAACTCCAAGTTATTCATTAGATCTAGATAGCACACAAAAAATGTTGGTAAAACCCATAAGTGCCTATGATTTAATTAATCATTTAACTAAAACCTTCTTGCACATCTCCTTCTTGGATTTGTTAAAGAACTCTCCTGCCCATAGGGCTGCTCTCTTAGAATCATTAGGCCTTGGTCATTTAATCAACATCACTCCTCCCTCGGAAACATAAGTAAACCATGTGGACTTTGATGTTTATCCTCTGGGGCAGCCAGATAGGGATACAAAATTTATATTCGATATAAGCAAAATGCCAACAAATGCTGAAATTACATGAAGAGGTGACCCAGATTTACATTTACAAGTTTGGGTCTACAATAATTATGTTAAATGTGCAATGGTTGATGATGGGGCAGCAGCTAACATAGTCCCCTTTGCTTTCCTTCAAAATTTAGGATATGGAGATACAAACTGTTCCACAACGTGAATTACGCTAAGAGGTTATGATAGCCTCAAACCCACTTCGATTGGAACCATAGTTTTACCAATCACTTTAGGACCTAAGATGGTCCTCACCGAGTTTTATATTATAGATCAGGAAACCAATTATAATATTATCCTTGGTCGGCCATGGATACACCACATGAAGGCAATCCCTTCCACATTATTCTAAGAAATAAGACTTCTACACTTAGGGAAAATATTTTTGGCACAAGGTGACCCAAAACCCTTCGATATACACCTAGCTGATTTAAAGAAAAGACCAGGTATTCACTCCGAGTTTGAATTTCTAGCAAACCATCTTGTCAAACCAACTAATTCACAACCAAAATAAAATTTGATACCCACCACGGAGTTAGAAGTTACAAATCAAGTCGAGGACATTCCAACACTCAAAAATGAGACCAATGTTATAAAAACAGTGTCACTAGGGACTACCGCCAAGATTTTTGAATTGCTGGAGAAATACTTGCCTATTCTCCTACAATTTTATTCCATGGGTATGGGACACACCCTAGGAATTACTTCTCTTCCATCATAAAAATTTTTTATGGTAGAAGTAACCAAAGCAAAAGAAATAGATATAACAAATATCCCAACATCCATTTTCCCAAAAAAGTATTGGAATCTCCACTTTGATGGAGCTATATGTTGCTTTAGAGATGGAGCAGGAGTGATCTTTACTTCACCTGATGGAAAGATGCTACCCTTCACCTTTAAATTAAACTTTGAATGTACAAAAAACGGGGCTGAGTATGAAGCTCTCCTCCTTGGCCTCATTCTAGCTACAAGATTGGGTGTCGACAACATTAGAGTACTGGAAGACTCACAATTGGTTGCAAACCAAGTATCTAAGGTATATGAAACTAGGGTTGAACATTTACAACTCTATAAGATAGCAGTATTAGATCTAAGTAAGGGATTTAGCTTCATATCAATTGAAGCGATCCCACGAGAGTAGAACCTTCTCACAAACTCGATAGCAACCTCAGCTTCCTGTTTCACCCCAAACAGTGAGTTGGAGGATACAAATTTCATGGTATCATTTCATACTGAGCCATTAGTGTGAAAAATACCAACAAAATCACTCCTAACTCATGGAGAGGCTGAGGATGATATTTCCATCATAGAATGCTTTGAAGATGATAGAATCACTCTCGAATATCTAAAATCTTATGTGGAGCTACACCTTGCTCACCGTTTAGTTGATATTTCCCTAATACCACATTCATCTTCCTACTTTGGAAATCCCACGGTCGAGTCTCCTCCACAAAAGGATCTTGATATCTATGAGATAGAAAATGGAGAAATCTTGGAGCTACCTCCAACCCCACTTGAATTTGAAGAAGGTAACGCTTCTTTGATAGAAGAAACCATCGACATAAACATTGGAATGGAGGAAGAACCAAATATTTTAAAGGTAGGACCCTCATTAACTCCAAAGGAGATAGACATACACACCCAAATCCTCAAATAACATCAAAAGAATTTTACATTTAATTATAAAGAAATGATGGGCATTGCACCACAATTTGCGGTACATAATCTTGTCACTAAAATAGATGTGAAACTAATTAAATAGAATTCAAGAACAATGAAGCCAAAAGTGGCTCTCATGGTAAAAGAGGAAGTAGTAAAACTTCTCCGAGTAGGATTCATCAAGCCCATTGACTATTCACAATGGGTGTCTAATATTGTCCCTGTCCTCAAAAAGAATGGGAAGAAACACATTTGTATAGATTTTTAGGATATTAACAAAGCTTTTCCCAAGGATGACTTCCCATTACCATCCATCAATGTCATCATTGATGCAACAACTGGATTTGAATTATTGTCCGTCATGGATGGGTTCTCAGGGTACAATCAGATTAAAATATCTGAACAGGATCAAGCCAAAACTACATTCATAACTCCCTGGGGAACTTATTGTTACGTTGTCATGCCATTTGGCCTTAAGAACGCCGGCGTTACTTATCAGTGGGAAATGACTTATATATTCCATGATCTTATCCATAAAATTGTGGAATCCTATGTGGATGACTTATTGGCCAAAGCCAAGAAATGTTGTGATCATCTAGAAGTGCTCCGTATCATCCTCTCACGATTAATTGAATATGGCATCACATTAAATCTAGAGAAGTGTGTGTTTGGTGTGATAGGAGGCAAAATTTTGGGCTACATTACATCTTCATGAGGGATTGATGTTGATCTAGCCAAAATACGAGCTGTTCTCGAAATGGTCCCACCCTCAAATGAGTCTGGAATAAGGTCATTTCTTGGGAAACTCAGTGTAATCCGCAGGTTCATCCCAGATCTAAGTTTTTCCATTCATCCAATCAACAATCTATTGAATAAATATTATAGTGTTGATTGGACTAAAGAATGCAACGAGGCCTTCAAAGTAATTAAATGCTTCTTGTTCTCTCCACCGATGCTAATGCCTCCCAAACCAGACCACCCTTTGATCCTATACTCAAGAGCCACTCACATTTCGCTAGCTTGCATGCTGGCTCAAGAAGACAATGATAAATGGTAACATGTGGTCTATTTCATCAACTGAACATTACTCGATTATGAGACATGCTACACACAGGAAGAGAGATAATGTCTTTCCATAGTCTTTACAACAAAACATTTAAGACATTATATGTTAAACTAGGAAACAAGGGTCATTGTAAAGACAGATCATTTACGAACGTTTATCACACAAGGCTCTTTATCTAAAAAGGATGGATGCTTCATAACCTTAATGGGTGAATTCGAGTTGACATTCATAAACCAAAAATCCATTAAGGGAAAAATCATTGCAGATTGGCTGGTTGACAATCCACTAGATGGAGGCAATCTGGTATATATGGACTTTCCTGATGAGTGTATATACTTCATCGAAACCAAGCCTCCCATCTCCACATGTCCCTAGTATACTGATATCATCAATTTCATCAGAGACCATACATACCCGGAAGGTGCCATGTCACAAAAAAGAAGGTGGTTACGCATTATCACCGCTAAGTATGTTGTTTTAGACTAGGTACTCTATCGTAAAGCCTTCGATGACATGTTTCTAAGATGCATTGATACGGAAGAATCCAAGAATATTCTTCATGAATCCCATAATGGGATATGTGGAGGCCACTTAAGTGGTCACACCACCACTCATAAAATACATCGGATGGGCTATTTTTGGCCCACTCTCGAGCATGATGAAGTGGAATTTGTATGTAAGTGCTATAAATGCCAAGAATTCTCTCACAAGATTCACATGCCAGCACAATCCCTGCAACCAATAGTGACTCCATGGCCCTTCTCCATGTGGGGTCTAGACTTGATAGGGAAGTTCTCTCCCTCATCAACCGATGGCCATAATTTTATAATTACAGCCATGGAATATTTTACCAAATGGGTAGATGTCATGCCTCTCACCACTGTACCAGGTTCAGTAATTGCCAAATTCATTCTGAACCAAATTAACTATAGGTATGGTGTCCCACAAGTCATTATCTTAGATAATGGCACATCCTTTAAAAATGACGAAGTTCATTATTTATGTAGCAAGTCCAAGATAAACCATCATACGGCCTATCTTTACTATCCTCAAGCCAATGGGTAGGCTAAAGTGACAAACAAATTGTTAAAAGCTATTCTCCTCAAAACGATCAAAGGAGAAAAAGCAAGATTGGCATGTAAAACTATATGCAGCCTTGTGGGCCCATCAAACCTCAATAAGAACACCAGCAGGAGCAACTCCTTTCTCACTGGTATTCAAAGCAGAAGTAGTTCTCTCGCTTGAGGTTGAAATACCCAGTCTTCGTATCTCATTACAAGGGATTTAGGATGTAGAAGCTTACAGGGAGGCACACCTCTCTCAACTGAAAAGCCTTGACGAGGTCAGGTTAAATACTAAATAGTGGCATAGAGCCTATGCTGACCAGATGTGTTGGCAATACAACAAAAAAGTCTATGAGTGAGAAATATATGAGGGAGATCTAGTTCTAAGACTAGACAGCTGGATTTATAAGAAAACCGGTGAAGGAAGGAAGTTCCAGCCCAAATGGTTGGGCCTATACCGAGTCATGAAGGACTATGGAAATGGTGCATATCTTTTATGTAAGTTAGAAGGTGAGGAATTCAGTGAAACTGTCAATTCCTTGCATCTTAAGCGGTTTTACACATAGAACATCAAAGTCATTACTAGTACATTATAGCTACCTACATTGCATTAGTATTTTAGCTACTTCATTATGTCCATTTTGTAAAAATGGTAGTCCAGGAGCTTACTCTTAAACAGTCTATTACAAATTTCTGAAAATATTGGCAAAAGCTTTCATATCACATCTCTTCAAGCATCATCAGAAATTTTTTCAAATCTTCTCATCAAGTTCGACAGACAAGTATTGACGAAAACCATACCAAGGCCTGCATACTTGGCTTTGCTATTTATTTCTACTAGGTGAAGTTGTCCTTGCGTACAGTCTATTCTAGAAGCTTCTTGGTGTCACATCTATCCCTCTTAAATCTCTTTGAATGAAAATATATCCCAAAGTTATAGGTCAGAAAAGTCAAAATCAAATGAAATCAAAAGCACCAAGCAAACAAAATATTTTATTTTACACACTTCTTTTCCCCATCAACCTTCGGTGATAAGCCCACATCTCTTACTAGTGGTGTGAGGTTGGGAATGGAAATAAGTGCCCTTACTCACCTATATCCTACCTTTGGTGGCAAACTCGTGCTTATTACTAGTGGCATAAGGCATGGTGTAGGGGGTCCAGTCACACAAATGAACAAATCTTGGTATGCTAAAAACACAAATCAAATTATATTAAGGGAAAAAAAATATCCAAATTCCAAAGAGATCAAATCCTCAAAACCATATTTTGTCAACCAAGTTTCCATTTATGAATCTAAGTCTAGATAAAATGGAAAGTAAGTGGCTTTCTAAGCATGGTAGTAGTTCTGGGTAGGATCGGTGTGTAGGTCTAAATTTGGTTCTTATTATTGGTTTTTCTATCTCTCATCATTCCATTCAATCAAAATCATACAACTTGTGCCCTTCCTAACTCTTGGTGTTGAGCCCTCATTTTTTAGTAGTTGTGTGGATTTGGGATTGGGGCAAGTTCATCTCTTTATCACTATGCATTCGTCACATTTTTCCAACATAAGAAGAAATTAAAAACATTGCTGAAAGAGTTCAAAAGTTCAGTATTACCATATGTTAGTATCATCTCATATCAGCATTACAAAAGCATACAGAGTAAAGCATTATATCTACTATCATTTGTTATCCATTGCATACATTCTGAAAACATGAAAACAGTATTCTAAAAATATCTAAATTACGCATGTGGAAACAAGTCACAAAATTCTAGATGCCAAGAGTCTAGATCCAAATATATATATATATATATATATATATATATATATATATATATGTCAGGTTTCATATACAATGCCATAATGCACTAGGCATGGTCAAAATGCTCAATGAGCCCAAAAAGTACAAAAACACTCATATAGACATCTAACAAAATGCTACAGTGATAGTCTCTCAATCCCTATGGGATCCCTCAGAGGGTGCGCAACCATGCCTAGGACTCTGGCTATGTTGGCACTCCGAGTACACTGAGGGCTTGCAGTCGCGACTAGTAGCTTTTGTCTCACTATGAGAATGGCTCCTCCTCATCAGGAACTCAGTTGTCCTATATCTAGCTACCTCCATGCGGAGAGAAGTCATGATCTTCACCACATACCAGACAGAGGAAAAAACATCAGTGTGTCTACCAGCTGCTGAGGGCTCCCCCACATCCATGGAAATCTCAGAACGAGTCTTCTCCAAGGGGAGAAGCAAGGTATCAGTGCACACTCAGTGAATCAAGTCTCACCACTCATCAGCACTCACTGTAAACAAAGGAGAAAACAAGTTAGAAAACAATCAACGATAAAACCAAGAGTAAACAAAACAAAAAGAAACAAAAAACTAGGACAACTCTAACTAAAACAAATGTTAAGAGAAGAGTGATAACTCACTCGAATCTCCAGGCCTCCAAGAAGGATCTCTAGGATCCGCACCCACCACTGACTGGTGCCCCTCACCCACATCTGGGGAAATGTGATGGCCTATAACAGACTCACCATCCCCACCTAAATCCTAAGAGAGAAAATCCTTTAAAACTAGAGTCACCCTCTCTGCACTCCGCTCCGCCCTCTCAGCCTGTAGGATCTCCTGAGTTTCATGCCACTCGGGATCACTATCATCCCCCCCACCTGTCTCACTGATATCTATGTCCTTTGTCTCCTCCTTGGTCTCTCCCCTAGTAAACTCCTCAGACTCAGATTCCACGTCAATGGGCTCATCACTACTATGAGCGGGACTAGTGGCAATCTGAATTAAGTGTTCCTGAGGAGCACCGGCTCTCCCTTGTGCATGTACCACCCTCCTAGCCGCAATAGGAGTACCAAGAGTAACAATAGTCCAACCCCGGCCTCTAGGACCTCCCTGAGCCTCACGGATAGATTTATACACTGGCATCACCGGAGGAAGCATGTCGCTATAGGGGAGGCCAAAATGTTGTGGAACTCTATCAAAGGGGTGTATCTCTAACTTCCCTACCCTATCTATCAACTGGATGGTGGTCTGGCAGGTAATTAGTGTAATGGTCTCCTATCCCCATACCCCTACCATGGCCTAATAAGGAGTGGCCTCCATGTCTGCAGTGGTCAAAGAGGCCACTAGCTGGTGAGGTGCTCTAAGAACTATCATCCCCATCTACCTTGTTGCTCTGACAGCCCCGGGATCCTCCACCTCTACACCTCTCCCATATGTGGTGATGTTCTCATACACCCAACTCATGACAAGATTCAGGTGGCTCAGTGACTTCCCCTATAAACAGACTACCCTATATAAGTCATGGTAGGTAGTCCCGAGGATATCTGATCCCCAAGCATAGACACGTCTATGGCCCTCGATCTATGCAATAATGGGGGCCAGTAATATAAGAGGGTATCCCTTCCCTTGTCCCCAATCAGTCTGGATGCAAGGATTCCCATGATGGCCTTGTGGAGCAAGGGAATGTATGACTCAATAATAGAGTGGATCCTCATGCCCTTCTTTGATCCCATCGATACAACTGCATCTCCCATGTAGGTGGCCCACTGAACCACCTGTGATTTACACATTGTTGTCTTAAGAGATAGCCACCGCCCAAGGATTAGAACCCCCAGTATACGGTAAACATCCTCTAGTGTGATGGACCACTCACCCCTAACTCCTAAAAATCGGAAGGTGTTCCAATCCGCATCCCAATATGAGAACAAATCACATAGTATGTGACTAGCAGGTGTAACATGAGGAACCTATGCAATCCTCCATATACCATCCCTCTGGAAAGTATCCCGCTCTGCCTGGGAGAGTTCCTCTAACACTACTGGGAGCCAATCACACTCCCTCTCTCAACTCCATCTAATATACTCCTCCTTCTGCATACACCCAAAAACACAAAAATAAGTTAATATCAAATCCCAATTAAAAAGACTAATAAAAACATGTGAAAATTCAAAAAAAGCAAAAACAGATAAGGTAAAGCATTGTTTTACCACTCTTTCTCAGACTGCCGCCCTGTACAAAGCAGTGGTTCCGTAACCACTGTCTTATAAGGTGGTGATCCCGTAACTGCCACCCTACACAGGGTGGCGCCTATCCCACAAACCTAAATGGCACGTAAGCCCTAAAAATGCTTTAAAACAAGCAAAAACACCTTTTTAACAAAAAAAGAAACCTACCCTATGGACACCCCCCCTAGAAACACGATTAAAGCTAAAATTTTCAAAAATGATCCCCCTAAGCAAAAGATTTCATCATTTTCACATTTTAGGTTTAAAAGCAATAAATCGAGAAGAACTAACCTGAGACTTCGCAGGACAATGTTTCACTCTCAGAGGCATGATCACTATCTCACCACGAACGTTTTGACTACAATCTCATCGAAAACGGTCACCATGGGTCCCAGAGCTCAAAAACTATCAAATCAATCCGCGTAAATGAATAGTAAACTGACCTTGTTTTATATAAATAGCCCTCTTAATTTGATTTTGAATGTCTTTCACAGGGATAGAGCGCCAATGGAGGTAAGTTCTAAACTCCGCATAGATGGTAAGTCCTCTTCTCATATCAATTCAGCCTTATTTCTCAATTTATATTATCTAGCTGCACTTGAGTCCCCTTTTTCACTTTTACAAGTAACGGGATCTTGGATAGCGACTTTCCAGCACATGAGTGTGTCAGGTATAGCTTCAAACTCCCCATTTTGGAACCACAATACTCGGATCCACCGTTTTATGCATCTCCTTGTCTAAGACACTTATCTGAGGGGGCAATATGTACATACCTGAAATTATAGGGTACTGTACCACAAGAACGATGTTACACATGCCCCAATGATGATACAGATCTCCTTGCAAGGTGCTCGGAATCAAGAAAGGCTCGCCATGTATACGCTTGTATCCTGCATACCCCGCTCAACCTCCACATGCTTAGTTTTTCCCTTTTTCCCCATTTCTTCTTACGTTTTGTCTTCAGTGACAGAACCGCCACCCAACCTGGGTGGTGGTCCCGTGACCGCCACTCAGGACAGGGCGATGGTCCCGTAACCGCCACCTTACATAGGGTGGCAGTTTTGTTCACATTTTCTAGATTCCTTCAATGATCGCGTCAAACGTAAATCTTCAAATTTACACGCTTTCTTCAACCACTTTAGCTTGCATTAATGTTTTTGGTTCCCTATGAATAGTGTTTTTCCTTTCTTTATAGTAAAAGAGATCAAATGGGAGTTACCCTCTGGTAAATGCATTGGTTATAAATATCTAGCTTGTTTTTAAGCAAATGGCCCCTCATCCTCTCAATTCTCTTGTTTAGTTTTTCAATTCCTTGCTTAGAATTCTGTTAGTTTCATGTTTTGCTTCCATTGTTGGCATTTTAGAGGTCATATCATCTTCTTGTTTAAAGTCTTGTTTCATTGCTGCTGCATACAGTCAGTTTAACATAGAATAGCTTCATTTCTAGGCTAGAATCCATTAAAGTTGCAGGTTTTTTTTTGTCAAAAGGATAGTTTCTGAAACTCTTGGTACACTTGTGTTGTATTTTTGTAATAAATCCCACTAGGAATTTCATAGTCAAGCTCTGTTCACTTGCGCCATCTCTCTCCTACTTGCATTGTATTCGATCTATATCCAAAGCTGTCATTGTTCGAATACCATCTTCTGTTGATAATATCATATACATGCTTTTCTGGATTCACGAGGACACAAAGGAATGAGGAGATCACACTGAGGGGATGAAATCACACACAACTAGATTTACCACTGTTATGTAAATGTCAGGTTTGAGCTATCAAAGTTCTAGTTATGACATATCAAATAGAGTAGTGAATTATTTTATTTTAGTTGAAATTTTACTCTCGATATCACCAGGGAAGCTGTGGGGATTGATATTTTCTGAGAAACTATGATTCATTCCTCACTTCTAAGGTAGGATCGAGAGCCTTTCAATTCAAAATATATAGTTGCTTAGATATTTAGGATAAATCCCAACTGCACAGGAAAATAGCCATACCAAGCTATGTTGTTTGTTTTTTTTATGTTATTAGATTAGTTGTTAATTTTATAGATATACTATAGTAGTTGCTCTTTAATTTCATTAAAATACATCATTGAAAAATAAAAAAATAGAAGGATGCTTACATAGTGTAAATACCTCTTTTGTAATCAGTTTATTAAATGTTAGTTAAAAGTTGAATCATTTTGTATGACAATCACAAGACCTAGAGAGCCTAGAGAATATATATTTGAACCCATAGTACTTCAACCAAATCTACCCATGACCTTAGCTGATATAGATCAGGACCTCATGATACAAGTCTTTCGAGCAACAGAAAATTTATGAGAAATTAGTGAGAAACTAAGACGATTAAACATAAAAAACAACAAAGCTTACACATTCTGGTCAAACCATCCAAACTATAGATTGCCTTGATAAAACATCTGAATGACTGTGCAAGGATTCGAACGAGAGAAAAAATTTGGTTGCAATCATTTGGTTCCACAACCCAATGCAGGAGACCTCCTCATTGACATAGATACTAGCTTACGTATTCAAATTTCCAGAACACCTGTTAGGTACTCTGAGAAAATCATACAACTTCTAGTTCTAAACGTAGAGGTTGAAAAGGCATATGATTACTGGGTAATTGGGAGAAGGGATTGATTCTTCACATGACCATAATAGGTCCACAACAACCACAAACTCACGGTTGTGATCCCTAACTCCCACAACCAAACGGGCCTATAAATCAGTTAAGTATTGACACCGGCTTACAAACATTGGTATTTAGATCTTCACCACTCCCGCCAAATATTATAGTACAATTCTTCGTATTAAACATAGAAGCCAATCAATCTAATATTTTCTTGACTAGACCAGAAAACCATCCATAGTTCACTACAAATCCATTAAACCACCTACCACTACTTTTATGACCTTATTTGGAGATATATACGAAGCTCCCACAGGTCACTTCCCACATATCCAACAACCAAGAAACAGGATCTCAGCAGAGCTCAACATTGATTGGAGCCTCCAAGCAGCCATTATATCCAAATGAACCATTACACAAATTCAATTTAGGAGGGCCTTCTTCACCTTAGATTCGTAGATTCCATTATTGCATATGGAGGATTTAAGATTACCCGATTAGCTTGTCTGTATCTATCCGCATTCAACATTCACTTGTTGTCTCGACATGACCTCGAGAGGTTGGGTACGAGGAAGAGGTACTTGTAGATTCCCATGCTCACATGTTACTTTTCCATCGTATAGTTTCCTTATGTGTGGGTGAAGGTGATCCCCCTTAAACCAGGAATTGATTAGGCAAAACGTAGAATCGGTGAGTGGGTTGATAAATGGTGAACGTGATGAAGAAAAAGGTGGGTAACGGAGGTAAAAAAAAGGAAAAAAGGTCTACTCGGGTAATCTAGGTAATGGGTCAAGGTCAAAGGTAGTAACAATCAAACGCATGCACATGTATAAAATACAGCACGGTACCAGATTGAAGAGCAGGAAAACTCGACATTGTCTAAGGTTGATAAGTTTATCCAAACAAGGTTGAGGTGATTCTGGTATCTAAGGTAAAGGATATGGTCAGGAAACATGCCATAGGTTAGGTACAGGAACATTTAGGTATGTTTTGGTACACCAAAGGTTGGGTTAGGATAAATGGTTGCTGTAAGAGGCAAGGTAAGGTCAGGATGTCCATCAACACAGGTAACAATGTCATAAGGTATAGCGAACACATGAGGTCATGGGTCACTAGCGATGCCCCAAATCCAAGTATCTAGGTCATGGCATGGGTAGGGCCGAGCGATAGGTAAAATAATGAGTCCCCAAATGAGGATGAGGTGAGGGGGGTAAATGATAAGGTTAGTAGGATAAGGGTAAAGTGTCCAAGGTAGATGTGGGTGAGGAAAAAGGGATGTTAGGTCAAAAATTGAGGGTAGGAGGTAGCATAAAGACTAAGCAGTGTAACCGATGATGGTTTTAAGGAACCAATTTTGGTCATGATGGACCAACCATGATAAGCTAGGGCACAGGACCGATGTCGGTTAAGGTAAACTCGTCACTGGTCAAGTCGGGTAGGTTATAAAAAGAAAAATTACCATATTTTTCAAATCATATGTCTTTTATCGAATTGGGGAAAATGATAAGTGAAATAGGAAAAGGTGGAAAGTGACAGAGTGAGACTAAGGACTGAGTTGGAAATCCATGTGGCTTGTGATACTTGGTAAATATGTGGATCCACGAGCTAGGTTGGATCGATTTGATTTGATTGATTAGTTGGAGAGTGAGAGGTCATTTGGTGATTATAGAGGTAGGAGAAGGATCGGGGGAACCAATAGTGCAGTGGCTGGAGGTGCCACTATGCAGATGGCACTGTGATGAGGTAAGATTCAATATTACACTTTGTTTTGTTTATTATATTGAATTAGAGGTCGGGTGGGTGAAAACGGGTTTTTTGGGGGAAAATGAATTTTCAATTGTGGGAGGGAAAATCAATGAAAATAAGAATGGGGAGGGAGGTGATTGGGTGAAGAAGGGGTGGGGAAGGGTGTAGGGGGGATTTGGGTAGGATTGGGTGGGTAGAAGGGAGTAAAAGGGGATTTTGAGGAAAAATGGGAGTTTCGGCGTCGTGGTTTTTACAACGACAGTGCCCGGTAATAGTTGAAGGTTAACCAACATTGGTGTTAGCGTGCTGGTATCGATCACAATTAGGTGACCAATGCCGGTTTAAGGGGGACTGGGGTTGGTTAAGGGTAACCGGTATCAGTTATGGTTTGGGGAAAAAGGGGGCCAAGAGTGCCCTAGGTTGGGTGGGTGAGGTAGGTAGGGGTAAGAGAAGTTGCTTAGTGAAAATCATAACATAGGTAAGGGGTAAAAATAGGTAAGTGTGAATGATAGTGGATTAGGTTTGGTTGGGTAGATAGAAGATGTGATACAAAGGTAAGGAGGTCTAGGGAAAGAGAGGTAGGGTAGTAGGTATAGGTGAGGTGCTGAGTGAGCTCGTGGTTATGAGTAAGTTATATTAATATGATGTTTTTGTTGGATGTAGGTGAGAGATCAGTTATGGATGTGAGACAGGGTGCCACCCCAAATCATGACAGTTCGTGGGGCAGCGATAGTCGAGGAGTGGAGGCACGTCACAGATGTTGGCCTGAGTAGGGTCATGCACTACCAGTATGTAATCTGGCAGCCAAGTCTGATGGTCTCTCTCATCGATAGATGGGATTCCATGACCACCATGTTCGATCTATCAATTGGGGAGATGACATTCACCCCTAGAGGATGTGTATAGGATCTTGTAATTACCCATATTGGGGATGCAGGTATATTCAATTTCCTCAAAGGCATGTGAGGAGTTGATGCTGACATTATTTGGTGAGAGACTGGTGGAGTTGACATTCCAAAGTGTTAGACTGAGCTATGGAGAGATGTACCTAGCCCGTCAAGAGGAGATGAGGCTAGTAGTATTGTTGATGGAGGCAGTCTGTTGTTTTGCACTTCCAAATGAAGAGGGTGAGAGATTCCCATGATCATTGATGGGGGTATTACATGAAATGATGATGGATAGGACACACTTTATCTGGGGTCAGCATTCCTGGTGTATCTATATAGAGATCTATGGATGTATGGGCAGGTCCGCAAGTTCAGTCTGTGCTGCACTTTTATTCTTCACTATTGGGCCTACGAGCACATTATTTTTGTTCATCTAATTGGTATTCCTTGGGTAGATGTATTTGAGCCTAGTTTTATTCGGGTGTGGTATAGGAGATGGGTGCCTGTGATACGAGAGTGTCAATCAGGAAGGGTAAGACATGATGTGGCCTATTACAGGTAGTTACTGGAGGGATTATGTAGTGTGGACATTAGTTGGATATTTTATGTGAGCTATCCCTCATACGGACAGATGGCTGATGAGCTAGATGGCCTGCAGATACTTAGGTGGATTGAGGGGCATCGTGCAGGGGAGCACGAGATGATTCCAGTAGACAGGGTCTGATGGAAATTTGTATTACTACAAGATATACCACTACCCTTCCCACATTATAGGAGAGATGATGTGGAGAGACCACTACTGCTTTCACAGCCAAAAATACCTAATGGGCAAGAGGATCAGGTTATAGACCGGCATATTGATGATGCCGAAGTGACGGACAGGTATAGATAGTGGTGTGCATCCCTTCTATAAGGAGTACCTCCCAGGTTGGGGAAGAAAAATTTAGCCACCATCATTGTGTAGAGATACATCCTACAAGGGTAGGTGGCAACCCTGATTACACAATTGGGGATGGTACAGGGGCATTTAGTAGCTTTGGAGGTGGAGGTGGCTGCATTGCATATGCAGGTGGCTAGTTTACAGGCCCACATGGCCCAAGGTGGAGATGGAGAGGGTGATAATGAGCAGGTAGCCACCCTACAAACACATGTTACAAGTTTACAGGGCCATTTGGCCACTGCACAAGCACATATTCAGGCACTACAGGCTCAGGTATAGGAACAGGGTGTGAGACTGATGGCACCTCCACAGGCATCAAGAAAGGGTCCCAATTCATAGGTAGGGGTGGGACAGGATCCCACAGGATAGGTATAGGGGCCGAGACCGATGGGGCCACCACAAACAGTACCCATATCCAAGTTACGGGATGCCCTAGGTGAGGCCAAATATTATCAGGATCAATTGATGGCGGCCGGGATAGATTTTCTATCATATGGAGAGTACAGGGCACAACAGGCCTCGAATGAGATGACTAGATCCCATACCCACAACATGGAGAGCACAGGGGGCCATTGAGCTCTAAGACAAAATCAGGGTGAGGCTACCAGTTCACAAAGGCCAGCTCCAGGTGATACACCCACAGGGACCCAGCCACAACCTATGACAGGTGGTGAGATTTTATCAGGCTACCATACATGAGCCAAGGAAGAGATATGAGAGATTGGTATGGATGATGTTCGACATGATGATGCCTAATGCACATTCCTCCATTTTTATGTATTTGATTCAATTTTTATATATACTGGCATGTGTTCTGAAGAGAGTGAGGATGTATAATATTTTTGTATATTTTTTATCATATACCGGCCTGCGTGCCAAAGATGGTGAGGCTGTATATGAGAGTTTTGAGAGATTTTGTTATATATATCAGCCTACATGCTGAAGATATTTGAGAGTTATGTATATGGAGACACATGTTTGGATATTGTTATTTATAGAGATGATGATGATTATGGTCATTATGTGTATACATGGTTGAGGTTATCTTGCTATTTTGATTTGTATATGTGATGGAAACCAAGTTGTGTAGGCATGATAAAGTCAGTGCATAAACATGGATTGAGTTAGGTTGAAGGCATGGTTGAGTTAGGTTTTTGTCTAGGCATAGATTGATTCAGGTAAACGGAATGGTTGAGTTAGGTTGTGGTCTAGGCATGGATTGAGTTAGATCATAGGCATGGTTGAGTTAGGTTTTGGTCTAGGCATGGATTGAGTTAGGTCATAGGCATGGATTGAGTCAGGTCATAGGCATGGTTGAGTCAAAATTGGTTGAGTTTGTAATTCATTAATTTGAGCAATTTATGATGATATGGGTTAGGTTTGAGATGTTTTATAGTAATATGCATGATAACGGTAAAGAAATGGTAGACATAATGAATGTATGTTTGATGATGATAAAGGTGGAAATAAATATGTTGTTTGATGGGTTTAAATTCCAATTATTGATATAAAAGGAAACTAACTAGGGTAAAATGTGACTTAGAAAAATGAAAGGTGAATTGGTTCGGGTAGAGAGTGGCTGAGCTAACCTCCAAGGGCCCCATGCCCTCAGAGTGCTGCCTACATAGTTCCTGTGAAAAGGGACCTTAGGCCGATGTATTTCTCCCATAAGCTAGGGAATAAATTGAGGAGGTATGAGAATGAGGTGGTGGGTTATAGGCATGATTGAGTCTAGGCATTTTAGGTATGGGTGAATTGTGGGCACATTGGTATGGGTGATATTGAGTTGATTGTGGTGAAAGATGAGAAATTACCTGAAGATAAGCATCAAGGATCAAGTCCTATATAAGGTAATCAATACGTAATGAGGAAGGTTAAAAGATAAGAGGAGGCAATAAAGCCACATGATTGGTAAGGATCATAATGGGTGGGTCATACCTTAGATAAGGTGGATGTACATAAGACGCTAAAAAAACTACATGATTGATTATTCCAAAGGTGAAGAGTAGTCACATGATCACCAAATGTCATGGTTACAATAGGTCCCTTGAGGCAGTAGGAAATGAAAATGTGAATGGTGAGAGGGTGAAAGGTGGTTAGTTCATATGGTATTAGGTAGCATGCCTTTTGGCAAGAGACCAGAGGTCACAATGAGTGAGTCCATGATGAAAAAGTTTTTCTGTTTGACTTGTACTTGAGATAGACTGATTGATGTGGGAAGTCTATGTGGGATGAGGAAATTAACTCCTTGAGGTCTTTGCGAAGCTGATGGATGGGGGAAGCTTCGGATTCTCTATTTTTTTTTTTAAAGATCTTTACATAGTTGTCTTTCAAGGGAGAAGTCTACTTATAACAATGATGTAGAGAGAAATATGTCCTTTTGAGGGAGTCATATTTTATTGGAATTTTGACTCAAGGAGTTGAATACCATGTGAGGTATTTTAAGTCATGGACAAGAATAATATGAAGAATCGGATTCTTGTTTAGAAAGCAAGGTGAAACAACCATGGGATCTCATCTAAAAGTAGATGAAAAGTATCCATGAGAATCATGCCATGTGCACCGCCGTGGTACACATATTTAAGATACAATAAAAGAGTGACGGGTACACACATGATTCTTGTTTAATTGTTGCGGGTGGTATAGTTAAAGGAGGGAAGTGAAAATCACTCAAGGGATGAGTATGAAAAGAGGCAGAAGGTGAGGTAGGACTGAAATTCAATAGTAGAATGGTCGAAGATGCAAGGCATTGAGGAGCTCAGGTTCGGGTTTACCATCGAGTGAAGACAAATGATAAGCACCTAATCCATAAGTATGAGTCACAATGTATGGTCCAAGCCAATTAGGAGAAAAATTTTCCCGTTTACTTTTTTTTACTTTGGTTACATGTTGATTTTCTTTTAGGAAAAGGTCACCAACTTGGAAGGTTCATTCATGGATGCGTTTTTCATAGGCACGTTTGATACATTTTTGGTAAACTTGAAGATGGTCAAGAGCATTAAGACAGTGTTTGTCTAATAACTCAAGTTGTGCTAAACGGTCCTGACGAAAGTTTTCATCCATGAGCATTTCATGGAGAGAAATGTGGAGTGAGGGAATCTAGACTTCGAGAGGTAGAAAAACCTCTATAATGTAGACCAGAGAAAAAGGTGTGGCGGCGGTGGAAGTGTGAATACTAGTGAAGTATGCCCACAGGGTGAAAGGAATGTGCGTATGCCAGTCCTTCCCAGTATCGTTAACCACTTTCATGAGAATTTTGTTTAAGGTTTTATTAGTGGATTTGGCTTGGCTGTTGGTTTATGGGTAATAAGGTGATAAGAAACTTAGCCGAATGTTGAAAGCATCGCAAAGTTTCTACAACGTTTTATTTTTGAATTTTTTTCCATTATTAGTGATGAGGAAATGAGGAAAACCAAAGCAACAAATGATGTGATGATTGATGAACTCACATATTTTCTCGGCTTTCATGGAGATGAGTGGTATGGCTTCAACCCATTTTTTGTAGTATTTGGTAGCAGTGATGATCCATTGATGTCACTAGGAAGAATTGGTATTGATTTCTCCAACAAGATCCAAACCCCATTGAGAGAAGGTCCAAAGGTCACAGGTAACCTATAAAGCATGACTAGGTGTATAATGAAGGTTGGCATGTTGTTGGCATTTACACAATGCTTAATTTATTTGCAACAATCATGTTTGAGAGTCAGCCAGAAATAGCCTAGGCAAAGAATATGCTTAGGAACAGCAAGGCCACTGAAGTGACCTCCACATATGCCATCATTAACTTCCTTAATGGTATAAGGAATTTCAGAACTCATAAGGCACCGTAAGAGAATACCATCGAAGCTGTGCTTTTAGAGGAGGCCACCCATGATGACATAACGAGAGACTTTTTTAAGAAAAGCGCATTGTCCATTACGAGTGAGGTTGGGAGGTAAGATGGACAGAAAAATATAGTCTGAGTATTGTGTTGTCAAAATTCCCCCCCAGGTAATTTTGATAACAGATTGATTCAAGGCCCAAAATCATGTTTCTGGGGTCCCCTCAACTTCCTTCTAACTCTCCTATCCAAGAAGAAGTCCTAACAGGTCGAGAAAATGGAAGAAATTGTAGAAAACTAGCTTGGAGCTGAAATACAGAGGAAATTGGCTAAGTCCTAGTCCAGGAGGTCCTTGGGACAGTTGGGACATCGGGGCGCGAATCAGCCGAAAAGCCTCCAGGCGATCTGCTCAGCATTTGGGACATTTGGGACATTAGGACGCGTGGGACGCAAAAATCCGAACCGGCCGGAAAAATGAAGAAAATTACCTAATTCTTGTTTCGCTCAGTAAGGGACATATGGGCCAAAAGTACGCGGAAGACACGGAGCGGCCAATTTGGCGCAAGTCAGTCCATTTTGGGCAGATCGGAAGTATTTGTCCCAGGTAGTCCGGGACAGTTGGGACAAAAGTACGTGGAGGACGCGAACCGCCTGGATCAGCCAAAACAGGGAACTTTAGTCCGAGACAGTTGGGACATAGGGACGCATGGGACGCAAAAAGTCGAAAGAGCCGAGAGCCAATCAAATCTTGCCACGTGTCTTCGCTGCAAAGAGGGACAAGGAAGCCAAAATCGGGCGGTTCGGAAATATTTGTCCCAGACACTTTGGGACATCCAGGACAGAAGGACACGTAGGACGTGAAAAGCCGAAGGAGCCGCCAACAAATCAGAACGTGCCACGTGTCCTAAGGGGAAGGTGAGTTCAGAGCTCAGGGAGAGTTTTGGAAACTTAGCAAATTTTTGGCCCAAAACTAAAAGGTAAAGGTTTTCCCCGCACCCCTGTCCTCCAACCAGATCATGCCACGTGTCCCAAGTGGCGGGGGCACGGGGAAAAAATGGAAAATGTTCCAAAGTTATAAAAAGGTTGAAATTTCAAAGGAAAGCCTACAGAAAGGTGGAGGAGAGAGAATTTCTCATCCAATCAGCACCTGACATGTGTCATCCAGATGGCAGAGCGTGGGAATAAATTCAAAATCTGTTTTTGCCTATTTTTGCCCTAAAATCTTCAGATCACCATATCTTTCGATCCAGAGCTCGGATTTTCATGTTCTTTATATCAATGGAAATATGATGAAATTCTCTACACAATTCTGGGGTCAATCTTACATTTTGGTTCATTGTGGATAGATGAAATTGAGAAATTCCTCTGGCACGTAATAATAAGTAGAAGCGACGTTTCAACAACCAGCTTTAATGTAACAGACAGTTCACCATTTCTGCTAGACAGTCTGCCATTTTGCCAAGATTCACTGCTTCTGCCATAATGAGATGAGCTAAATGCAACCTAGAAGTGGTTGGGGTAGATCTGGATTTCCTCTCTCTTCCCTCTCTCATTCTTCCTATATATTGTAAGGAGGGGCTTCTTTCTGAAGGTTGAACATTCCTGTTTTGCTCCTCCCTTCTTCTCTTTATCAGGTGAATTTGTGGAGTCTGAACCTCCCATTTAAAACTATAATGTGACTCTACCTTTTGGAATTCTATAGTGTATTGTATCAATCTTTGGAGCAAGTAATGCATATCTGTGGATGATTCTCACTCCTCTCTGTGTTTATTTGCATCCTCCTGGTCTTTCACTGCAAGTTTTTGTTATCTGTGCATGATCTTGCATCACATTTGAATGGTCTATGTTTATTAGCAAGACAGGTGTTCTTCATTCCTTAGTGCATCACCTCTATTAGCTTAGGTTTATTTTTATGAATCTCTCTCTCCCTGTCTCCTTGGCAAGTTAGATTAGGTTTTGAGTAAACCCTCTACATTTTTCATGTGCATCTGAATAGAGGAATAGGAACCAGCCTTCTCTAGAGATTCCTTTCTCATTTTTACAGGTCCCACACCTAGAGAAAGGATTCAATGTTGTACAATCACACTGGATGCCTGAAGATCATCTTAGAAACCTGATTTGCATCTAGGGGTGTTGTGATTTTGCATCAATAGTCTTGGCACACACGGTGGGACCCTAGAGGTCTCATTTTTATTACAACAAAGTTGATGTGCATCTGCTGCAATTTTCTTGCTTGAAAAGAGCTATTATTTGCATATCTGGCGACTCCAAGGGGAAGAATCAACTGGTTTCAGTAGTGCAGGCCTGAAAAATCATGAGAAGAGTCACCACAAGGTCAAGAGTTGGAGAAGAAGAAGTTCTATTTGAATATCTGTAATTATCTCCAAGAAGAAGGCAAAGAGGAAGAAGGATTCAAAGGTCTCCATCTCCACCAAACAGAACTCTCTCAACTCCTCCACCTGGTAGGCCTTTCATTCAGTCAACAAGGGTTTTAAGACCAATTAGAATGGCACAAAACAACCCCTATGTCAACTTCACAGGCAGCAGCCCACTTGCCCTCAATGCACAACATCCAATTCCTATTGCAAACTTGAAGAACATTCCATACTTCACTGGAGAAAATCAGACTACTCCAGGTGATCATGTTAAAGACATTGCTAACCTTTGTGCAATCCATGAAATCAATGAGATGCAAGTGGCTGTCAAGTTGTTGGCATATTCATTCAAGGGGAAAGCATTGCAATGGTTCAGAAGCCTTGGAGCTGGTTCTATCAAAAATTGGAATCAGCTGTGTATAGCACTTCATGAGAAATTCAGAGAAAAGGCAGACAACTTGTCTCTTTTAGAGCAGCTGACAACCATCAAGAGAGCTCCCAATGATCAGCTGACCGATTTCAACTTCAGATTTCAAAAGACTTGGGAGAGAATTCCAATGCCAGTCAGGCCAACAGTAGAAGGTGCTTTTCTCTACTATCTCAAAGCTCTAAATTCTAATATTTCTATGTTGATTCATTCCATGGGAGGCATAACTATCCCTATGGCTTATAGCATTGCCATTAGGGCTGAAAATTGTTTGATCCAAGCTAGAAACCTTGCCCCTAGACCTCCCATGCCACTGTTTCCAAGTTTAGAGAGTCCAAACACCAATAAAGCACCTAATTTGGCTCCTTCTCCCACTCCTAGAAATCAGAGTTCAAATGAAGCTTCCATTTCATCTCCAAGTGCCCCAAATGAGCTTCAAGAAGTCATGAAGCAATTGCAAAACCTAGGCAATGAGCTGGTTACTCTCAAGAGGAAACAAGCCCAAGGTTTTAGACCTTCTTATCAACCCCAAGCTCAGCCTAACAGGTAGCCATACCAACCACAAAGGCCTCCTAATCTAGCTACAAATATAAATCAAACAAGGCCTCCTGCCAATAGACCATTTCAGCCCTATAATCCAAATGCCATATCTGCCTCTAAGGCACTGGTGCCAACAAAAAACAACATTGCCTAGGAGTATGATTGGTGTTTTCCATGCAATGAGCCTCACAACCAATCCATGTGCTTCAATGGTGCTTTGAATCAAGCATTAATGGTGACAACTACTGGTGTGGAGGGTGAGGGCAGTCAAGGAAATAGCCAACAACAAGAAACATTCCAACAGCAATCATCCCCAAATGACACCACATTGGTAAATTGGCAAGCAGAGGATTTTTGTGGCATGAACTAGGTAATTTCTTAAGGTGTTACAGCCAACACAAGGTCAAAAAGGAGGAATTTGGGTGAAGAACAACCATTAGCCCCAACCAATTCACAACCTTCCATGGTTCCACAAATGGTTGGCAAGCAAAGTCCAATTTCAAATGCACAAGGGCAGCCAAGAACAGCCCCTAGGCCAACTCAAATACTAGTTGTTGTTGCCCACGTACAAGGAGTGAATGTACAAACCAAGGGATAGAAAAGGGATCCTTCATCACCATTCAGTATCATTGATCAGATGAAGAAGACAAATGTTAATATATCGATGTGGGAGTCCCTATCTATCCCAGGCCAAAGAGATCTGCTGCAAGCTTCCATGAAGGACTGGCCAACTTCGAATCAGCAACTTTGGATGCAAGACAAGGTACTTACAAATGTTTCCCTAAGGGAAATCAGGGAGGACAGCAAGGTAAAATGTTGAAACCCCCTCCTTTCTATGTTTCATTGATCATTGGAAATCAGCTAGTGCACAATTGCATGATAGACTCCGGGGCAAGTAGCTCGGTAATGCCTAAACAAATAGCTGATCAGCTAGGGCTCTAGTATGAAACTATATCCAAAGGAGTAGTGCAGCTAGATGGGACAGCAGTAGCAACAGTTGGAGTGATTAAAAACTTGAGTCTTACCTTGCATGCATGTCCAAATGTTGTTGTTTTACAAGATGTATCAGTCATAGATCTCCCACCACTCTTTTCCCTTTGCTTGTCAAGGGACTTCACAGCCAAGATTGGGGGATATTTGTCTACTGATTGGTCACACATGCTGTTCAGAATGAGGTATGGAACCAAAGCCACCATCAGGTCAAAACCTATTGCAGACTTCCATATTCAGCCTTACACTCCAAGTCAGATTAATGCCAATTGCTCAATATTTGATCAAGAAGATCACCCAAGCTCTGATGAAGCTGACACTAAGGTTGGAAGCATCCCGGATCTAATCTTGATGAATGGGCACACAAGATACATGCTTTTGATCCTTATCAAGAAGTAGAATAATTTGAGCTAGGGGTCTATTGTATACATTAAGAAAATCAACCTATTCCTAGCATCACCAAGCCAAACCACAAGGATGACAATGAGGTATGGCAGCTATTCCTTAATGGATCAAGGAGTAGACAAGGTGCAGGAGGTGGAGCCATGCTTGTTTCACCTCAAGGAGTAAAGTACTATTCAGCTTTTAGATTTCAGTTTACATGCTCCAATAACACTGCTGAATATGAAGCCTTGGTGCAAGGGATGCATTGGGTAATGAAGAGAGGAATAAAGAACTTGCAAGTCTTTGGTGACAGTGAATTGATTGTAAATCAGGTCAAGGGACAGCATGCTGCCAAGAATGATCTACTCAAATGCTACAAGAACAGGGTGTGGGACCTCATGGAAGATTTTGAGGGTTTTGGCATCAAAGCCATTCCTAGGAAAGAGAATCAAGCTGCTGACAGGCTTGCAGTAGTAGGGGCAGCCTTTGACATTGTGGAAAGCATTCAAAAAGACGAGGTACAGCCAAACATCCATGTGATTGTGAGGCCTTCAGTGCCAGATAACAATGTCAGTTGGCAAGTGTTTGAGAATGACCAGCAAATCATCCATTTTTTGCAAGAAGAAGCTGAGTTCTCAACCAAGAATCAAGAAAAGTTGGAACAGCAGTATGGTGACCAAGTGGTATAGCTAAGAACTAACAAGCTACCCAAGGGACTTATCACTTTGGAGTCCATTTTTAATCCCAATGATCAGTTTAGAAAGGAGAAAGAAAACATTCAGGTCAAGAAAGAGGATTCAGTATCCATCCTGGTAGAAGAAAACAAACCATTGCAAATTGGAAAGATGACAACTGAACAAGAAAGGTACGATTTCATACAGCTGTGCCAAGAGTTCCCTGAGGTGTTTGCTTGGAGCTATGAAGACTTGAAAGGTTTCAATCCCAACTTAGCTCAGCATACCATTGAACTGGATCTGAATACTAAGCCTGTCAGGCAGAAACAAAGACCAGTCAACCCACACATGGAGCCTCTCATGAGAAAAGAATTGGAAAAGCTGATTGAGTCAAGGATCATATTCCCAATCAAGCATTCTAGTTGGGTTACCAACATAGTTCTAGTCAGAAAGAAGAGTGGGGAGATCAGATTGTGTGTTGACTTCAGAGACTTGAATAGAGCCTCTCTCAAGGACCATTACCCACTCCCTTCCATGGAGAAAATCTTGCAAGTTGTGGCTGGCTCCGAAAGGTTTTCATTGCTTGATGGCTACTAAGGCTACAATCAGATTATGGTGAAGGAGGAAGACCAGTTCAAGACTGCCTTCACAACCAAATGGGGCACATATGCCTATAAGAAGATGTTGTTTGGCCTCTCAAATGCTGGAGCCACTTTCCAAAGGGCAATGGATATGGCATTCAAGGGATTGATCAATAAAATAGTTCTAATATATCTTGATGACATCACTATATTCTACAAAAATGTACTGGATCACCTCTTTCATCTGAGGTAGGTATTTCAGAGGTGTAGAAGATTTGGGGTATCATTGAATCCCAAAAAATGCATATTCCTGGCTCATGAGGGAAAACTTCTAGGCCATATTGTTTCAAAAGAGGGATTGACGATTGACCCAGAAAGAGTTGAAGCAATTTGAGCGTTGTCATTGCCAAGTCACAAGAAGGCTCTTCAAAGCTTCTTGGGAAGGATCAATTTTGTCCACAGGTTTGTTCCAAACTTTGCATCTCTCATAAAGCCAATAACGCTGATGTTAAAAAAGAGCATGGCATTTAAGTGGACATCTGAAGGCAAGGCAAGTTTTGAGGCAATAAAAGAGGCTATATCTCAAACTCCCACTCTCGTCAATCCAGACTTCTCCAAGGGTTTCATGCTATACGCCTTTGGTGGTGGAGACACAATTTCTGCAATCCTGGCACAAAAAAACAAATAAGGATTAGAACAACCAGTTGCTTTCTTCAGTCAAGGCTTGGAGGAATACGAAACTAGGTACTCTTTCATCAAAAAACATGTACTTGCAGTGATCAGGAGTTTAAAGAAATTCAAGCACCTAGTCTCAAACAACAAGATCCAATTATTGGTCTCTCATGCGGGAGTCAAGGACTTCCTTCTAAACAAGGATCTGAATGAGAAATGTGCAGGATGGATAACCCGTGTCATGGAATATGACATCGAGATTAAGGTCACCAAACTAGTACGTGGGAAGGGACTATGCGAACAACTAGCCTTGAGTCAGCAAGTTGAAGCAGGTAATGGAAAAGAGGCTGTCTTGGTACTACAGGATGGTCAAGAACAGGAAAATGATGATGTGCCCACTCCCTGTTGGACTCAAAATATGATACACTTCCTACAGACAGGCCTATGCCCTCCAGAAATGAGCAAAGTAAAGAGGAGATACTTTAGATTACAAGCCATCCCATATGTGTTTGTTGATGGTGTTTTGTTTCAGAAAGACATCAATGGAGTTCTACTAAGGTGCATTGGGATAGATCAAATTGAGAGGGTGTTGCGAGATTTTCACGATGGAGATTCTGGAGGACATTTTACCCCACGAGTAACATCTCTCAAGATAATGAAGGCAGGGTATTATTGGCCCACAGTGTTCAGTGACTGTTATACATGGATAAGAAAGTGCAAGAAATGTGCATTCTTCATAGGGAAAGTAAGGTTAGTAGCGCTGCCCCTTCATCCAATTTCAATAGATCAACCATTCATGAAATGGGGATTTGACTTCATTGGAGTCATCAATCCCAATTCGAGTCAATTTCATAAGTGGATTCTCACAGCGACGAACTATTTCACCAAGTGGACCGAAGCAGTAGTGCTCAAAGAGGCAAGTGATTCTAACATACTAGACTTTTTTGAAGAAATAGTGACCAGGTTCGGTGTGCCGGCCACTATCATATCAGATAATGCATTAGCATTCATAGGTTCCAAGATTACAGAATGGGCTGTCAAGAATGGAATCTATTTAAGCACCTCTTCAAATTATTACCCACAGGGTAATGGACAGGCAGAGTCCACGAACAAAAAGTTGCTAAGGATCATCAGAAGAACTCTAGATGAAAACCAAAGGATATGGCATACCAAGCTAAAATCAGCATTATGGGCTGATAGGATAACACCAAAGAGGTCTACAGGTAGTTCTCCCTACAAATTGGTCTATGGGAAAGAGGCAATATTGCCTATATCTTTAGAATTTCTAGCATTGGAGCTCATGAAGTAGTTAGAGTTGTCTGAGTTCAAATCAATGGAAGCCAGGTACACAGAGTTGATGGAATTGGAAGAAATAAGATAACATGTAGTTCTGATGATTGAAAGGGATCAGACCTTAGTAAAAATATGGTTTGACAAGAAGGCAGGAGCAAGGACCTTCCAGGAGGGGGACCTAGTTCTGAAATGGGATGCAGATCAGGTGAAACCTGGAAGGCATTCCAAGTTTGATGCCATTTGGAGCGGCCCCTACATGGTCACGAGATGTAAAAGTGGTAATGCCTTCCAATTGTCTGCATTGGATGGAGAATAACTCCCGATTCCATTTAACGGAATCTATCTTAAACATTGCTACTAAAAAGGAAAAGGTTTACCCTTGTAAATATTAGCCTAGATTTCAGTTCCTCTAAATGCGTATGCACATTGTCTTGTTATAGTTAGATTTCTTTTTCCCTAAGTGCTTTGGCACAGGTTTTGTCACTCTCAGGTTGAATTTCTACAGTTCAGGGTGCTCTCGAAGATGAGTTGCAGTATTAGGATCGGGATCAGAGATCAAGTTGGCTTCAGGTTATTACTCCATGCCCAATGGATTGTTAAATATCGTTAGAATTTCCAGCATTGGAGCTCATGAAGTAGTTGGAGTTGTCTGATTTCAAACCAATGGAAGCCAGGTACACATAGTTGATGGAATTGGAAGAAATAAGAGAACATGTAGTTCTGATGATTGAAAGGGATCAGACCTTAGTAAAAAGAGGGTTTGATAAGAAGGCAGGAGCAAGGACCTTCCAGGAGGGGGACCTAGTTCTGAAATGGGATGCAGATCGGGTGAAACCTGGAAGGCATTCCAAGTTTGATGCCATTTGGAGTGGCCCCTATATGGTCACGAGATGTAAAAGTGGTAATGCCTTCCAATTTTCTGCATTGGATGGAGAAGAATTCTGATTCCAGTTAACATAATCTATCTTAAACATTGCTACTAAAAAGGAAAAGGTTTACCCTTGTAAATATTAGCCTAGATTTCAGTTCCTCTAAGTGCATATGCACATTGTCTTGTTATAGTTAGATTTATTTTTCCCTAAGTGCTTTGGCATAGGTTTTATAGCTCTCAAGTTGAATTTCTACAGTTCAGGGTGCTCTCGAAGATGAGTTGTGGTTTCAGGATCGGGATCAGAGATCAAGTTGGCTTCAGGTTATTACTCCATGCCAAATGGATTGTTAAAAGGCCACTGATCTTCTACCTAGTAGGTAGGTGACCCTGCTGAGTCGCCAAACTGTTGTAAAAATTCCCCGAGGTAATTTTGATAACAGATTGATTCAAGGCCCAAAATCATGTTTCTGGGGTCCCCTCATCTTCTTTCTAACTCTCCTATCCAAGAAGAAGTCCCAATAGGTCAAGAAAATGGAAGAAATTACAGAAAACCAGCTTGGTGCCGAAATATAGAGGAAATCAGCTAAGTCCTAGTCTAGGAGGTCCTTGGGACAGTTGGGATGTCGGGGCGTGAATTGGCCAAAAATCCTCCAGGTGGTCTACTCAGCATTTAGGACATTTGGGACATTAGGACGCGTGAGACGCGAAAAGCCGAACTGGCTGAAAAAATGAAGAAAATTGCCTAGGTCTTGTTTCGCTCAGTCAGGGACATCCGGGCCAAAAGTATGCAGAAGATGCAGATCAGCCGGTTTGGTGCAAGTCAGTCCATTTCAGGCGGATCGGAAGTATTTGTCCCAGGAAGTCTGGGACAGTTGGGACAAAAGTACGCAGAGGATGTGAACTGCCCGGATCGACCGAAACAGGGAACTTTAGTCCAGGACAGTTTGGACATAGGGATGCATGGGACGCGAAAAGCCGAAAGAGCCGAGAGCCAATCAAATATTGCCACGTGTCTTCGCTGCAAAGAGGAACAAGGAAGCCCGAATCAGGTGGTTCGGAAATATTTTTCCCAGATAGTTTGGGACATCCGGGACAGAAGGACGCGGAGGACGCAAAAAGCTGAAGGATCCGCCAACGAATCAGAACGTGCCACATGTCCTAAGGGGAAGGAGAGTTCAGAGCTCGAGGAGAGTTTTGGAAACTTAGCAAAATTTTGGCCCAAAACTAAAAGGTAAAGGTTTTCCCCGCGCCCCTGTCCTCCAACCAGATCACGCCACGTGTCCCAAGCAGCGGGGGCGCGGGGAAAAAATGGAAAATGTTCCAAAGTTATAAAAAGGTTGAAATTTCAAAGGAAAGCCCGCGAAAAGGTGGAGGAGAGAGAATTTCTCATCCAATCAGCGCCTGACATGTGTCATCCAGGTGGTAGAGCACGGGAATAAATTTAAAATCCGTTTTTGGCTTTTTTGCCCTAAAATCTTCAGATCACCATATCTTTCGATCCAGAACTCAGATTTTCACGTTCTTTATATCAATGGAAAGATGATGAAATTCTCTACACAATTCCGGGGTCAATCTTGCATTTTGGTTTAGTGTGGAGATAGGAAATTGATAAACGCCTCTGGCACGTAATAATAAGCAGAAGCAACGTTTCAACAACCAGCTTTAATGCAATAGACAGTTCGCCATTTCTGCTCTACAGTCCACTGTTTTGCCAGGATTCACCACTTCTGCCATAATGAGATGAGCTAAATACAACCTAGAAGTGGTTGGGGTAGATCTGGATTTCCTCTCTCTTCCCTCTCTCATTCTTCCTATATATTGTAAGGAGGGGCTTCTTTCTAAAGGTCGAACATTCTTGTTTTGCTCCTCCCTTCTTCTCTTTATCAGGTGAATTTGTGGAGTCCGAACCTCCCATTTAAAACTATAATGTGACTCTACCTTTTGGCATTCTGTAGTGTATTATATCAATCTTTGGAGCAAGTAATTCATATCTGTGGATGATTCTCACTCCTCTCTGTGTTTATTTGCATCCTCCTAGTCTTTCACTCCAAGTTTTTGTTATCTGTGCATGATCTTGCATCACATTTGAATGGTCTATGTTTATTAGCAAGACAGGTGTTCTTCATTCCTCGGTGCATCACCTCTATTAGCTTAGGTTTATTTTTATGCATCTCTCTCTCCCTGTCTCCTTGGCAAGTTAGATTAGGTTTTGAGTAAACCCTCTACATTTTTCGTGTGCATCTGAACAGAGGAATAGGAACCAACCTTCTCTGGAGATTCCTTTCTCATTTTTGTAGGTCCCACACCTGGAGAAAGGATTCAATGTTGTGTAATCACATTGGATGCCATTAAGATCATCTTAGAAACCTAATTTGCATCCAGGGGTGTTGTGATTTTGCATCAACATATTGTTTATACCAAAGGTCACTCGGGTCTGGGGTGACGGTTCTGATAAAGTAAACTTTGTGAGGTAAATAAGAAGGTGATTAGAGCCTTTGTATGGTGACAAATATTTTACGAGTATTTGAGAAGCCAAGAAGGCCATGGTATCTGTAAATTTTTTGGTAGAACGGGGAACGGTTTCAAGGTCACAACGTTCAAAGGTGGTCAAAAGTATGTCCATGTGATGTTTATACTTTTGAAGTGTCTCATTATGACATTGGTATATACCATTGACTTGGTTTACGACAAATTGAGAATCACCAAAGATGTTGATGGACTTGACATCTAGGGCATATACATCCTAGAGACCCAATACGAGTGCTTCGTATTCAGCAATATTGTTTTTACAATCAAAATCAAGTTTGAAAGACAAAGGAATGGGTTCACCATCAAGAGGAATGAGGATAACACCAGCCCCACCCCCACACTAACACTTAGAACCATCGAAGAAGAGTGTCATTTGGTAAGTGGGTTCATCCAGGGAAAGGGTTGCAATTGACTCATCTGGGAAGTCAAAATTAGAGGATTGCTCCCTGTAAATAGGTGTGTCGGCCAATTATTCAGCGATAGCTTGGCCCTTGATGGAATTTTGATGGATGAATTTGAGGTCAAGGTTGGCCAAAAGCATAAGCCAGTATGTGGCATGTTGATTTTGGTAAGGTTTGGCATACATGAAGTGTAAGGGTCAGTGTTTGTCACAACATAGGTTTTTTGGTTAAGTAGGTAATGGCAGAGTTTGGTGGAAATGAAAACTAAGGCTAAGAAAATCTTTTCAGCATGGGTATATTGGGTTTTTCAATCCAAAATAGTATGGCTTATGTAATAAACTGCCTGCTCCCTATGCTACTCATCGCGATGAGTGAGCATGGCCCATAGGGATTGATTAGTAGCTGAGATGTATAGGTAGAAGGGTTGATCATCTTTAGGTGGAATGAGTACAGGTGGTTACAGAAGGTATTGTTTTAAGGCCTCAAAAGCTTTGTTGTAGTAATCATCCCACTTAAAGGAGACATCCTTCTTGAGAAGATGATGAAATGGTTGACACCGATCAAACAATTACAAAATGAAATGGTCAATAGACTGCAACTTACCTTGCAAGCTACGGAGTTGCCTAAGGTTAGTGGGAGGAGGCATTTCAAGAATGGCCTTGACTTTAGTAGGTTCAACCTCTATACCATGTAATGAGAGGATAAATCCCAGGAGTTTTCCTGAGAGAACTGAAAAGACACACTTATTGGCTTGAAGGTGAATGCAATACTTAATGAGGCAGTCAAAGATGGTTTTTGGGGCAATGAGGTTCTCAGAGCAGCGTTTGGATTTGGTAAGGAGGTCATCCACATAATATTTCAATATATGATGCATGATGTCATGGAAGATGTAATTCATAGCCCGCTTATATGTGGTACCAATGTTTTTAAGGCCAAAAGGCATGACTCGATAGTAGAAGGTCCCCCAAGGGGTGATGAATGTGGTTTTGTGTTGATCCTTTGCGGCAAGAAAGATTTGGTTATAACCCAAGAAGCCATCCATGAGTGATAGCATCTTGTGACTAGTGGTAAGGTCAACCAGTTGGTCAATACCAGGTAGGGGAAAGTCATCTTTCGGGTAAGCTAGGTTGAGGTCACAGAAATCTGTGTAAATGTGAAGTCCCCATGTCACCTTAGTGACAGGGACAATGTTAGAAATCCATCAAGGATAATCAATGGGTAAGATGAAGGAAACGGAAAGGAGGCACTGAAGTTATTATTTGACTATAAGAGCAATGCGAGGGTGTATTTTACTCAGATTTTGTTTTACAGGTTTGGCATTGGGAATGGTTACAATATTGTGGACCATTATGGTGGGGTCAATACTCGGCATGTCTTTGAAAGCATGGTTATGGTTTTTGAGAAAAGAAGTGATGGCTTCTTGTTCAGTAGCATCTAAATATTGACTGATCTTTAGAATGTGTGGGTCATCATGAGTATGAATGTTGATTTCAATATTCAATTCGTTCAACATGGTTTGCGTCTCAGATGGTAATGACCGATGAACGTATGAGTCTTCGGCACCAAGGTAGGTGAGTATAGATTCATCATCCTGACATTGAACAACGTTAATCGAAGGTTTATCATCATTGATCATTTCAGGGTATAGGAAGGGAAGAGAAGAGGGAGCCTCTATCTCACGTTGGTAAGTCAGAGGCCCCAACGAAATTGTGTTTATGAAAAAAAAAGTTAGGAGGAATGGATTATGGATCCATCGACTCCATCAGCGAAGGTGGTGATGGTGGTGAAGAAGGTGGAGCAAGCAAAGAAGATGGAGAAGGGATAATGTCCTCAATGAGATCAATGCGGGCCTTCTTGGTAGATGGTTCAGCAAAGCCGATGCCACTATGGTCGTTATGTTTTCGAGTAGTACATGGAATAACAGTATGGCATCCTTGCTCATAAAATCCAAAACCAAAACCATTCCACGCACATTGGTGCAGGAAGGTGTGGGATAAATGGCGATTGGTGAGTGACTGGAGGTCAGTGGAAAATGGGTAGCTTTGTGATAGTGGTTTAGGTGTATAAGTTGTAGTATCAAGTCCCCCATAGGTGAGATTGGTACGAAGGTGGGGAGGACCATAAAGAAGGCACTCTCCTATACGGTGATCATAGTGAGGGTGTTGGTGAATACTTCCATACTCTTGTGGATTAAGGAATGTGTTGACATTATATAGGCGATACTCCCCCAGAGTGAGGCATTTAAAATTGCCTTCTAAGGGATTGGTGGTTGGTATGTGGGTAGCTAGGATGGACGACATGCTAGAGGTTGACTCGGAGGTGGAGCTAGTTGATGGGGAGGTTGACGGGTTGGCCGTGGAGGTTGTGGCAGTGGTAGGAATGGAGGATGTAGGTGTGGTTGAATTAGCAATGCCACTGGTGAGTGGAGGTGTAGGTGAAGATGCAATGGTCATGGAGGTAGATTCTTCAATGGGTATAAGCATGTCATTGGATCGATAAAGCATATTACAAGTTTTGAAAGGTGATGGGTCAGCTGGAATGGTATAGGTGTGTCCTTCATGCTCAAACTTTATACAGTGATGAAAAGTGGAAGGAACACAACCCATGACCCAAATCCAGGGTCTACCAAGCAATGCGTTATATTGAAATTCCCCCTCCAAGATGTAAAATAACTTTGGAATAGTGCAGGGGCCCACGCGAACATGGAGGATAACGGTGCTAAGTGTAGAGGTGATAGCATCATTAAATGAATGCAACATTAAGGGATGTTTATGCATGTAATTATTAGGTATGCACATTTCGGTGAATTCATGGGAGGATATTATATTAATACTAGCACCCCTATTGATCATAACACATCATACGTGTATATCATTGATGTGGATAGAGATGAAGAGAGCTAGATTTGGGTCATCGGTTTGGTGCGGTGTGATCTCTTCATCTAAGAAGCTAAGGGAGGCTACTTGGTGAGTAGGTGAAGGTGTAGATGAAGGTGGTAATTTGGTGAGATAGGCTACATGATGGGGTGTAATAATGGAAACCATGGGTGTAGGATCATTGGGTAATAATTCAATAGATTGAAGAACCTCCATGAGAGCTTGACGATGGGATTCTGAGGTTTAGATAAGGTCATATAGGGACATTTTGAGGGGGGATTGGTGTATTTGTTTGAGCATCGCACAGTGTGTAACCCCATTAGAAATAGGATAAGTGGGGCCACAAATAGTGATTTTAGGTGTGGTTATAGATGGTATGTTGGGTATGGGGTTGGTTGGTGGGTCAATTACCTTTTCCTTGCCTTTATCCTTCTGTGAGTGGGTAGAAACGTGGATCATGTTGATTTGAGGTAGGGTGGTAGGTGAATTAGTTGAGCCATGAAAGGTATAGCGATAAGAAGGGTAAAAGCCAAGTGGCAGGAAGGAACCTTGTGAGATGAGATGGGCACACTGACATTTGGGTCGAGGTTTGGCGAGTTCTCTAATGTAGACCATGTTAATTTCAAATCTTGGGGGTGGCTCTAGGAGTTTGGGAGTGGAGGTATTAGTCGCTGAGTAGGCAATGAGGGAAGAACTGTGGGAATGGGTGTTAGCTAAATGGGGTCCTCATCGAGAAGGTCATCATTGTCAAAGTTTTCTTCAGGAGGGCACAACTAGATAAGAACAGTTTGCAAAGCCTTGCAGTTCTCCACATCATGCCCTGGCACACAATGGTAGGCACAAATTTTGGTGTTTTCAAACCCCTTTGGTTTGGGTTTGAGTGGATCATAAGGCCTAAGAGGTGGTAATCTGATGAAAGAAGTTTCAATGAGGTTGGTTAAGATTTTGGCATAGGATCTCGCTAGTGGATCACAATGGGAAGTGAAAGTGGGTTTGGGTGTAGGTGCGGCTGACTGTAGAGGAATGGTATTTGCATGAGGAGGAGTAGGTTGAGCTATTATTTTAGGTGCTAGTGTGGTCTTAGGTGTTGGTCGTGTTTTCTTGGGTAGGGGTATGGTAGATGAAGTGGCAAGAGAGTGTGTGTTTGGTTTGACTACCTTATTGGAGGGTAGCGGATTTTTTTCCTTAGGTTGCACCTCCTTGGGTAAAGTTGATATAGACACACGAGATCCAAAGGGTGGAAGAGGGTGAGTTACCCATGGGGATAACTGAGGTGTTGTGAAGGTAGATGGCACAGGTCATGCAGAAGGTGTGAGGGAAAGAGACTGAAGTGTCATGGGTAGTGAAGAAGTGATCGATGGTTTTGGAGGTATGGGTGTTAAATCTGTTGTAGGTGTGGGTAGAAGTTGTGTCGGGTGCTTGGGTATGTTATAGGTATGGGAGGGAGGAATGGGTTGTTACGTTCTTATTTTACTAGTGGGTGGAGGTTTTTGAACTAGGTTAGAAGGACGAGGTCCTAAGATGGATGGAAGGGGTGAAGGTGTGATTAATGAGGTTGGAGTATGAGATCTATGGGATTGGTTCTTCTATTTGGGTGGTGGATTAAGCTTGGTGTTGGCTTTGGAGGATGTCGCTAAATCTAATTTGATGGGTGGATGAGTAAGGTTGGTGGTTGGGATGACCCCTAAGGTAGTACTAGGTTTAGGTGAGGAAGATGATGTAGGTGTGGGTTATGGGTAGGAGTGTGAGTTGAGCCATGAAAGGTATCATGGAAAAAAAATTGATAGTTGCACTTGCGTTTGGTTCGATTAGCCAAAATATTTTTGGATATATAGTAGAAGTGTCAGTGAGTGACATCTGCATTTGTGTTGAGATAAGAAGTAGAAGACGCCCCCAAAGTAAGGCTCTATGCACATAATCTAGGCAGTCGACCAAGTGTGAGAATGGCACTACAGTGGGTGAGGTTGATGAGGATCCTATGGTGATTCCTGTAAAATGTGTCTTAGAAATAGGGAATTTTCTAGCTTTAGCTTCTGTGGGTAAGAGAGCCAAAAGTAAGTCCGTAGGATCTTGGGTAACTGATGGATAATGGTCCTCTAGAGGAAACGATGTTTCTAATATATCTTTGATAGGTGGAGGAGATTATGGGTGCTCCTCTGTGAGTGGAGGAGATGATGGGTGCTCCTCTATGGGTGGAGGAGATGATTGGTGCTCTTTTGTGGGTGGACAAGATAAACCAGGATCTTCTGTGGGTCGGAAAGGTACTGCGGGTGATAGATCTCTAGGTGGAGAGGACAAAGGTGAAATGTTTTGTATGTTAACAAGAGTCTCCTTCATGGGTGAAGGAGGAGACGAAGTGTGCTCCTCTGTGGGTGGAGGGGTAGGTGAAGTGAGTTAAGGTGTAGGTGGAGGAATTTGGGCTAGGATTTCCTCTATGGAAGGAATATGAGGTAATTGGGAAGCAACATGTGTGTCACTAAAAATAGCATGGACCTCACGGGTATGGTTATCATGAGTTGAGCTCTCTCCGGTTTGAACAGAAGAAGGGGCATGATTAGGAAATATTTTCTTAAAGATGTGTAGGTTTTGATTGATAGGCATGTTAGGATTATCCAAGGTTAACTCACCTTTCTTGAGCATTTCTTGGACAATGTTTTTGAAAGTGATGAAATTTCCATCACTATGACCCAATGATAGTTGCAGAAGTCATGCTCCTTATACCACATGGGTGTGGGGCAAGCAAATTCAAAACCAGTGTGTGGTTTTATGGGAGGGAGGGTGATGGCTCCAGCTTTAATGAGCTTTTCTAAGATAGAAGAATAAGGTTCCCTAATTGGGGTGTATTTCTGTTGTTCCCGTCTAAATGGAAAAGTCTAAATGGGTGAACGATTAGATGAGGGGTTAGCCTGATTTGATGGATGGGGTGGGCTGGCCTTGAGTACCACTATGTTAGCGGTTCCCTTAGATTTTGAATAATTTTTCTATAGTTTTGAAGAAGAAGAGGTATCATTTGACTTGAATGCCAAGTTCTTATTGTGTAGCTAAATTTTCTTTTCTTCGATGGCCCGAATCTCTAGCTTTCGTGCCATGGTGAATGCTTCATTGAAGGTTCAGAAATTCTACACCTGTAGGTTTGGCAAGATATGTCTAGCACAAGCCCACGTCAAGAGCTCTATGATTTCAATTTGTGGTAGTTAGAATGTGAGTTGATTGATCAAGCTACGCCAATGAGTGACAAAATATGTGATAGATTCATCATCGTATTGACGCGTAGAGTAGAGGTCAGTCATGGTAACCTTCTTAACAACATTAATGGAGAAGTGATCTAAGAAGGCTAGGGCCACTTGGTTAAATGAGAAGATATAATGTCTAGGTAAGCCAGTATACTAGTCTAATGCGGGACCGGTCAGAGACATGGGAAAGGTCCTCAGAAGTAAAGTCTCATCATGGGCGATTAGATAACACCCGTGTTTGAAAGACCGCAAATTCTATTGTGGGTATTTTTTACTGTTGAAGTGGTTAAATTTAGGCATTTCCCAATGCATGGGATATGGATGGTTAGGAATGGATGGGTGGATAGGCTCAGTAAAAATCTCATCATAGGTGAGAGTGTTGCAGGAGCCAGAAACTGATGCCTCTAATGTCTGCATCTTGTCCATCATTAACTTGATTAGGTCGTTAGTAGGTTGTGATGGATGGGTGCCTCCTGTAGCGTAAGGGGGTTGTTGTTGGGCATATGATGGAGGTGGCATTCTAGTATATGGTGTTGTAGTATAGGTAGATTGAGGAGGAGGGAGTGAGATAGGGGGTATGTACCCAAATGAGTGATAGATGAAATGAGAGGCTGCTGATAGTATGTATATGGAGGTGGAAGGGTCATGGTGACCCTAGTAGCAATGGGGTATAAGGATTGTGGAATAGAAAGGATAATGTTTTTAAATGAGGTAGGGGTCACCAATACTAGGGGTGGTTGTGTAGCTATGGGTATGCATGAGACAATAGGCGTGGATGAGGTTATGTTCTTGGTGGTTGGAAAAGGTATAGTGGATGTGGCGGGTGCAACAGATGTGGTAGATGTGGCGGTCATAGTAGGTATAGGGCCTAACTTTAAAACGACCAGAGGCAAGGAAGGTGAGGGTAGCATGGAGCTAGAAAGGGCTGACACAGAATTAGGAATGAGTGTCAAGGGGATAGATACGGGCATGGTGTATATCAACTGACCTGAGGCATCTCAAGTGGATGAGTGGGAAAGATAAAACTACAAGGTAGCATGGTTCTGGTCAAGGAGTCATGTGAACTCCTCATCTCTGATAGCGATAGAGATAGGTTGAATATGCTCCATGGGTGGTGATAGAATGGAAGGTGGTGAAGCACTAGGTGGGAATGGTTGACAACTAACATGGAATATGAGGGTGTTTTCTTGGTGACGTGTCAGCACCATGTCAATAGGTACTAACATGGTAGGACTAGTTTCTTTAAATGACACAGAAATACAACAGAGCTAGGATAAATAGGTGATGGTAGGTGAATTGGGGTTAAAATGCCATCTAGAAAATTACACAGGCTAACCAATGCCGATTAGGTTAAACTGACACCAGTCATAGGTAACCATAGTCAATCACTATGGAAAGTGGATAGTTGGTCATAATAAGGTAAAAGGCCAATAATTTTCCAAGTATGCAAGATGTTGATGGAATTACCAGGTCAGTGAATATGATGAGGGTGAAAAAGACCCTGACCAACAAAGAAGGTGGAGTAGGTGTCCTTTTGTGTAGGTTAACCAAAAGAACAGTAAATTGACGCCGGTTGGGTAAAACCAGTGACAGTCAGAGGGTAACCGACGATGCTCACTGGACCGACACCGGTTACTGTGAAATTGAAACAATGATGAAGAAAAGGTGGTTGTGAGTTAAAATTAGATATGGAATCAAACCCAAAATTTTGAGAATGATGGAAATATGGTCCATGCACACTCAGATGAAGCTGGAATGCACCAACTATGATGAGGAGCATGCAAGGGGAAATAAGAAAATGAATAACGTGTCCTCTCACCTCAAAATGCATGCCAAAAAGAAACACTAAGAAAAATACAATCCTAAGAGTGCTTTTGTTATTATGTTTGTTCAGCTTATGATATTTAAGGACTGACTCATGAACTTTAGAATATAATTTTTTGGTGAGGATGGCTTCCTACAAAGAAGGAGATCTACAAGGATAGGTTTTAAGTATGTTATGGCGGGGGAGAGATTTTCTCTGAAGTATAACTCGACAGAAACAGTGAGTTGGGTGCCCATTGTGTCGTGATCGTGTGATCACTTACAGCTTCTTCCAGGAGAGATGTTGTTTAAGAATGTGTGTATTTTAAATTTTGTGATGTTTGGTAAGACTCAGAGAGAGAGAAAGAGAAAGGAAGTGCTTTTCTATGATTCGTTTTTCAACCATTAGCTGGGAATGACTTCCAGCGTATAGGTTGCCCTCAATTAATGTGAGCTAATGCAAAATAGAATGAAATGAAATGATTGTTTTAAACCCAAATTGAAATGTTGAATTCGATGACACAAACAGATGAACAGGAGAAGGGATGCTCTTTCACTAATGCGATACTAATGAAAGGAAAGAAATTTTCTTTTTAAAGCACCAAAATACGATTGCTTTTAGACAATAGAAGAAAAGAAGATTCCAGGGGAGAAATTTTAATGTGAGAACCTTTTATAAAGGAAAAAAGCACACAAATTTTCACCTAGAAATGAAATAATGCAAAGAACCCCGAATGGGTCCCACCGGGCATGCCAAAATGTTTCACCTGATTCTAGATTGTTTCTTTGAATGTTGACGAAATAGATAAGGGAAAAGGGTTAGGAGGAATACTTGTTAAAATGTTGGTTGTAGGTTGTTGCGTGAGTATGACTTCTATATCCACAGCTGATTGTGAGAGCTTCCTTTTTCTTACAGGAACTATCTAAAATGGAAAACAAGACCACCAAATAAAATTTAAACAATATATGCAGTGGACTACCCGGCCTATGCTAGATCCGAGAAGTGTGATACTTCCTAGATGGATATCAATCCACTATTTAAAACAACTTAATGCTAATAATAAAGGAAATCCTACTATATTTAAAATAATTTAGGCATCTCATTCGACTACAATAAGAAAATCCATTCACAACAGGCTAAGATATGACTGAATCTGAAGGCCAAGGTCTATGTCAGAGTACGGGTATTGGTTAGGATTAGGTTCTGGGCTGTTTTGGGTATTGGTTAGAGGTTTTAAGTTCTTTTCTTGATTTGATGGTAAAAACACAGAGACCGACATCAGTCTAGTATGACCGATGTTGGTTTAGGTGAACTGGTGATGGTTATGGGTAACTGGCGACAATATCGTCGAGGTACAGGAAACTCAATAAACTCTTGGTGTTGAGGACATAGTCTGAGGCTAAATGAAAATGGATAGAGGTAATGGAAATATCTATGGAGATCTTAGGTATACTAAGAGGTGTTTAACAATCTAGGTATGGGAAATTCAAGTGGTGTGGGTGAAGGATATGATCAAACTTGCATGAAGGTAAATAGTGGGGAGAGTGGGAGTGCAAGTAGAAACTGATAATAAAGGTAAAAGAGTACCTACCTAGAGATGAAAATGGAGGAAGTGTTGGTTAACAAAATACTTACTGTTGCATGAGTTTGATAGTCTATGATGGAAATGGCAGTTGATCAGATGGATGGAAGTTGATGTAGTGGATGGCACTTCCCTGGATGCTTCTATGAATGCAAGATGGATTTGTGGATCACTTATGATGCTAGTTGTGGATGTTCAAATGCATATACGAATGTTGGTTCTGCTTACATGTCGCTCTAGTATCATCCCTATTTCTTTCTCAAAATATGTGCCAACCTCGAAACAAGGTTGTTTTGGGGAATAAATGGTAACCAAAGATGGTCTCCGGTTGACCGGTATGCGATTTAGGGTAACTGGTGTTGGTTAGGGTGGGATTTCATAGGTTTTTTTAAATTTGGACAGATCCCCTTGATTTTCTTGGATCTTGTTTGTTTTTCTTCACAAATTAGAATGAAATCTTCCTTTCTAACGGGTGGGAATGTGGTTAGAGGGAATGTAGGCTTTGATTTTTAGGTTTAGGTAGGTCTTAGTCAGTTATGGAAACATACTGAGAATAGGTCTAGGGTGTGGTGGCTAGGTGAGGTGTATACGTGAGGTGGTGGTGTGAGAATTATCTCAATTAGGATATTTAAATAATAAATATTGATGAGGATCATGAATTAATTTAATTAAATTAAGTAAATTAATATTATATTTGGGGTTGTAAAGGGGCCATGGTTAGGTGAGTTTGTGTCAAGGTGAGCTATTTGATGAGGGGACCAAGAGGTAGTGTGACCCAATTTGTGGTGTCTACATGATCCCGTGTTTTGTGGGTATTTTTTAAGAATTTGTTTACTATCAATTATCCTTAGACTGTGGCTTCATCATATCTTGTCTTGTCAGTCCACACCATTTTCAATCCTTAGCCACAATATTCATCTTTCTAACCAAAGTATGACAGGCTTAACACTGTTGCACATCCTGCATCTTAATGTTAAGATGTTGATGTTGATGTACTTCACAGATGAACAACAATTTTTTCAAGAGTGTAGATTTGAGAAAAAATATGTTGTAATTTTTTTTATCCATTCCTCACCATTGTCGATCACCAAAGTTGAAAAAATTATCCATTGTTAAATTGCTTATCATTCCAAAGGTGGGTTAGCTAATTAATTTAAATCACTATCAATAATTTTTTTGTAAATCTCAATAAATGGTGAATAATATTATTCAGACAAGTATGAAGAAGTTACTATAAACTTTTCACAAAGAGATGGAGAAACCAATCAAGTGTCTGGAAATCCCCATAGAGTTGTATGGTCACAAGCTATAGAAAATAAAGGATGATCATTTTTTTATTTGGTAGACTTCCTGACATACCATGGGGAAATTCTTTTATGCTTAGTTTCCACTACGGAGGGGTATCTCTTTCGTCAGTAATATCTCATCAAGACTCATACCTATATCAAATCCTTTAGGTGAAAATGATACACCCTTTGAGTCTCCTACTGCAATAGGGGTGGTTACCCAATTTCAACACATTAAACTAAGGGAATACTTCATGATTATATCCGGTGTTGTATTGCCTATAAGCCTTTGAAGTCATGTCCTTTATAGATTGAGAATGTCTAGGGTCAAACATTTAGGGAAGAGATTACATGATAGGTCTATGGGAGTATGGATTGGGTCCTTAATATGCTTCATGTACCAGGTGGGCTTAGGTATCAGTGTGATAATCCATAGTTTGACCCTAACATTCCTATGTGTCTACATAACTACTATGTATGTCCCTAAAAATCCCATGAGTAACTGGAATAGTATGCCAATTCTAAAATAAAGATCATGAAGTATGTTTTATATATTACGTCAAACCTTCGTTATGCGAAATAGGTTGGCTTTAAATTTACCCCTACTCTTGTTTCATGATTGATTCTAACAAAGGTTTTGACATATTCTAGTTTTTGAAAGTTTTCCAAGAAAATAAATAACACTTTCTCACTTTAATCACCCTCATATGTTAAAACTGAATTACAGGCACATTCACTTGTTTGGTTTTTGCATTCCTTTGTAATGAAAGGAGGAAAACATGCCCATGATGTTAATTAAAATACTCGTATTTCTTATTTTTGACTAATTTATCAATTCTGGTGCATGTTATGTCAGCCTAAAATCCACTTACCTAATTTTAATGACTAAAGTGGGTACCAATTATCCAACTATCTAAATGAATTTCGATGATTATAAGATAAGTAAAGCCCAAAATTTAGCAAGTAACAAAGTCTCATACCAGTGGGTGGTGAGATTAACGACACTATACCCTCATTAAATATTTGTCTAGCTCATTCAGTATGCCAATGTAACATACAAGGTTGCGTTAGTTAGGTAATCCACTTTCGACCAAGAAGATATGGAAGAGCCTGAGTCATTTGCTAATAAGGCCTTTTTTAACATACATATTCCATGGGGAAGGTAAACCCTCTTAAGGGACTACATCCCAGAAACAAAGATGTTGAAAACAAAGACTAAGAGTTGCTCCTCAATGACCTCTGGGATCATAGCATGGAGAAAGAGTATTCATAAGCCTATTAATTAATGGGCAATCTGATTAATTAAAGCACCCCCAATTTGGAAGAGATGAAAACTAAGAAGATAAATAAGTGACTAATCATGGTTAATAAGGGTAGAGTTACTTTATCATTGGATCCTAGCTATGTCATTGGCTAGATGGGGAAAGGTATTTCCCCAAATAGTAAACCTATAACTAGGGCCATCAAGACTCACTACATTCAGACCATACACCATGAAACATTCAGATAGTATTTGGAGAATCCAAAGTACATTAGTGATTCCACAGATGGTTTCAAGGTGTTTATTATTGTATTGCATCAGGTACTCTGCACTAGTGTAAGTACAATGTATTGATGTAGTAAGCAATGTATATGTTCTATCGGTGAGCTATAGACCTATGTAGTGATGATTTTGGTGAGATTATTCTCCATTTATTTTCAATGTGCAATGGGGTCTTATTAAATAGTTATGGTTTTCATATATATAGTGATTTTTTTCATGTTCAATTTATGCAATAATTAACTTAGCAATAAATTGCTTGTAGATTAGCTAGACTAGGGTTCATGTAATTTTGATCATGCATTATGAATAAGCTATGATCTATGATTGATTCTAGTATACATGGGGAGCTTAAATTGTAATACTTGCTGTGCTTCTAGGTGAGTTTTCAAGTGCTTATACTTGATGTAATATCACTTTTAGTACAAATGGCCGGTTTATACTAAGAAAGATCAATCTCGTGTTAATACTTGATATTTTTAGGCCTAATGTAGCCCAAAACATTTCCCTAGATTGACTATTTTTCTTTTGTATTTATACTTATAATATGAAATTTCTATCAACTTGAATTTCCTTATTTTGGCTCTAATTTTTTCCATATATGCTCTTGTGTACCCTCAAAGGAGGTGCAGATACTCTTATCACTAGTTCACAATTGAGAATATTTTTTAGCTTTTTGACAATTTTTGTCAATAAATATCCCCTGTATAGAGCTTCTTCCTGAAGCTTGTAATGAAGTGTGATCCTGACTTTCCAGATAATATAATTATAGATTTCACGCTTTCTTTGTGGTTACAAAGTTTACACCAATGTTATTGAGGCTTGGACTAGTGTTACGTCGAGATAGAATAAGAAAACTCTCTAGATTCAAAATGGTGTTGGACTATTTGTTGGCTCTCTATCTCAAACAAGAATATTAGGTAAAAGATTTACTTTGGTGTCTCTCTAACCGATCTGGTGGTTACTTATACTAAGCTCTGTTGTTAGTCTACATTATTTATCATAGAGTTACGTGTTGGTCCCTTATTGGAGAAATTCACTAGTGTTCAAATGGACAAATTTCTATTCAAAGGGATTTTGCTACAATTGAAAGGGCTGCACTACCATGTGATCAGGAGAAATTTGGAAATAACAAGCAGAGAGAATTGAAAACCAGTGTTTTTGTGACCCATATTGGTTGTAGGTTCATTTACACACAATTGCATACATCATGATTTTTACCAATTATTCTTAAGTTCCGATATAAACTACATATTTATGTAGACTACCATTACCTAATGACAAGCATGAAGGCTAGAATGTTTAGTGTCACAACCTATCTCTTAAACCTTAGGGTGATCTTGAGAATTCAACTTTCATAAGCTATTTAGTTTTAGCATTTTCTAAAATCATGTAAGGTATTTACAATTGGAAACTGGGTGCATGTTCATTTTAGGATATCTAAATGATAATTAGATTAACCATTCAAGTGACTAGATCATCTCCCTTTACAATTCTAAGTGAGGTTTCTATTGATTATCTATTACATTTCAATGTGTGTTGAGGTCAAATCATTGTGTATGACTAGATTCTATTACAGTCCTTGCATGAAAGTTTTTTATCATTTTCCTAGAGTAGATAAAAATTGGCTTAAATTTTTTTTCCATTGTATAAATATTATGGTTGGTATGGAATTACTACTAATCATTTGTGAGTAGATGATCGTTAATCACTTGTCAAAGAATTAAAATCTAAATACATTTACTAACTACATGTGTGTTGTAGGTTAACTAAAGATGTTCTAAACACCACATTTCTGTAATCCAAAAGATAAAATAACACACCAAATCATTCAACACACTGTATTTGTAGGTTTATGGTTAAGGGTTTACAAACTGTCCTCTTTAAACTGGGGGAAGTATCTTTGAATAAGCCATAAAACTCATTATGAGGATTACCCTATAAATTCCAAAGTAGTTCACACCTTGAGAGAAATGGTGAATGAAATGGGAGGTGCTTCTCTACCCAACTGACTAGTATTAATTTGTGAGATTAGCATCAAAATTATCTTCACGTGACCTCAGTGAGATACAACTGAACACAATTTATTACTCATTGTATCAAATGGGGTAAAGTAAATTTAGGATACTCCTTCATTTAGTCAGTGCAAATTTCTTGGAAAGCCACACTCGCAGAGATAGTTTGTGACACCTAGAGAGTAAAACAATAAGAATTTTGTGGCTTGGAGACAACTATATTTTATCCATCGCATTCTATAGAGATCTCATGAATAAATAACTTATTTTAGAGTCAAAACCTTGTTATTTCGAACAAGGGGAGAGTCCATCAAAGTTTGAGCCTAGTGTTATTCATCACAAAACTTGCTAAGTGTTACTTTGTCCTAGTTTTTCACTTGTTCTAAGACAAGGATACGCCTAGTATTTTTCATCACTACTTGGTCTACTCCTTCAATGTCTTGTTTCCCATTTTGGGACAAAATATAACATACATTCGTAGTGCTATCAAATATTTTTTCCACCACTTTTTCACCCACTTACATCCTTCCTTATTGCGACTGCGATAGTAAGCGTTGAAAGTGTGTTGGTACATATTTGTATCTTGGTATCCATTATCATGATACCCACGTCAAGATTATCATTTTAGTTAGGTTGTATCATCATTGACGTCCTTTTATTTTTTACGAGGCCCACATTATAGCCATATAATTTTGATACTTACGTCTTGTTTCCTTTGTTAAAATTGATCTAAGTCTCTAAGTTGTATTGTTACGTTGCTCACATAAATAAAAACTTCTTAGTACACTTACACTTAATTTTTTATCTCAATATTTCCTTGAGTTTTGAAAAGTGTTGTTACTCTACTCACATTGTGGTGACATCATTTTGATACTAAAATCTTACTTTTTCCATAAATCTTGATTAAAAATGTCCAAATAGTGTTGTTGTACTACTCCCATTTGTAGCCTCCTTTTTTATAACTTTGACTTTGTTTGTTTCTAAAAAACTTATTTTAGTATACCTTGTTAGGAGATCGCGTCAACACCTTCTTTGTATTTAGGTCTTGTTTATTTTAAACTTGACCTAGGTAGAAATATTTTGTTTTCACTATTTACACTGAACCTATACTTTGAAAACGTAGGGAGTAACTATTATTTGATTATATCATAGTATTGTACTTGATCATTGTGTCCTAGATACTTATTATTGCACATACCTTGTTAAGTTTGTCATTCTTTATTCATTGGTGTCCTTCGTGAATATTTCCTTTGGACTTCTTACCATTCTTTATTTGACATTTTTGTGACAAATTTCATGTTGTTATGCTGGTTGTTTTTACCTAGGGTGCATTTTAATCAACCTTATCAAAACCTTTACTTCATTATGCCTCCCACAAAAAGAATGAGGACATAAAAAAATAGGGTTGAATTCCTTTACAAATGATAAGTTAAATCCACTTTTATAAGATAATGGTATGATTGATCATAGTGGTGGCAAGGAGAGTTCTCCCCAGTTAGGATTTTGTGTTTAGTCCAGCACTAAAATTGATAACTTCCTATTCCAAAACATAGACATGAAGTTATTATGTGAGTTCATAGTGTTGGGGGAAAAGTTTCCATCTCCATGGTTGATCCCTCTCTTCTTGTCTGGCATGGTTCAAGGAGAGGAAGAAGTAGAGCTATACTTTGTGTAGTCATTGATGAAATATTAAACCTAGAACAAACTTCTACTTCTAGCGCAAGGAATGAGAAAGAAGGACCTTCTCAAAATGATGGTGGATATTTCATCCCCATTATGAAAATTAATTGTGAGGATCATGAAGAGCATGTCAATCATGAGCAACCTCCTTCTCATGAAACTTTTAAATAGATACTCGACTCAAGAGGTGACCTGTAGAAGAACAAATACCCTTTCTTTCCAATTGGAAAGTCTGATAACATTCATCATGATTACTAAGAAATCCACGAAGTCTCCTATGAAAGATTCAAAACCTGAAATCATCTTTCTGGGGTATCCTCAGTTTCTTTATAACCAAGATTGTCTAGACAAGAAAAACCAAAAGAGTCATACTATGAGTCTTATACCAAAGTATCCTGAAAAAGTTGCAAAGAGCCTATATGGGATTATGAAAGGCTTATATACAGAGAAAATCGACTAAGATGAAGCACTAATGACTAGTTGGGACGTCGGGGCCGAATCAGCCCATTGACCGCCATACGGACAACACAGATCAAGGGACATTCTTAGGCCATGAAGAACACCCTTGTTTCCTTACAAGAAGGTGAAGTTAGGACCTAAGGTAAGAAATATAAATTTGAAGAGTTGTATCTGTATCCTTTCGATAGGGATATGCTGGGACATCTAGGCCGTAAGGACGTGAAGGATGCGAAGGATGCAAAAAAGGCGTGCGGCTGATCATTTCAAATAATTCTTCATGCCCATTTCCAAGAGGTCACCTTCAGTGATAACTATCTGTCCCAGCATTTTTCTGTGGACATTTAGGACAAGAGTCACGTGGAGCACTCGAACCGTGCCGGTTTTGCATATACCATAAAGGATCTTATATTTGGGGACATCCGGGCCACAAGTACGCGTGGGATGCAAAGAGCTTCGATAAGACTTCTCCTTCAGAGCGAATGGAATTATGATACTATGAATGACTTATGCAATGTACCAAGAACAACGTAATAATGCCCGAACTTCAGTTGGTTTCTTACAGACAATTGGTCCCAGGGTTATCTAGTTGTTTCAGCCTTGCTCAAAGGTACGCGAGGGACACAAACAATCTGATTCAGCACCTTCGCCAACGAATCAGAACATTTGAAGAGGTTATAGAAAAAGGTGCCACATGTCAGAAGGTTGAAAAGTTGCCAAGTGCGCCCCTCAGGCCCGAGCCAATAAAATAGTGCCACATGTCCAAGTTTAAGGGCCCAAAAGGGACCTTCAGAAGGTACCCTCCTCACATGACATTAGAGCATGATCACGTGTCATCCAAGTGGGCAGAGCATGGGAAAAATAGAAATATTGTTCCAAACAAGAACAAAAATTTGGCATCGTTTTTGCCCTAATATCTACAGATCGCCATAAATTTCAGGTCCAGGTAGCTTTAATTTTCGTGCTCCCTTGAAACTCAAGGGACCTTCTACCCCTGAGTACAAGCATTCTGTACATGATTCAAGGGTCTATCTTAAATCTATGTCATCGATACTTAAATAGTTAGAGGTGAGTTAACATTGAGTTAAGTACCTCTGGCATGTAATAGTCCCTTATGAATGATGCACGTTTAAACCATCTTGGTTTAGAGACAACATGACAGTATTGCATGTTTATGGTGTTAAGACAGTCACAAAACTTATAAGTGCCTAAAAATAAAACACCACTATCCAAGACCATAATTGAAAGTGAGTTAAATGGAACCTAGATGTTGAGTGGTTGGGGTAGATCTAGATTTCCTCTCTCTTCCCTCTATAAAGAACCTTCTTCCTATAACATAACAAAGGAAAGGAAAGGCTTGGATCTAAAGGTACATACATCCTAAAATAAAGGTCCTCCCTGGTTATATTTATAAAGATTCAAACTATGTGGACAAAAAGAACAACTCCCATTATGAAACTGTCATAATTGTTACTGTAAACCTCATTAGCATTTTTGAGAATATAAACATCAATAAAGTTTGGAGCAAGGGAATGCATGTCCATGGATGATTCACAACGTGCTCACCTGTGTTCATTTGCAAAACCTCCTTGGTCTATCCCTTGAGATTAGTTCATCTATGCATGATCTTGGAGCACACTTGAGATGGACTACTGCTAAGATCTGGCATCTTAGATGCATCTTAATATCTCTCGGTACATCAAGGACATACTTTATTAAGACATTACAAGGGTCAATAGTTTCAGTTGCATATAGACTCTCTACTCTCTGTCTTCTTGGCAAGATAGGTTAGGTTTTGAGTAAACAAATTGCATCCAATCGTGAGCATATGAACCTTTATTTAAGAGGAACCAACCTCCTGTGAAAGATCCCTTTCACACAATTGTAAGTCCTTACACTATTGAGAAAGTTATTTTCAATGCATAAGAGAATTAAACGGGTGTTTGATGCCTGGTAGATCAACCTAGAACACCTGATCACCTTTATCCATAGGTGTTGGTGACTTGGGTCGTACTGAAATAGTTATCTGGATAAGAAAAGGTACATTACCATTAAGGTGTATGACAATTGAAGAGGGGCAATAGGCTGGCTATAATAACATGTCTATCTAGGAATAGGGCCTACAAAGACTCACAATGCAAGAAAACTCCTAGAGCTTCTTGACTTCGGAGTTTCCTTATAACAGGAATTTTTGACAAGCCACCCATGGATGATATGTGTTGTATCATGAGTCCTACACAAAAGAGTCGAGCGAACAAGAAAAGGAGCTCTAATGTGTGATCCTAATGAAGTATGCTATACATCAAACAACCAAGATGAAGTCATGGATGAGATATAGGCACTTAACCCATGTGGACAGAGGGGAAACAATACTCATGTGAGTGTCTACCAATTACCTCCACCAGTGAGACCCATAGAATGGAGCATGCAGCTGATAGGAAGGTAGGATACAGGAACATATGGTACTGTAATAGGCACAGATGTGGAAGAGTTATGCATGTAATAAGCTTTTCATAGGTGATATGTTAGCAATTTCATTTCCCTAGGACACTTTGATTGTCAAAGATTTGACAAATACAAGGGTCATTGGGTTCCCAGGAGAAATCAGCTACAAGTGGACTAGGAGCTATGTTATGTGCCTTTCCCGCAAAATATGACGGTGATGTCAATAGGCTAGCAAGTTTGTTCTGCAGGGAGTGTACCAATTGTATCCATCTATACATGAATGAGTGATTAGTAGAAGAGAATTTACGCCACTTGTCCTTCAACATGATCTATTTTCGTTCCACAAATTATTGACAATATCATCTTGAATTCCACATGACTTCAGAGAATAAGAATTTCATCTAGTTTCTCAGAATCCATGATGAGGGTTAGCAAACTGCAACTTCCCTTGTTCTATACTAGAGAAAAAAATAGTCGGGCATCATTTGTACCGAAATTGCGTCCTATAATTGATTACAACACTCCTACAAATGCATTATGGCACTTTATAATTATAGTGCAAGTGATGACAAAATGGACCTTGAAACCCTTCTCACGTGACAACCATGATCGAAATCCTAACGAAAAAAAAACATTCCAAATAAGAACAAAAATGTTGTAGGTGACTGTATTACAGATTCTAAACCAGTGTACAAGCTGGTTTACTATTTTGCTCCCTTGAAATTATTTAATGTACCTCCGGCCCCTAACTATAAACGTCATACAATAAATCCTGTATGTTGACTCTATCACCATCACATACTTAAATATTTAAAGGGGGTTAACATGCTCAAGCACCTAATATTAGGAATCACAAGCTTTAAGCCCTCATGATGCACCATAACCAGTCATCGACCAAGGGCTAATGAATTTTAATGGGTCCCTTGGCATCAAATCGTTAAGGTGTCACCAGAACTGATAAGTTCCTAAAACTGAACCACCATATCCAAGACCTAATTGAAAGCGGTGACTTGGAAATGGATTCCTTGGTCACTAACAAATCTTCCAATGCTAGCTTGGGAATCTATAAAGAACCTTTCCCTAAACATAACAATGGAAATGAAAATTCAGATCAAGAGAAAACATCCCAAAATAAAGGTATTGGCTATAAAGATACAAACGACGTGGCCAAAAATAACAATTCTTATGATGTCATAATGAGTTGTGTAAACCCATTCATTGAGCATATCAACACAATAAAGGTCAAAGAAAATGAGTGCTTCTGGTCAACGTGATGTGCTCACCTTTTTATCTCAAAACCTCTTCTGTTTACCCCTAAGGATAGTCACTATGATGTCTTAGAGAAAATTGAGAAGACTACCACTAAGATATTGATCTTATATTTTCTTAAGATATCTAACGTACGCAATAACATCCTTTGTAAGACATTATAAGGGTCAGGAGTGTCAATTTATATAGACCCTACCCACTTCCAAGCAATGGCTATGCAGATTAATCCAATGGGTATATAACCTTTATTCAAGATGAAATCATTAAGAAGATCCTTTGCACAATTTTCCCTTACACATTGAGGTTATTGTCAATCATAAGAAAATTAAACAAGTGCTTGTGGATGGTAGAACAGGCTTAAAGATTTGTACCTTGAAACTTGTTCAGTAATTGGGTCCTATTGAAACATATCTAGAAACAAAGGTCATCACCATCAAGGTATATGAAAATGAAGAGATGAAGTCGGCCAGAATGATAACATTATCGCTGGGAGTAGGGCCTACTACTCATGATATAAAGTTCCATGTTCTAGACTTGGAGCTACCTTATAAAATACTTTTTGGCCATCCATGGATTCATGTTGTGCAGGTTGTGCCTTCTACATATCACTAGTTTTTGAAGCTATACTATGAAGGGAGAATATAACTATTCTGGGGGATTCTCAACATTTTTCTCATTACGGAGCATTATCAGGTTAATTCCCTAATTCTATTGATTTCCCTTCCATAAAGATGGTGGTGCTAGCTCAATCTAAGGCTCTTGTCTCTTGGGTTGATCTAGATTCCTTGAAACCTAATGAAAATGGTGCTTCAACTTCATTTTCTCCCTTTACTACATGGGAGATGAAGACCCTTTCAACCGGTTGTAGGGAGTATGATATCCAACAAGCCCTTCTGGTTTCAAACTTTCCCCTATCACGTAAGACATGGGGTAGGCCTTCTTACAAGTATCAATAGTCTATGGATAATTGCAAACTTGATGCTTTCACTCTTGGTGGCCTATTATTAGATGAAAATCTACTTAACAATATTGTATCCTGATGTCTGGATGATGATAAGGCTCCATGCTATCAATCACCCTCATCTGATATCCCAAATAAAATGATGTATGTTATGGGATACAAAGGATAAGGTTGTGGCATAAATGAACAAGGTATGCAAGAAGATCTTCCGATACCACATCGCAAGGTTTGTAAGTATGGTATTGGCCTTCCACCATATGGATCTATTCAACCTATGTGTAGTGTCATTACCTCTGAATGTGAATATAGTGAGTTAGGCTATGAAAGTGAGACATATTCTAGGTGTAGTCTTTATAAAGACCTTGCCTCCACTAATCTATTTTCTGATATAGTTATATTGACCATATCCCCTGCCTTACCTATCCCCATTCTTGAATTAAACATTTTTTATCCTTCCTTGGTGAATTGGGACCAACAGAAACATGTACCAATTGACATTTTTGCCAATGATGAGGTTTTTTGTGAGTTTATGGGTATCTGAGATGACATCCCAGTAGGTGATCATAAAAAAGGATTCTCCATTAACCTGGACACATGCACATATTTTGAGGAGGCTAAGTTCTGTGGTCATCAAAATAAAATAAAAATCAAGGGAAAAAGTTCCACAAAGAAGCCTTATAAAAAGAACAAGTCCAATTCTTACAATGAAAACCTTTTTGAGGCACTGACAGAAAAACAAAAGGAAAAATTAAAGGAAAAAGAAATTGACTTATCCAAGGGTGAGAATATCATTGAGACACCCTTTGAAGAAGATACCAATATCCCCCTTGATATTACGCACATGGAAGAAGAATCTAAACTTCTTGTGGAGGAGACTATTGAGGTCAACATCTAAATAGAGGAATTACCTAGGATGGTTAAGTTGGGAGATTCACTCTCGACTCAAGAACAAAAGACATTTATCTTTCTTTTGCGTGAATTTTTAGACATCTTTGATTTGTCCTACATGGACATGTCAAGAATTGATCCGAAACTAGTAGTGCATAATCTTATTGTGCATGAAGACGTAAAGACTATCAAACAAAATCTTAGGAAAATGCATCCTCATGTTGCCTCGTTGGTTAAAGAGGGGCTGGAAAAATTATTATCTATAGGATTTATTCAGCCTATTAATTACTCAAAGTGGATTTTGAATGTTTTACATGTACAAAATAGTCCCATAGGTATCAAAATTTTTACATATTTTAGAGACGTAAACAAATCTTGTCCTAAGGACGAATTTCGTCTCCCCAATATCGAAATGATTGTCAATTCCATGGCTGGTTATGAAATGATATCACTCATGGATAGTTTTTCAGGTTATAATCAGATTAAGATTTCAAAGGAGGATCAAAATAAGACAACTTTCACAACCCCTTGGGGGACATTCTATTACCAAGTCATGCCCTTCATCCTTAAGAATGTAGGCACAACTTATCAGCAGGCTATTGCCACTATCTTTCATGATATGATTAATGACATAATGGAATATTATGTGGACAACATCGTGGGAAATTATAGAATAAGAGAAGATAATCCAAATATTCTATGACACATCTTTCAACTTCTAAGGGGCTACAAGGTTCTTCTCAATCCAAAGAAATGTATCTTTGTTGTGTTATCAAGGAAATTACTAGGTTTTATTGTATCACAGAGGGAAATTTAAGTAGACCCAACTAAGGTCTAGTCTATCATATAGGTTCCTACTTCTATAAACATCAAACAACTATGTAGCTTACAGGGCAAAATTCAATAAATCAGTAGATTTGTTTCCAAGCTCGGAGACAAGTGCCAATCATTTACACATATTCTCAAGAAAGATGAAAACTTTATATGGGGTCCGAAACAACAACAAGCAATTTATTTTCTTAAAGAATATCTATCAAAACCCCCTATCCTAATGCCACCTACTGTAGGTGAACCACTATTGTTGTATATTTTTGCTACACAATTTGTAATTGGAATAATTTTTGCCCAATATGATAGGGAACAAAAGGATTATCTAAGTTGGAAATTGATTGCTTATGAGCTCAATTACTCGTAGATCGAGAAGACTTGTTTGGCCATAGTTTTTTCCTTTCAAAAACTACATCATTGTTTTCTAAACAACAAAATCAAGCTTATATTAAAGGTGGACCCAATAAAGTATCTACTATCAAAACTAGTGCTTACAAGAAGGATGGCCAATTGGATCATCCTACTCAGTGAATTTTATATAGAATAATTCCATCAAAAATCAATCAAGGGGAAAGTACTGGAAGATCAATTAGCTAAAGCCCCTTTACCAAGCACATAACCATTGAGTCTTGAACTTCTAGATGCTTCACTCATGTATCTCAAGGAATCCATAACATGGAAAATGTCTTGTGATGGATCCTTCACATTCCATGGTTCAGGAGCAAGATTTGTACTTATAACTCCTTCAAGGGAATTGATCCCACAAGCTTTCAAAATAGGATTCCCATACACAAAAAACATAGCAGAATATAAAGCTCTCATTACCCTGGCTAAAGATAGTTATACACTTGGATATCAAACAAGTCAACTTGATTAGAGATTCTATGTTGATTATCAAACAAGTTACAGATGAGTACAAAGTTAAGGATAAAAAAATCATTCCTTATAAAAATGGTTGATACATTAAAATATTTATTTGTGTAGATCACATTTGGATAGATTCCTAGAAGGTAAAATTGATCGGAAGACACCATGGCTACATTGGTTTCTTTGTTACACATTCCACTTAGACATAATTATATACCTTTCTTTGTGGATCACTTACTGACACCAGCATACAACATGCCCAATTCTTGTCTAATATATTAGGTTTTTGGTCCTGATTCACCATGGTACCTTATTATTTTAATCTACCTCATGATAGAACCTTCACCCTAGACATTTCCCATTTTGATAAAAGAAACCTTATCCATCATATAGCTCACTACACCTTATTTGGATGCACTCTCTATCATAGAGGGTATGACAGGAATCTATTGTGATTTCTTTATTATGATGAATCTATCTTATAAATTAAGGAGGTGCATGAAGGTATCTGTGGAGCCCATACAAATGGGATCATCTTGGCCAAAAAGATACTAAGAGTAGACTATTATTGGCCTACCATGGAAAGTGATTGCTGCAAGTATGTAAAGAAGTGTTTGTTTTGTTATAAATATGACAATTTTATTCATGCACTGACACAATCCTTGCATCCTATTACAACATGATGGCCTTTTTCAAAGTGAGGGCTTGATCTCATTGGAATGATTACCCCAACATTCCTTGACAACCATATGTTGATTATCACTGCCACTAAGTACTTTACAAAGTGGGTAGAGGATTTTCCTCTCACCTATATCATGGGTACATATATATCCAAGTTTATAATGAACCATGTCATTTTCCACTATGACATCCCTTCTTCCCTTTTCACAGATAATGGAAAATCCTTAAAAAATAAAATTGTGAAGGCTTTATGTCAATGTTTTCAAATCAGTCTCAAGTATTCAACCCACCATTACCCTCAAGGTAATGGGTAGGTTGAAGCCACAAATAAAACCCTTGTTCATATTATGGAGAATATGGTGAGAAAAACTAGCCACGACTAACATCTACTGATTCACCTAGCCCTCTGGGAATACAAAAAATCTATCTGCACCCCTACTGGTGTAAATCCATATTCCCTACTTTTTGGAACTGAATTTTTTTTACCTCTTGAGATCGGTCTCCCCTCTTTACATATCAAGATGAGATATTAATTGGATGAAGTGGAGGATTATAGAGTGTCTCAGCTAGTAGAGATGGATATATTGGATGAGAAGATACTTCACTCTTTAGATCACCTCAAAGTGTATTAGAATTGAGTGAGTAGAAGTTATAAAAAAGAGTACTACCTTGCCAATCTAAGGTAGAATACCTTGTGATGAAGGAAAATCAGTTCAACACCACCAAGGACCATGAAATAAAAGGCGAGTTCGAGCCAAACTGGTTAGGGCCATATGTCTTGGTCACTAAATATGGTTCAATTGCATATAAGTTTTCTCACTCAAATGGTGATGAACTTAAGGAACCCATGAATGCTATGAATCTCAATAGGTTCTATGATTGAGTATGGGGTTCCTCAAAAAAATAAAAATAAAAACAAAAAATAATAAAATCAAAAAAACTAAAGAGAAATCAATGTGTCCTAGTCTGAAAACTACATAATTGTGGCATTTTGGACAAGTCATTTGGTGAAAACTAGTTTCCAGCACCATTGGAGGGTCTATTTTTCATAAGCATCTCAATATCCATGATTATGATGGATTTATCCTAAGCTATTCTTTTCCTATGTCTGAGATACTTTTGAGCCTATCGCTCTTGGCCTTGATCTGACTGATCAAATTTTTTTGTGCAAATATTTTACCTTTGGATATTCTCATCTGATGCTAGGGGAAACTTTACATATTCAATTCTTGAACATACACATGGCTCTCTGCCCTTGTACATCCCATCTAACATTGGGGCATCCATGATTCTTTGTTTTCTTGCACATAGCTTTGGATATTTTTTTCAAAAAACACAAAAACATTCGTATAACTTTTGAAAATCCCAAAACATTCAAATATATTTTGTTGGAAAAATAAAAAAATTCAAAAATGCGTCATAGAAAACTCAAAAACAATAGAACATTGTCTTGAGATAATACCAAAAACAGTGTAAAAACGTTTCAAAGCTATCCTGCAAAAATAAAGTAGTGGTTTGATTACTTTAGTTGTTTTATTATACATAGTTTTGTTGCTTTACTTCTTTGTATTGTGTGTTGTAAATTAGATTCATTTTCTTTCTTAAGATTATGTGTTACTTTAATTTGTTGTGAATTGCATTAAGTTCATTTTATCTTTCATACTTGTACATAGTTATGTTACTTTGATTAGATTTAATTAACTTGTGTGTGTTGTTTTCTTAGACATTTTGTTATCATCTCATCATCATATCATCTATTATCACATCTATACACCATATATCAATAAATTCTAAGCTACATCATCATACAAATTAAAATTAAACATGTATGATAAGCTAACATCATATGATATCACCAAGAGGAGAAAGAGGGATCACCTTCTATCCCCCCTCAAACATAGACCATGATAAAAATGTGGATTAAACATGTTATCTCATAACACAAAATGTGATAAGTAAACACAATCCATCATCATCATATATAAAATACAAATTTCTATGTAATAAATAATATGTCTCAATATACATCAGATGCAATAAAGCCATCATGGGCATGGATTAAAAATGTGCCTTCATCACGAGGCATAATAAAAAAAAAATACATAGTAAATCAATACAAAAAATTACCTTTATCACGAGGCATACATTAAAGATATACATCTAGTAAAATAAAAAGAGTCAACCACAAATCTCTCCTATCCTTGGACTACTTTATCTAGGTCTAGGTGGTGGCATCTGCTCTAAGCCCTGAGGTGGTGGCATCTACTTTGTATGAGCTTCGTGATGAGATAACGAATGTTGTACTGATTTAGTAGATCGTGATGGCCTCTAAGATCTAGATCTAGACCTAGTACCAGCTAGATGACTGTAATAAATGTCCCTCTGACCTATTGGAATGTCCCCATGGTATAACAACATGTATTATGTAGCCTTTCCTGTGATGGAAACACACTAAAAAACTAGGTCCTGGACTTTGGTTGTTGCCCCTACCTGTTGGACCGCATCATGCTTCATTCTCACAATCGCTAGCTTAATATGTAACTATAGTCTCTCGAAAGGTAGTTGATCCCTCTCAGTAGTGACCTTATCTTGTTTTACTTTAATCTACTTTCATCTTTGTGTCAAGCAAGCTAGATCACCTACACTCTGAGTGGCATGTCTTGGTGGAGATACATGTGGAATCCTATAATCAACTCTCCATCCTCCCCCCAATGAACTATGTGGTGGGGACCTCCATCCATCTCATCCATCTCCATCTCCCCCATCTCCTCCATCCCATCCATCCCTCAGAGGTTTGTGTGGTGGAATCGATGTATACGGAGGTAATAAAGGCACCTATATTAGACCCTACTATAAAGTCACAATAATGGACCTTGCTGTAAAGGCACCTGTAAAGGACCCTTCTGTAAAGGTACATGTAGTGGAACTTGTGGATGTGTGGGCATCTGCACCTATATATATGCCCCCAAACTACCCTGACCCCGCACCTACGGATCTACATGTGCCTCTACATGTGCCCCTTCTTGTGCCTATTCTTTAAGATCCTGGACTTGTAGGCCCTATGCTATTATTGCAATACCGACCTGTATGGATGCATGTTATATAGTGATGTGTCGTGGTAACACTATCATGTACCATGATGCATAGTCTCTAGTCTACCCGAGATCCACTATCTGTGGATATGTAACCCAAGGCTGTGGAACCACCTGTAAGAAACTATCAGGAGCTTGTCGTGGTCTGATCCATGGGCCAATGTCAAAAGTCTCCCTGGATTTATGCCCATACCAAATATCATCTCCTAGAAATCCCTTGGATGTGGCCTAACTGTCGCTGGCCTCTATTCACTCTATACCACTCAATGATGTAATACTTGCTACCAATGATAAAATGCTAAACCTCTATTGTGTTGAGCTCTCCCACATACTCAGGCCACTAATACAATTTGTATGGGCACCATGTCACCATGTGGAGATTTATATCATCAAATACTCATCTATAATATGTTTTGTCTCAAGTTTGGCCATGAATATTGTCACCAATTGGCACCCAACCCATAATAGATGGCTCATCCGAAGCCCTGGCTCATAGCACTCCTAATGGGTGTCCTATGACAATATGATCCCAATCCCATATCTATAGTAGTTTTTTTGGACCCATGGTCTTCTGACTGCATTATGATATTAAATGTAGATATAAATAAAAGTGGGCTAGTAAGCACTACCACAACAATAAACCTCTCCACTTATGAGACCGTGTATAACTCTAATCATACCAAGAGAAAAGCATGTGCCAATCTTGTCAGGAAATAAGATGTCATTGACAAGATCCATAAAGTAAAATAGAACCCTTGTAATTCAATTATCAGTAAAGCATCTACACATGTCAACTGTCATTCCCCGACAAGGTATGTTCGCTATGCCAAACATCTCTACGATGCTCTGCAGAATATGGCCATGGTCACCATCATATTTAACTAAGCTTCCCTGGATCGGCACTCACAGTATGCACCACACATCCTCCAGTGTGATAATCATATCATCAGTCGCAAATCTTAAATTGTGGCTTTCACTTTTTCATCTCTCTGCTAAGTCTATTAGAAGGTTGTGGTCTAGTGTAATTCATCCTCAATTTATACCTTAGAACAAGTGAAATTTTTTTTTTTTGATAAATGCATCCTGGTTCTAAATACATAATTTAGAACTCACAAATCAAATAACCATTCATATAACAGACAACCATATGCAGCTGTAATGACTCGGAATACCTCCGATCTATTCATTCCATGACTCGGTAATCTACCGATCTATTCATGAGTAAAAAGAGTTAGTGTTTTTATTTAACACAACACTCTTGCGGTTCTCTTCCCTAATCTGGGATTCAGAATGCTCTGTCCAAGGAATCTAACTGAATAACTGTTACCATTATTCATCGGCATCTCATCCCTTAGACTAGGTGAATTAGGACAACGCAATCAGCAGCTTGCGATACTTTGGCCAAAGATTTTAAACATACTGTTAATGTCTCGTATTCCTTAACGGCATACTCGTTAATCTTGAATACGTCCTTCACCCCATTCATATGTTATATAGAATGTTTTCACTGACTACTGTCAGTCCTTCCTTTCACAACTGAATCACTCGGAGACAGATTAACAAGGTGATAATGTTTTATGGTTGTCCACGAGGATTAGGGATATGGTGACATACTGGTTCAACCTTGCAGTTCAACCAGTGTGTCATGATACCCCGAATCTCCTAGGCAGCCTTATAACATGACCACGTTCTTAATCGGACTCTGAATAACTCATGCGAAGTCAAGTGTAAATCTTAGCGATCCATGCAAAGGGTGTCGCCATAAGTCACCTGCATTGTTGTATCTTCGAGAAGATCCTAACCTTCTCGGAGGTACAACCCTGCAGTTGACTGGTGTCGTCAACCTTTAAATCCGCCTCGAAAAGATCTACTTAACAACATGCATTACGCACTAGAGTTTAAATTACTATAAGGACTTTTCCCCAAGATAAGTCCTTCCCAATCCCTGGATTCTTCGTCTTGAGACGACCCTCCTCTATTAAACCCATTACATGGTAGAGGTATTAAGGTCAAGTTCTCATCAAGGAGTCATTAGAATACACCTGATTCTAAAACAACAGATTTGGACAATATCTCATAACCTTTACTTGAGATTGCCATCTGAACTCCATTGATTTATATCAGTTCTCTTAACTGAATTTATATCATACTTACTAGTATAAAGATATAATTGATTAAGAGTCCAATTTAATAATGTCCTGTCATTCTCAGGACTAGGGATTAGTAATTTAATCCAGCTTGTTTAGCGTTCTCTCTAGGCTCAATTTTAACCTATCTTCTAGAAAGACAAATATTTAAATCCAATATTGCTTTTACTAGAACAATTTAGAACTACCAACACTCATAAGAATTCAATCTCATTTTCTTATAAGTTTCCATTGTTAATCTCAAAAGCATCCATATTATACAATAATAATAATGCCCCTTCGTTACATAAACCGAAGAAGGTCATCCATGAGAAATAGAATACAACACATAAGTATCACACACTTATTTCCATTTCCTTGAAACTATACAATTACAATTTATGCAACAGCATACTTGATACAATGTTCAACGGAAAAGAAACATCTTTTCATATATAGTACATCTATAAAATCAAGCTGTAATTCATTATAAATCAAATAAACAATCTGATCAGCTTGTCAGATCTGCATTGCTTTTACCTCTTACGGCAACCATCTGCAAAAATAGTCAACATGAGTCAGTTCAATGAACTGAGCATGATAAGCACTAACTTTTAAAACAATTGCAATCCATCAATTGTTTTCATTAAACACCCTGTTTAAATGAGATCAAATATCCAAATAAGTAAACACATTCAGACTATGACCTTGTAATACAAAATGATTACAATTATGTAACTCTATCATTGTTACAAAATAGTCTTAATCTCATTCTAATATTTCATCAAATATTAAAAGAATCAAGGAACGAATGTACACAACAATCGTCGAATCCAAAATCACAACATTGGTCAGATTGTTTCATTCTTCCAAAAAAAAGAATAACATAACAATTCGGGACTCCACCAAAATGTTACAAAACAATTTCCCACTGTTTGACAAATATCAACAAATATGAAATAAAGGAAGAGAAAGAACAAATCCATTCATACTTCCTTTCACCTATGTTCATCACTGTACCGTCTTCACATATGAAAACATTCAACCAGTATATAAATGAACAAGTTAGACAAGCCGCAAGCAAGATCGCTGTACTAAATCAAGAAATAGAAACACAGCAACATTCCTGTACAGCAACTAACACATCAACAATTCATATATCAACCCTAAGCCCAAAGCTACTTCTTTTAAAACACAGCAAGGCTTTAGAATCAAGTCCGAAATCAGAAACCTCTAAAGTATCGTTGTCAACAACAGACTTATTTACAATAAGCGATTGATGCATCTACAAGACCATACAGAGATTTCCTTACCAATGCCATGATATACACTATCGCCTCCTATAAGAAATCAGAAAGGAACACAACACTCTGTATATACATCTGTACTAATCGAAGTTAGTCAAAAGTACTTACGATTAACTTATACAGGGTCGCGTTACCTGATACAGACCATTATTCTGACAAAATGTCCAATATCAACAACAGTATATCAAGTCAAGTTTCAACTGAAACAATAGAAGATACAAGTTAACTTCCTCAATCCTCTAAACCTGAACTACAGTGAAATGGTAAACGATTGTCACTGTTTCCCTTTGGACAAGTAAATAGTGTACATGCTAAAACTCAGGCAGAACTTTTTAATTAACGATTTCAAATCAAGAACCCGACTAAGTCTTGCCCATTTTTCGCACAAGATTTCAAGGAACGAACATAAAAATATATCCAAGAAACTGTACAACAAAATCCATGCAACACAAGAGTAATTCCAGGAAATACAGAGGTCTTAGTACGTGTCATTCCTTCCAACCACTGGTTCATCATTCACCAACTATTTAAACATATTCAAATTGAACAGCGGCCCAAATAGAAATATAAATCATTGAATCGTCTCCTCTGAGTCGTTCAGAATATATCCATTATAAATCTATAATTACACATTACATGCAGAAAACGGGTTTACGCCCAAAATCGCAGAACCCAACAACAGTATAAGATGGAATTAATTAATAAATTCTTCTATACCCTCCATGGCAAACATTCAGAATGAAACAAGTGAAGCAAATCAAATACCCTTTTCAAGCAAGGAAATCAACTGAGCCGCTTCAAAACTTTCAAACAGCTTTCAAAAAGAAATGCAATGCATACCCAAGAAATCTATACTCCTTATTTATTTCAAATAACCGAGGTCAGAAAGCCTGTTCCTTTCTCTACAAAGCTTCCACGAAATCAAATAACAAAACACCAGGATGAATTTACATCCACAGCAGTAGATAGTAATATACGATTCAATCATGGACTCCACTGAGTCGATAAAATAAAGTATAGATGTTTCAATATTATACACAGCCAACAAATAATCCCGTTTCCACAATAACAAGGAAAAACAACTTCCACTGGGTCGTTTAGACTAAGGTAACACGACAGTTACCTGTTCCCAAGCAAAATTAGAAGACAAATGAAACCCACAAAGTATCATTAGTCACTGTCAACAAAAACCACGACAGAGCTTCCAAAATTTCCAAAACACTGAACAATCAAACAGGTACACCAGTATCCTTCCCTACTGTCTCACAACAGCATTGACAATCAAAAATCGACGGCAAGACAGTGGTCTACACCCTACACAGTATATTCGACGGGCTCACGCCAAACAGGCCGAGCATTCATACCTTTATAAATATAAATATCTCACATATTTAAACCAAAAAGGAATACACATAGGAATAGAGCCACTATTCGATTTTAACAAATACCCATCAAAAGGAAATTGAAAAATCGAACCAGAAGAGATACAGTACCAAAATTTAAACAAGATCTCTATAGAAATTTATCTATTTCCTCAAAACATTTGAACAGAGTTGTTCTAATGAAATCATTTGAAAGACAACAAGATATTTAAAGGTTAGGGCCTAGCATGCCTGTATTTTTTTTGATCAAATTTCCGAAGCAGACCACTGGAGGAGCTCAAACTTCCTTTTCTTTTTCCAAGATAAAGCGACCAACAAAATTTCGCTGTCTCCATCACATATATATCCTCCATGACAGAGAAAAGAGCCAGAGAAATTCATTCTTGCCATGCAACTCAAAGAGAACTGGTGCGAAGAACCAGTAAACAAGCAGAGCAAAAACCGAAAATCGCGATAAGCCAAACAAACCCACAAACTTCCCGTTTGCATGCCTTCTCGCGAGTTCCGAGCTCGCTTTCCGAGAAAATTAAATGCCATTAAACCAATTTTCCCGCTTAAACTCAACTTCCACCGACCGCCAGATTTGGTGACAGTCCATCTAAAACTCATGTTCATTTCCAAACTTAGCGACCTGCCACGTCCTCACCGGTTAGCCGTCGCCTAAGCCTCCGCCATGACCTGTCCTTCATCCTTATCCCTTACATTTATTGCCATAGAAAACACCGCCCATGGTTCGCCACCCTCCATAGGCCCCTTCATAATCTCCTCATTAGTTAGGTTAGTATCTTAGGTTAGAGTTTAGGGTAATACCCACACTAACAAATTTACACATAGATACTAACTTAGGATATTAACACATAGCCTAGGTCTAGGTTAGACTAACAATAATCTAACCCCTAGGTTAGGTTTTAGTTTTAGGTTACTAACCCTTAATAATTCCAGTTTGGTCCTTGTCCTGCAAACTCGGAAAGACCTGTATCATACCTTCTAGAACAGAGTTAGCTCCTGTTCTTATTGCAGAATTGTATGTAAACGAATTATTACCTGGTCTACAATCGAGACCTTCCAGATATACTTTGATATCGGGAACCATTTCATTTCCCAAGATCAGCCCGAGTCATACTCCTGACCAGCTTAATCAATGCTTTCATACCTTGCAACCTGTTCAAGGTCTATGATCTAATTTATCACAAACAAATTTAAAGCATTACTTGGATCAATCCCACTGATCTAAGACTAGATATTATAGATGAATATCTCTATAATTCATTCCGTGATCAGATTAATATTCAGACACAAAATGAAATAAATAAAAGAGTCTAATCATATTCTGACTCAGTCAAGATCTGCAATCTGCAAGAAATTCAGTACATATCAAGCATGATTTCTGAATCGAGGAACACATCCTTTTACAAGAAATCACATATCAACACTTGTATGCTTAGGAGAAAGTAACAACAGTTCAGGGTGTTACATGCTTCCCTCCTAAAAAGATTCATCGTCCCGATGAATTACATATTAACTAACCTTCAGGTCAATCAATTTATTAGTACACAAACAAAGTGACTACTTCCATATTTGAATAGTTTCAAAAATCAATGTCACAACAATTTTATTCAACCTGAATAAAGTCTGCCTTAATCTGGCTTTCAAAAATACTTAAAACAATCAGTTCATAAAAGTATATTTTTGTCAACAGTTTTCATTCTGTTGCAAAAAGAGAAGGAAAAGCAATTTTCATCTCTTCCAGATTTTCCCAAGTTGCACTTTCTTCGCTAAACTGGTCCCACTGGACCTTACATTGCTGTATATCACGATTTCTCAAGTGCAATTGGCGAGTTTCCAGTACTCGTGTGGGTTTAACCACGATTATTCCTGGGTCTTGGACCTGCAAGGAATTCCAATTTAAAACATGTGACAGATCTGAAACGTATTTCTTAAGCAAAGAAATATGGAAAACATCATGCATGCGAGATAAAGCAGGTGGCAATGCTAAACGATAAGCTACAGGATTGATTATTTCGACAATTTCGAAAGGTCCCACAAATCGTGGTGACAACTTGGCAGCCTTGCCAAAAGTTATAGAACTCTTTCTGGGTTTAACACGCAGGAAAACCTTATCACCAAGCTCAAACTTTCTATCAACCCGCTTAAGGTCAGCATAGCTCTTCTGTCTATCCGCTGCTTCCTTTAATCGTTCACGAATCAGCTTAACTTGCTGTTCCATTTCTGTGAGAATCTCTGGTCCAATTACCACTCTATCCTCAACACTGTCCCAACTAACAGGGGTTCTGCACTTTCTTCCATAAAGTGCTTCAAATGGTGCCATCTTAAGAGATGAGTGATAAGTGTTGTTGTATGCGAACTCAACTAATGGAAGATACTCTTCCCATTTATACTGTTGATCCATGCAATACATTCGCAACATGTCTTCCAACACTTGATTTACCCTTTCAGTTTGCCCATCCGTTTCTGGATGATATGCAGAACTGAAGTTTAGTTTTGTTCCTAGGGCTGCGTTAAGCGTTTGCCAAAACCTTGACGTCATTCTAGGATCCCTGTCAGATATAATCAGTTCTGGTACACCATGTAATCTGAAAATTTCGTGTACGAACCTCTTGGCCAGCACTGGTGAATCATCCTTTAGATTTCCAGCGATGAAATGCGCTACCTTAGTCAGTTTATCTACAACTACCAGGATAACATCATGCTTATTCCTGGACATAGGTAGTCCTTGTACAAAATCCATGGTTATTACTTGCCATTTGTACTGCGGTATGCTATGAGGATATAACAGTCCAGCAGGGTGCATATGTTCTGCCTTCACCCGCTGACATTCCAGACAATGAGTCACAAAGTTGAGTACATCCTTTTTCATACCTTTCCAGAAGTATTGCTGCTTCATATCAGCAAGCATTTTTGTGATGCCTGGGTGTCCAGAGTAAGGTGAATTATGAAATTCAATTAACAACTTCTTTCTCAAATCATTCAGCACAGGTACATATACCCTGTTTTCATAACGCAAGATTCCTTCATTATCAAAATGAAAACCTTCATACCTTTTATCTTTAGGTTCTGCAGCAAGCGCTGCTTTTACTTGCTGAAAATATGCATCTGGTTCTGAGGCACTTTTTACCTCGTCTTTAAACTGAGTTCTTAATGTTATAAGAGCAGAAATGTGCCTCCTACGACTTAGAGCATCAGCTACTCTATTCTCCTTCCCTTTGATATAGCTAATATCAAAGTCATATTGTGATAAAAATTCTAACCACCTTCTTTGTCTGGCATTCAAATTGGGCTGAGTAAAAATATATTTCAGTCCTAAGTGATCCGTTTTCAACTCAAAAGGTTTCCCAAGCAAGTAGTGTCTCCAGACTTGAAGTGCATGAACAATAGCAGCAAGTTCCAAATCATGAGGGGCATAATTCAGCTCATGTAACTTAAGTTTTCTACTTTCATAAGCTATGACCTGATCATTTTGTAACAAAACACCTCCAAGGCCTTCCCCAGAAGCATCCGTTACAACAGTAAAATTCCCATTAGGGTCTGGTACAGCCAATATAGGTGCAGAAGTCAACTGGTCTTTCAGACTTTTGAAAGCCGCTTCGCACTTGTCATTCCACAAGAATTTCTTATCCTTCTTTTGCAATGAAGTTATTGGTGCAGCTACCTTAGAAAAGTCCTTTACAAATTTTCTATAGTAACCAGCAAGACCCATGAAGCTTCTTACTTCATGTACATTCTTTGGTACAGGCCACTCAGTTATTGCCACTATTTTTGAAGGATCTACAGCAATTCCTTCCTTACTTATGACATGACCCAAATAGTGAACTTCTGAATCAAAGAAAGAACATTTGGACAACTTACCATACAACTTTCTCTTTCTCAAAATTCCCAAAACTATCTTCAGATGCTCATTGTGCTCCTCAACACTTTTAGAATAAATGAGAATATCGTCCAAGAATACAAGTACAAACTTGTCCAGGTATTCTTGAAAAATATTGTTCATTAAATTCATAAAGGCTGCGGGTGCATTAGTTAACCCAAAGGGTAGAACTGTAAATTCATAATGTCCGTACCTTGTTCGGAAAGCTGTTTTATGAATATCTTCCTCTTTAATCCTCAACTGATGATAACCAGATCGAAGGTCTATCTTAGAATAAACCGCTGCTCCACGCATCTGATCAAACAGATCATCGATTCTTGGAAGTGGATATCGGTTCTTGACTGTTGCTTTATTCAACATCCGATAATCAATGCACAGCCTTAGTGTTCCATCCTTCTTTTTCACAAATATCACAGGTGCTCCCCAAGGTGAAACACTTGGTCTAATCAATCCTTTAGACAAAAGCTCTTGCAACTGTGCCTTAAGCTCGACTAATTCAGTAGTAGTCATCCGATAAGGCGCTTTGGAAATAGGTTCCGTTCCCGGCTTGATTTCAATGGTAAAATCAAATTCTCTCTTGGGTGGTAACCCTGGTAATTCCTCAGGAAAAACATCCCTGAAACCTTGTAGCAGTGGAATTTGCTTCATGTAATCACCATCTTCTTCTGAAGATTCAGATATCTTTACTGCATAAAGAGTACATCCTTTATTCTTAGCCTTTTTAAGCTGCATAGCTGACAGTTTTCTAACTGTAATTTCTCGTTTCACACCTTGAATCTCTGCTGATTCCAGCTGATCATCTAAACATTTTATGTTCTTTTCATAGCAATCTACCTTTGCTTTATGGTCAGCCAACCAATTGACACCGATGACAATGTCATACGATCCCAAAGGTGCAACATAGAGATCAACTTCCGTGGAAAAGTTAGGTAAGTCAAGGACTGCTCCAAAAAGACACATACTCACTGTATGAACAGAATTATTACCATACTGTACAGTCCAAGATTTATCCATTTTTCCGGCTTTTCTTTTAAGTTTAGAAGCTAGTTTATTAGATATAAAACATTCAGTAGCTCCTGTATCAAAAAGAATAGTGACAGGTATGCCGAATAACTTACCCGGAACTTCTATAGGTGTCACTTGCTTTTCAGCTTGCTTGTCCGCTACTGCAGCATGTATCTTATGCTGCTGATTACGATCATCCTTCTTCTGAGGGCAATGATTTGCGTAATGGTCTTTACCACAAATGTAGCAGCCTCCTACAGGTCCCTTTTTAGGCTCAAAGTTGCCTCCAGTTTTATAGTTGTCACGCTGTCCTCCATAGGGCTTCTGCCCATTGTTATAATTTTTAACAAAATTATCCTTTACATTACCAGCAGGCTTATTTACTGCTGCTTTCTTATTGTTATCTCCTGGAAACTTACTTTTGTTTCCAAACTTTTTCCATGGTCCTTTTCTGGGTGCAAGAGAGGTTGAAGAAGGGTTTGCAGTCTTTTTCCGCACTTCCTCCTTATGAGCAGAAATAGCCTTTAATTTCTGTTCTTGCCTTATGGCCTTTTCAACAACTCCTTCCATAGTGGTTGGACTGTGAACGTCGACCTCTCCTCCTATCACAGGATTCAATCCCATGATGAATTTCCGTATCCTGAACTTTTCGTCAGTTTGATACTGCGGTACATACTTGAGGAGTTTTGTAAACCGCTCCCAGTATTCAGTTACCGTTAGCTTCCCTTGAGCCAAGTTCTGAAATTCTGTCATTTTCTGATCATAGAAAAGTTGTGGCAGCCAACGTTGCCTAAAATAGCCTTTAAATTGATCCCAAGTAATATTGGTCTCATCAATGTTTAACTCAGCTTTTCGGCTATCCCACCACGAAGATGCTTCGTGTGAAAGCTGATAGGCTCCCCAAATAGCTTTGGTTTCCTCTGAGAAGTTCCTTATTGCAAAGTACTTCTCCATTTCACTGAGCCAGTTCTCAGCCCCATCTCCTAATGTGGTGCCATCATACTTAGGTGGACTTATCCTTTTTATATCATTAGTGAGTTCTGCTGCCAATCTGGCCTTTTTATTTTCTGGTTGGACAGGTGCATTTCCAACATTAACATCAACACCAATTTCGGGGTTGTCCTCAGGAGGTTGCTGATTATTATTACCAGCTTCTTCATCCTCCTCATTTCCCATCACTTGCTGTTCAAGTACAGCTAAACGATCTCTTGTGTCCAACAGGGCAGCAAGGATCTCATCAAGTTTCTGGGTTGTTGCCGCTCCTCCTTCAGGTGGAGCATTACCCGCAACGTTCCCCCTTGTTCTAACCATTTTCTACTACAAGAAAATTCAAGTTTTTATCAGATTATGGACTCAATAGGTCCAAGAGCTGCAACCTTCAGCTCTGATACCAAGATGTAACATCCTCAATTTATACCTTAGAACAAGTGAATTTTTTTTTTTTTGATAAATGCATCCTGGTTCTAAATACATAATTTAGAACTCACAAATCAAATAACCATTCATATAACAGACAACCATATGCAGCTATAATGACTCGGAATACCTCCGATCTATTCATTCCATGACTCGGTAATCTACCGATCTATTCATGAGTAAAAAGAGTTAGTGTTTTTATTTAACACAACACTCTTGCGGTTCTCTTCCCTAATCTGGGATTCAGAATGCTCTGTCCAAGGAATCTAACTGAATAACTGTTACCATTATTCATCGGCATCTCATCCCTTAGACTAGGTGAATTAGGACAACGCAATCAGCAGCTTGCGATACTTTGGCCAAAGATTTTAAACATACTGTTAATGTCTCGTATTCCTTAACGGCATACTCGTTAATCTTGAATACGTCCTTCACCCCATTCATATGTTATATAGAATGTTTTCACTGACTACTGTCAGTCCTTCCTTTCACAACTGAATCACTCGGAGACAGATTAACAAGGTGATAATGTTTTATGGTTGTCCACGAGGATTAGGGATATGGTGACATACTGGTTCAACCTTGCAGTTCAACCAGTGTGTCATGATACCCCGAATCTCCTAGGCAGCCTTATAACATGACCACGTTCTTAATCGGACTCTGAATAACTCATGCGAAGTCAAGTGTAAATCTTAGCGATCCATGCAAAGGGTGTCGCCATAAGTCACCTGCATTGTTGTATCTTCGAGAAGATCCTAACCTTCTCGGAGGTACAACCCTGCAGTTGACTGGTGTCGTCAACCTTTAAATCCGCCTCGAAAAGATCTACTTAACAACATGCATTACGCACTAGAGTTTAAATTACTATAAGGACTTTTCCCCAAGATAAGTCCTTCCCAATCCCTGGATTCTTCGTCTTGAGACGACCCTCCTCTATTAAACCCATTACATGGTAGAGGTATTAAGGTCAAGTTCTCATCAAGGAGTCATTAGAATACACCTGATTCTAAAACAACAGATTTGGACAATATCTCATAACCTTTACTTGAGATTGCCATCTGAACTCCATTGATTTATATCAGTTCTCTTAACTGAATTTATATCATACTTACTAGTATAAAGATATAATTGATTAAGAGTCCAATTTAATAATGTCCTGTCATTCTCAGGACTAGGGATTAGTAATTTAATCCAGCTTGTTTAGCATTCTCTCTAGGCTCAATTTTAACCTATCTTCTAGAAAGACAAATATTTAAATCCAATATTGCTTTTACTAGAACAATTTAGAACTACCAACACTCATAAGAATTCAATCTCATTTTCTTATAAGCTTTCATTGTTAATCTCAAAAGCATCCATATTATACAATAATAATAATGCCCCTTCGTTACATAAACCGAAGAAGGTCATCCATGAGAAATAGAATACAACACATAAGTATCACACACTTATTTCCATTTCCTTGAAACTATACAATTACAATTTATGCAACAGCATACTTGATACAATGTTCAACGGAAAAGAAACATCTTTTCATATATAGTACATCTATAAAATCAAGCTGTAATTCATTATAAATCAAATAAACAATCTGATCAGCTTGTCAGATCTGCATTGCTTTTACCTCTTACGGCAACCATCTGCAAAAATAGTCAACATGAGTCAGTTCAATGAACTGAGCATGATAAGCACTAACTTTTAAAACAATTGCAATCCATCAATTGTTTTCATTAAACACCCTGTTTAAATGAGATCAAATATCCAAATAAGTAAACACATTCAGACTATGACCTTGTAATACAAAATGATTACAATTATGTAACTCTATCATTGTTACAAAATAGTCTTAATCTCATTCTAATATTTCATCAAATATTAAAAGAATCAAGGAACGAATGTACACAACAATCGTCGAATCCAAAATCACAACATTGGTCAGATTGTTTCATTCTTCCAAAAAAAAGAATAACATAACAATTCGGGACTCCACCAAAATGTTACAAAACAATTTCCCACTGTTTGACAAATATCAACAAATATGAAATAAAGGAAGAGAAAGAACAAATCCATTCATACTTCCTTTCACCTATGTTCATCACTGTACCGTCTTCACATATGAAAACATTCAACCAGTATATAAATGAACAAGTTAGACAAGCCGCAAGCAAGATCGCTGTACTAAATCAAGAAATAGAAACACAGCAACATTCCTGTACAGCAACTAACACATCAACAATTCATATATCAACCCTAAGCCCAAAGCTACTTCTTTTAAAACACAGCAAGGCTTTAGAATCAAGTCCGAAATCAGAAACCTCTAAAGTATCGTTGTCAATAACAGACTTATTTACAATAAGCGATTGATGCATCTACAAGACCATACAGAGATTTCCTTACCAATGCCATGATATACACTATCGCCTCCTATAAGAAATCAGAAAGGAACACAACACTCTGTATATACATCTGTACTAATTGAAGTTAGTCAAAAGTACTTACGATTAACTTATACAGGGTCGCGTTACCTGATACAGACCATTATTCTGACAAAATGTCCAATATCAACAACAGTATATCAAGTCAAGTTTCAACTGAAACAATAGAAGATACAAGTTAACTTCCTCAATCCTCTAAACCTGAACTACAGTGAAATGGTAAACGATTGTCACTGTTTCCCTTTGGACAAGTAAATAGTGTACATGCTAAAACTCAGGCAGAACTTTTTAATTAACGATTTCAAATCAAGAACCCGACTAAGTCTTGCCCATTTTTCGCACAAGATTTCAAGGAACGAACATAAAAATATATCCAAGAAACTGTACAACAAAATCCATGCAACACAAGAGTAATTCCAGGAAATACAGAGGTCTTAGTACGTGTCATTCCTTCCAACCACTGGTTCATCATTCACCAACTATTTAAACATATTCAAATTGAACAGCGGCCCAAATAGAAATATAAATCATTGAATCGTCTCCTCTGAGTCGTTCAGAATATATCCATTATAAATCTATAATTACACATTACATGCAGAAAATGGGTTTACGCCCAAAATCGCAGAACCCAACAACAGTATAAGATGGAATTAATTAATAAATTCTTCTATACCCTTCATGGCAAACATTCAGAATGAAACAAGTGAAGCAAATCAAATACCCTTTTCAAGCAAGGAAATCAACTGAGCCGCTTCAAAACTTTCAAACAGCTTTCAAAAAGAAATGCAATGCATACCCAAGAAATCTATACTCCTTATTTATTTCAAATAACCGAGGTCAGAAAGCCTGTTCCTTTCTCTACAAAGCTTCCACGAAATCAAATAACAAAACACCAGGATGAATTTACATCCACAGCAGTAGATAGTAATATACGATTCAATCATGGACTCCACTGAGTCGATAAAATAAAGTATAGATGTTTCAATATTATACACAGCCAACAAATAATCCCGTTTCCACAATAACAAGGAAAAACAACTTCCACTGGGTCGTTTAGACTAAGGTAACACGACAGTTACCTGTTCCCAAGCAAAATTAGAAGACAAATGAAACCCACAAAGTATCATTAGTCACTGTCAACAAAAACCACGACAGAGCTTCCAAAATTTCCAAAACACTGAACAATCAAACAGGTACACCAGTATCCTTCCCTACTGTCTCACAACAGCATTGACAATCAAAAATCGACGGCAAGACAGTGGTCTACACCCTACACAGTATATTCGACGGGCTCACGCCAAACAGGCCGAGCATTCATACCTTTATAAATAAATATCTCACATATTTAAACCAAGAATGAATACACAAAGGAATAGAGCCACTATTCGATTTTAACAAATACCCATCAAAAGGAAATTGAAAAATCGAACCAGAAGAGATACAGTACCAAAATTTAAACAAGATCTCTATAGAAATTTATCTATTTCCTCAAAACATTTGAACAGAGTTGTTCTAATGAAATCATTTGAAAGACAGCAAGATATTTAAAGGTTAGGGCCTAGCATGCCTGTATTTTTTTTGATCAAATTTCTGAAGCAGACCACAGGAGGAGCTCAAACTTCCTTTTCTTTTTCCAAGATAAAGCGACCAACAAAATTTCGCTGTCTCCATCACATATATATCCTCCATGACAGAGAAAAGAGCCAGAGAAATTCATTCTTGCCATGCAACTCAAAGAGAACTGGTGCGAAGAACCAGTAAACAAGCAGAGCAAAAACCGAAAATCGTGATAAGCCAAACAAACCCACAAACTTCCCGTTTGCATGCCTTCTTGCGAGTTCCGAGCTCACTTTCCGAGAAAATTAAATGCCATTAAACCAATTTTCCCGCTTAAACTCAACTTCCACCGACCGCCAGATTTGGTGACAGTCCATCTAAAACTCATGTTCATTTCCAAACTTAGCGACCTGCCACATCCTCACCGGTTAGCCGTCGCCTAAGCCTCCGCCATGACCTATCCTTCATCCTTATCCCTTACATTTATTGCCATAGAAAACACCGCCCATGGTTCGCCACCCTCCATAGGCCCCCTTCATAATCTCCTCATTAGTTAGGTTAGTATCTTAGGTTAGAGTTTAGGGTAATACCCACACTAACAAATTTACACATAGATACTAACTTAGGATATTAACACATAGCCTAGGTCTAGGTTAGACTAACAATAATATAACCCCTAGGTTAGGTTTTAGTTTTAGGTTACTAACCCTTAATAATTCCAGTTTGGTCCTTGTCCTGCAAACTCGGAAAGACCTGTATCATACCTTCTAGAACAGAGTTAGCTCCTGTTCTTATTGCAGAATTGTATGTAAACGAATTATTACCTGGTCTACAATCGAGACCTTCCAGATATACTTTGATATCAGGAACCATTTCATTTCCCAAGATCAGCCCGAGTCATACTCCTGACCAGCTTAATCAATGCTTTCATACCTTGCAACCTGTTCAAGGTCTATGATCTAATTTATCACAAACAAATTTAAAGCATTACTTGGATCAATCCCACCGATCTAAGACTAGATATTATAGATGAATATCTCTATAATTCATTCCGTGATCATATTAATATTCAGACATAACATGAAATAAATAAAAGAGTCTAATCATATTCTGACTCAGTCAAGATCTGCAATCTGCAAGAAATTCAGTACATATCAAGCATGATTTCTGAATCGAGGAACACATCCTTTTACAAGAAATCACATATCAACACTTGTATGCTTAGGAAAAAGTAACAATAGTTCAGGGTGTTACAAAAATTGGCCTTACACTAGCAATTCCATGGTAGCACCCGTTTCCATTTCGCATGCAACATACCCTAGCACTAGCCCACCTTTTCTCACACCATTGCTTGTTTTCATCCTGCGCACCCCCTAGTATCTACCTACCCCCATTCTTATGTAATGCCAACGCCTCTAGTTTGATTATGTGCATCCGAGTAGGCACTTCTTCCACAATACTGTCCCACGCATGAATTTTTATGTAGGTCAACACCCACAAGGTGTTCTTTCAGGCCATGCGCCACGCCCACGTTTGTTCGCCCCAGGGGCTGCACCTCGCACATTGGTTGTTTAACACTTCATTTTCTAACATGTAATAATGCTAATGAATGAGCTCAAAACTTTAATGTTTTTTCTTTGTGTACCCTGTGGGACATCCTCTGGAAGCCTCATGTAGTATCAGATGATTTTTCATGGTATGTTGGTCCCCTTGAACTCATGTCATTCCTCTCATATGTCGGGGAAAATGGCCAATAAAAATGGTAAGGTTTAGGTAACCAATAACTATTCACGATGTTTTTTTTACCCCCCAGTACTGGTAATTTCTACCCGTTTTGACCCCCCCACGTCATGTATCTCTCCATCAAGCAATAAGAGACTACGTTGATTCTTACAATTCTTCTAGCTAGTCATGATGAATTAGTTTTAATAAATAATCATGTTCACCCATTTTTTGCTATTTGGGGCATATGTTTTTTTGCTTCCCTGCGACCCCTGTTCTACTACTACCCTTGCACACATATTTTTTTCTTACCAACCAATTATTTGGCAATGTCTCAATATTATTAGTCTTCCTCGATCATTTTCGCTTGGACAATTTAAAATTAATTCAAACAATCAAAAAAAAAATTCAAAAAGCGCCCAAAAATGGTGAAAATTCACGTATAAATAACAAAATCAAAAAAAATGGTAAAAATTCCCAAAAATAAACTTAGTAAAAACTCCAAAATGAAATTCTTTTTTTTTTGCAAAATTGGTAAACACCAGTATGCAGATGAAGCCTTTATCGAATGCATTCATCCTCAAACAATCGAAATTTGTCCTACAAAACATATTTTCTTAGGGTTTTCACTTATTCTTGCACAACACTCACGATTCATTTTGATCTCCCCTATTAACAAAGTTTTTTGCTTGTTTTATGTATTTACTATTTGCCAATGAGTGTTCCTAGACTGTTTCATATCACCTGAAATGTTTTTCATAAGACTACTTGTGTCCTTTGTTATTCCCCTTGCATGTATCCTTGCTTTTGGCTCTTGTAATTAAACCAAACATTCAGAACTTAAGCTTGATGACAAAACATTGTTGCACTGTCTTGAACGTTGTTTATTTGATATGTGTGGTTTGTACTTGTTTTCCCTATCAGTCGCTTTGTTTAATTCTCTCATATGTTGGCATATTATGTTTGTATGGGTTAATAATTTTTAGGGCAATGAACACATGTTAGTATTATAGTCTTTATGTATTTTACACTTTTGTTGTATGTGTACTTTTAATAAGGGCTACGATATAATATCATATGATAAAAGTGATGAAATAAAATTTTTATTAATATATGTACTCAAAGGCTATTTCCATTTCATCTATCCTTCTCAATACTAGCAGGTTTCTTCCACCTAGATTATTTTGTTTATTCCTTCCTATTTTTGATGTCAATTACTTCCTTCTAATCACCCTATCGTATGCGAGAAGGAGGCATCCTTCATTCTAATATTTTTTCTTTTCTTCAAAAATTTCTGGTTTATTTATTCTTGTCTACATCTTGCAATGGCATCACTCCACCAAAATGTTACAAAACAATTTCCCACTGTTTGACAAATATCAACAAATATGAAAATAAAGGAAGAGAAAGAACAAATCCATTCATACTTCCTTTCACCTATGTTCATCACTGTACCGTCTTCACATATGAAAACATTCAACCAGTAATATAAATGAACAAGTTAGACAAGCCGCAAGCAAGATCGCTGTACTAAATCAAGAAATAGAAACACAGCAACATTCCTGTACAGCAACTAACACATCAACAATTCATATATCAACCCTAAGCCCAAAGCTACTTCTTTTAAAACACAGCAAGGCTTTAGAATCAAGTCCGAAATCAGAAACCTCTAAAGTATCGTTGTCAACAACAGACTTATTTACAATAAGCGATTGATGCATCTACAAGACCATACAGAGATTTCCTTACCAATGCCATGATATACACTATCGCCTCCTATAAGAAATCAGAAAGGAACACAACACTCTGTATATACATCTGTACTAATTGAAGTTAGTCAAAAAGTACTTACGATTAACTTATACAGGGTCGCGTTACCTGATACAGACCATTATTCTGACAAAATTTCCAATATCAACAACAGTATATCAAGTCAAGTTTCAACTGAAACAATAGAAGATACAAGTTAACTTCCTCAATCCTCTAAACCTGAACTACAGTGAAATGGTAAACGATTGTCACTGTTTCCCTTTGGACAAGTAAATAGTGTACATGCTAAAACTCAGGTAGAACTTTTTAATTAACGATTTCAAATCAAGAACCCGACTAAGTCTTGCCCATTTTTCGCACAAGATTTCAAGGAACGAACATAAAAATATATCCAAGAAACTGTACAACAAAAATCCATGCAACACAAGAGTAATTCCAGGAAATACAGAGGTCTTAGTACGTGTCATTCCTTCCAACCACTGGTTCATCATTCACCAACTATTTAAACATATTCAAATTGAACAGCGGCCCAAATAGAAATATAAATCATTGAATCGTCTCCTCTGAGTCGTTCAGAATATATCCATTATAAATCTATAATTACACATTACATACAGAAAACGGGTTTACGCCCAAAATCGCATAACCCAACAACAGTATAAGATGGAATTAATTAATAAATTCTTCTATACCCTTCATGGTAAACATTCAGAATGAAACAAGTGAAGCAAATCAAATACCCTTTTCAAGCAAGGAAATCAACTGAGCCGCTTCAAAACTTTCAAACAGCTTTCAAAAAGAAATGCAATGCATACCCAAGAAATCTATACTCCTTATTTATTTCAAATAACCGAGGTCAGAAAGCCTGTTCCTTTCTCTACAAAGCTTCCACGAAATCAAATAACAAAACACCAGGATGAATTTACATCCACAGCAGTAGATAGTAATATATGATTCAATCATGGACTCCACTGAGTCGATAAAATAAAGTATAGATGTTTCAATATTATACACAGCCAACAAAATAATCCCGTTTCCACAATAACAAGGAAAAAACAACTTCCACTGGTGTCGTTTAGACTAAGGTAACACGACAGTTACCTGTTCCCAAGAAAAATTAGAAGACAAATGAAACCCACAAAGTATCATTAGTCACTGTCAACAAAAACCACGACAGAGCTTCCAAAATTTCCAAAACACTGAACAATCAAACAGGTACACCAGTATCCTTCCCTACTGTCTCACAACAGCATTGACAATCAAAAATCAACGGTAAGACAGTGGTCTACACCCTACACAGTATATTCGACGGGCTCACGCCAAACAGGCTGAGCATTCATACCTTTATAAATATAAATATCTCACATATTTAAACCAAAAAGGAATACACAAAGGAATAGAGCCACTATTCGATTTTAACAAATACCCATCAAAAGGAAATTGAAAAATCGAACCAGAAGAGATACAGTACCAAAATTTAAACAAGATCTCAATAGAAATTTATCTATTTCCTCAAAACATTTGAATCAGAGTTGTTTCTAATGAAATCATTTGAAAGACAGCAAGATATTTAAAGGTTAGGGCCTAGCATGCCTGTATTTTTTTTTATCAAATTTCCGAAGCAGACCACTGGAGGAGCTCAAACTTCCTTTTCTTTTTCCAAGATAAAGCGACCAACAAAATTTCGCTGTCTCCATCACATATATATCCTCCATGACAGAGAAAAGAGCCAGAGAAATTCATTCTTGCCATGCAACTCAAAGAGAACAGGTGCGAAGAACCAGTAAACAAGCAGAGCAAAAACTGAAAATCGCGATAAGCCAAACAAACCCACAAACTTCCCGTTTGCATGCCTTCTCGCGAGTTCCGAGCTCGCTTTCCGAGAAAATTAAATGCCATTAAACCAATTTTCCCACTTAAACTCAACTTCCACCGACCGCCAGATTTGGTGACAGTCCATCTAAAACTCATGTTCATTTTCAAACTTAGCGACCTGCCACGTCCTCACCGGTTAGCCGTCGCCTAAGCCTCCGCCATATGACCTGTCCTTCATCCTTATCCCTTACATTTATTGCCATAGAAAACACTGCCCATGGTTCGCCACCCTCCATAGGCCCCCTTCATAATCTCCTCATTAGTTAGGTTAGTATCTTAGGTTAGAGTTTAGGGTAATACCCACACTAACAAATTTACACATAGATACTAACTTAGGATATTAACACATAGCCTAGGTCTAGGTTAGACTAACAATAATCTAACCCCTAGGTTAGGTTTTAGTTTTAGGTTACTAACCCTTAATAATTCCAGTTTGGTCCTTGTCCTGCAATCTTGGAAAGACCTGTATCATACCTTCTACAACAGAGTTAGCTCCTGTTCTTATTGCAGAATTGTATGTAAACGAATTATTACCTGGTCTACAATCAAGACCTTCCAGATATACTTTGATATCGGGAACCATTTCATTTCCCAAGATCAGCCCGAGTCATACTCCTGACCAGCTTAATCAATGCTTTCATACCTTGCAACCTGTTCAAGGTCTATGATCTAATTTATCAAAAACAAATTTAAAGCATTACTTGGATCAATCCCACTGATCTAAGACTAGATATTATAGATGAATATCTCTATAATTCATTCCGTGATCAGATTAATATTCAGACACAAAATGAAATAAATAAAAGAGTCTAATCATATTCTGACTCAGTCAAGATCTGCAATCTGCAAGAAATTTAGTACATATCAAGCATGATTTCTGAATCGAGGAACACATCCTTTTACAAGAAATCACATATCAACACTTGTATGCTTAGGAGAAAGTAACAACAGTTCAGGGTGTTACAAAATTGGCCTTTAGCACTAGCAAGTCCATTGTAGCACCACCGTGTCCATTTAGCATCAACATACCCTAGCACTAGCACCACCTTTCTCACACCAGTGCTTGATTTTTCATGCATGCGCACCCCTATTACCCCCATTCTTAGGTTAATGCCAACGCCTCTATTTTGATTCATGTGCATCCGAGTAGGCATTACTTCCACAGATACATGTCCACGCATGAATTTTTATGTATGCACACCCACATAGGTGTTCTTTCATGCTCATGCGCCCCTGACCACGTTTGTGCGCCCCAGGGGCTGCACTGGTGTTAACACGTAATTTTCTACATGTAATAAATGCTAATAAATGAGCTCAAACTTTAAATGTTTTTCTTTGTGTACCTGTGGGACATCCTCTGGAAGCCTCATGTAGTATCAGATGATTTCTTCATGGTATGTATGGTCGTGAACTCATGTCATTCCTCTCATATGTCAGGGGAAAATGGCCAATAAAAATGGTAAGGTTAGGTAACAAATAACTAGTCACGATGGTTTTTTACCCCCCATTACTTGGTATTTATACCCGTTTTGACCCCCCACGTCATGTATCTCTCCATCAAAGCAATAAGAGACTACTTTGATTCTTACAAATTCTTCTAGCACTAGTCATGATGATTATTTTTAATAAATAATCATTTTCACCCATTTTTTGCTATGTTGGGGCATGTTTTTGCTTCCCGGCGACCCTTTCTACTACCTGCAACATATTTTTTCTTACCACCATTATTTGGCAATGTCTCATGATATTATTATTCTTCTCGATCATTTTCTTCTTGGAAAATTTAAAAATGAATTCAAAAAATCAAAAAAAAAATTCAAAAAGCCCAAAAAATGGTGAAAATTCACAAAAAATCCAAAAAAAAATGGTAAAAATTCACAAAAAGAAATTAGTAAAAAAATTCAAAAAATTGTAAAATTCTTTTTTTTTTCAAAAATTGGTAAACAACATATATGCAGATGAAGCCTTTATCGAATGCATTATCCTCAAACATCGAAATTTGTCCTACAAAACATATTTCTTAGGTTTTCACTTATTCTTGCACAACAACTCACGATTCATTTTGATCTACCTCTATTAACAAAGTTGTTTTGCTTGTTATGTATTTACTATCTTGGCACAATGAGTTTCCTAGTACTGTTTCATATCACATGAATGATTTTTCATAAGACTACTTGTGTCCTTTGTTATTCCCCTTGCATGTATCCTTGCTTTTGGCTCTTGTAATTAAACACAAACATTCAGAAACTGAAGCTTGATGACAAAAACATTGTTGCAACTGTCTTGAACGTTGTTTATTTGAGTATGTGTGTTTGTACTTGTTTCCCTATCAGGTTAGCTTGTTTAATTTCTCATATTGCATTGCATTATGTATGTTGTATGGAGTTAAGAATTTTTAGCAATGAACAAATGTTAGTATTATAGTCTTTTATGTTATTTTACACTTTTGTTGTATGTGTACATTTTAATAAGGGCTGACGATATAGATCATATGAGAAAAGTGATGAAATAAAATTTTTATTAAATAAGATGGACGCAAAGGCTATTTCCATTTTCATCTATCCATTCTCATTACTAGCAAGGTTTCTTCCACCTAGATTATTTTGTTTATTTCCTTCCTATTTTTGATTGTCAATTGACTTCTTCTATCACCCTATCGATGCTAGAGGAGGCATCCTTCATTCTAATATTTTTTCTTCAAAATTTCTGGTTTATTCTTGTCTACTATCTTTGCAATGGCATCACTTACGCCACCCCAATGAGGGGTAAATGCACACACCTAAAATCCACTTACGCAATTTTAATGCTAAAGTGGTAGCAATTATCATCTATCTCACCATTTCCATTATAATTAGTGATTGTTGCTAATTAACTAACGTTCCCCTCTATTTTTGTCAATTAACAACACTTCATTAATTAACTAGATTTTATCACATTCTAGATCCCAATTAACGACACTTTGTTAGTTATAATCTTGTTTTGAGCAAACAATTAGCTATTATTAGATAATTAAGCCTTTCTGACATGCATTTAATCAATAAACCCTCTTATTGGCTAATTCCCTCTTTCAAATGCTTCCAATATTATCAAATCCCTCCTCAATCACCTCCAAATAACCTAAAAATCTTATTCTATCCTATTAATTAATCCCAATTGATTAATTAAAGCACCCCCAACTCCCATGAGTTGCTAATTCACTAGTTAAATCATCTAATCATGGTTAATTAGCATAGAGTTACTTTATCATTAGTCCAACATTCATTGTGATTCAAGATTTCCCCACATATAAATCTATAAAAAGGACCAAGCTCTTACCTTCACACCTTACACCATACTTTGAATAGTATTTCATATAAAACATATGACAAGAGCTTTCTCTATTAATTTAGCATAACTACTCTGCACCAATTCTACCATTGTTAAGCAGTAGAAGAATATCCAAGCTTGGCCTTGTAGCCATTCTTTTGTGAGCTATTCTCCCTCTCTTTGGAGAACAAAATAATTTTATTTCTTATAGATCTAATTAGGTTCATTTTAATTTAGCAATCATTAACCTAGTAAGAATGCTTATAGATTAGATGAGTAATTTCATGTAATTTTCATTATGCATTCTTATAAGTTATGATCATGATGGTTCTAGTATAAATTTTTATCTTAACTTTAGACTACTTGGTGTTATTCTAGGTTAAATAACTTTGCTTAAATTTTATGTAGTTCACAGATGGATCAAAATCAAATGCTAGCTCAACCCCTAATTCAAACAAATGCAGTATTACTTGATCTTTATTTTGAAATAAAATTTGTTTACTTGGGTAGGGTTATAGTCAAAGATATTACATGGTATTTCTTCTTCACCCCCACTATGGTTAACATGTTCCTTCTCCTCATCATAGGAGGGTTCTAGAGGAATCCAAAGGAACAGACTAGACACGTTCCTTCTATGTCCTAACCATATTATAAGTGCCATGAATAATAGATTTGAATGATGCTTAAGGATTTGGATGAGTGTTGTGTGGAGGTTTCCAAAGTTTATTTCCACATTGTAATGTATATAAGCTGAATCTTTTACAAATATCTAGAATGTTGGTGTGAATTTATGAAAGGAATCTAGGAAAAACAGGAAGGGTAAAAAGTGAAAAGTTGATATTTTCCAAGTTTTGAGATGTTTTGGTGAGTATTATCAAAGGAATCTAAGAAATTTCAATAGTGTGATGGATGAAAATGGATATTTTCCAAGATTTAAAATATTTTGATGTGGATTATTAAATACATCTAAGAAATTTCAATAGTGTGATGGTTGCAAACAGTTCTTTTCCAAGATTTAAACATTGTAAATATTTAAAAGGAAAACTACAAAAATTTGGCAGAGTAACGGTTGCAAATGGGTTTTTTCCTAAGTTTTGGATGTGTAAATTTTTCTAAGGACCCTAGTAAAAATATGACATCACAACAATGAAATCCTAACAATCAATCAATTTTGGAAAACATGTTTCAAATGTGAGTGTAAAAATGGTTGATAACATTTTGGTAGAGTTTCAAGTTTTTAATTTTGATAAATAAATCCAAAATGTGGACTAATTAAATATAGTTTGTGATATAAAAATAAGATACTCAATTGGGACAAATATTTTCCTTTTTTTTATCACTAAATCAAGGTTTTAACTCCAAAAAAAAAATTCTTTGTGAATTTTTTATGTATACAAGAACATTTTGAAATAGGTAGAGTGATATGTTTTATTGTTTCAATTAGTGTAGTAAAAAATATGGACTAAGTCCACAAATTTAGTAAAAACACACATGGTTTAACTCAGACAGAGCATCACCCCATTTTATTTTCAAAAAGAGGTCCCTAGCCTTGTCCAAATCATGCCTCGTGAGTGTTTGATGAGTCAAAGTTTGATTTAGAAAAATGCCTTTGGTATAATCCAGATGGAGCATCACCTCATTTTCTTTTCAAAACAAGGTCCCTAGCTTGTTCCAAGTCTCACCTTGTAAGTTTTTATGAATCAAGTATTTTGGACTAAGCACTACTCTTTGGTTTAAAATTGTTTACAAACATAATTTTTGTGTGAAATAAAGTAATCACAACCTATTCCCTAATATTTGGCCATTTATCTATGATGAAAAAATTGCTAAGTCATCCTTGATATACCTTTTAGTATGTGAGGCACAAGTCCGTAAAATTAGGAAGTGTTGTCTAATACATGGTTTGAAGGTTCAAATCCCCCTCTCCTTCTATCCATCTATTTCAGTGGATCTTGGTAGAAAATGATAGCTATTTCCCAGGGATCCATTATAGGGCCTGAGTAATAGAGGAAAATTGACCCCTCACTTCATAGGAGACACATAAAATTAAACCCCTACTTAGCCAAATATGACTAATCTTCCCATGAATTTATATAGCCCACCGACACATGGGCTTTGTCCAAATTATTAGGTAATAACCTCATAACCATAGAAACTTACTAAAGTGTTGATACTATTTCTGATTTCCAATATTAACTTTTAGCATGTGGAAAGAGTATATGCAATTAGGATGAGGTACAATAAAGAAGAAAAATATGCCAAAGAAAAACATAAACCCTTGAAATTGTTTAATATAATGGTTAATCTAATATGTTATGTTTTACAAGTAACCTAGGTTTTTTCAAAGTGGAAAATTAATCCAATATATTTAACTAAGCAATGTACATGTTTAGCAACAAGATTTATCTAATAATGTTATGCAAATCAAGAAAATCAAATTTTATTTCGTAATCTAAAAGCAATCAAAGTGCGAAGTAAGATAATGAAAAATAATGTTCACACAACTTGGTATGTTTGTTTAATGGTTTGTTTCGTTTAAGCAATTTGTCTTTGATAAACAAATATGGAAACCCATGCATAAGAATTAGTAGTTTGAAAAGCTTAATTTTCTAAAAAATTAACCCTATGTGACACTAAAGTGAAAACAAAAATCATTTTCGCAAGGCCACTGACACATTCAGTGAGTACATTTTTTAGTAGTGAAAGGCCACCAAATAGTGAAACCATTGAAATATATCACAAGGATGCTAAAATAAAGTGATGCCACTACAATATAAGGTGAAATTGCTACTATACGTAAGGCCAAACTAACAAAAAAATATTCAAAAATAATTAAGGTCACCAAAAGATAAAGCAAGGTTGGTGAACAAAAACAATTATTTTGTAGTTTTGCATACTTACATCATTATTATGCTCCTGATGTCTTTTCTAATGGAATTTTTACCTTCTATGCTCTGCCCCAAACTACTTCCATTTTATTAGATGTTCATAATGGGTACCTACAAAATAAAATCATGTAATAAGGACTCATATATTGATGAAAACATGTAAACAAGTATATATACATGTGTAATATTTATAAACATAGCTAAAAAATTCAAAAACTAGGCTGAAACAACACTCAGGAAACCAGAAATAGCTTAGAAATAAGGAAAATGCTTTATAAGTGAATGATCCCTTTTGACAGAGTGAGGAAGTTGATAGAGAGCACGAGGCCTTTGAAATATATTGAGGCCAATGAAAAACAAAGAACGGTTACTAATTGGAAAGGGGTCACTGCTACAGGAAATAATGTCACTGAAATTTGGAAAGACCACTACCAATATTGCCAAGGCCAGATGTAAAAAATAGTCAGAAAATTATGTAGGTTGAGGTCACTAAAAGCTATAGTGAGGTCATTGAAAGTGGAAAATCATGAAAAATTAGGTAATATCATAAAAAAATATTAAATTATTATTTTTAAGATCTAATTTTGACAACATTTTGTCTCTATACCTATAAACAATACTCAACACTACCAAATACCAACATACATCCACAAGAACATATAAATTTTCAACAAATTGAAATAACTTGCATGAAAGTGGTAAATGAATCTAACAAAAATATATGCACATGAGACAAAGGGGTGTCCCACTGGGCATGCCATATGTATTCATGATAAAATAAATGCTAAGTTAATAAAGGACTTAACACCAAGTAAAATATAGCTTAGTTCTCTAATCAAATACATTAAGATGAAGTGGAAAAGGGAATATAAACTAAATTGCAATAAATATAATTCAAATACCAAATGTAATCATCCATTTTTTATTTTTTTTGTGCTTCATATGTAGATACTTCCTTATATAATCCTAATGCAAGCTACGTATGATCAAATATTCCTCAAGAAAAGAGTAAGAGATCTATTCAAAATGACATTAAAGACATGTTTCATTCTTCTCTTAGTAGTATTTGTAAGTAAAGATGTGGGGTTTACTCAATGTAAAACGCCTTTCAATGCATGAAATGTTCTTCTTGAGTATGATTGTCTTATAATGACATGATGTACAAGATTAAAAGGTGTTTAAAAGTGTAGATTGGTAGGAGGGTGCTAGGTCCACTGAATAAATTTCCAATTTGAGAGAAGCATACATCCTAGTGAATGTGAGATAACAAGATGTAGAATTAAGATTGGATAAACATGATTAGAAGAGATTAATTAGGAATTAATGACCCATGGGAGTTATAGAAGGTTTAATTAATTAATTGGGATTAATTAACATGACATGTTTAGCTTGTAGAAGACTTCTGGGGATGATTTGGAGGGAAATTTTTAGAATTAGAGTGGTTTGAGATGAGTATTTAATTAATAAGAGGGTTTATTAATCAAATACAAGGTTATAAAATGGTCATTGATTAATAATGGTTAATTAATTAATTAAAAGAGGATTTTAACCAATGTTTGTGAATTTTAGATAGTTAATCTAACAAGTACAATAATAAATAAAAGCTAAACTGAAATAAGGAAAAGTGACCCAAGAAGCTAAGTACATAAAAATTTGAAACCCTAATTAACAAGTAGGGTTAGAAAGAACTCAACTAATTTGATGATCTTGTTAGCCTATTTAAAAATATGGTTAGAGAAACATGAGGAGGAAACAGTTATACCAAGGTCCAGATAAGTGAATATATGGGAAATATGAGTGGATTGGGTTTCCTAGATAGGCACATGGGTTCCTGTGGGAACCCTAGTTTGAGATATGGGCACCCTGGTCTATGAAAATGATCTATAACCTTCCTCTGAGTTGTCACTTGATGGTTTCCTTCTTTCACTTCCTGTCACACTAGTTTCTATGGACTACACAATATGTCATTAGAAATCAGAAATGAAGATGAGACCTACAAAACCCTAAGACAAGAATCAAACTCCTAAAAAAAAGATGTATATAAATGGGTTTAACTATCCTCAGCAGGCAAAATGGTGGACTTACTAACTAAGAACTGTGTTACATCTCAAACCCGATGTATTTATATGTGCTTGTGTGTGCAATCATTCGCTAGGTGCTCTTTTTCCAGTCACACTTTGTGAAAGTAGTGAGAAATAACTATGTGTAAAAAATTAATAAAATGGTGGATGGAATAGGATAAAATTCCATCCTATGTAGTGTGATGCAGATGAACTATCCTTGTGCCTTATGATGGCGCTAGATGGATACAATGGATATTTTGATGAATGTAACCTTAGGTGATGATAATATTGATTAGTGCTTGGTCCCTCATTATGGTCTCGTAACTTTATATTTATATGGTTCTCTTGTTATAATTTTTCAATCAACCCTAAAGAGGTAGACCACCAAAAACACAAAATTCTCAAACAGCTAGAAAGCACCCAAAAAGTGGTGGGAAAGTGGAAAAGGGATCAGGACACACCAACTTGAACCAGGGTGCATGTGGACACCCTAGTACTAGCCTCGGTGCCCCAGTTAGGGCTGGAATGATGGAAAATGACAAAAGTAGGCTGGGAATGCATGTGCTAAAGGTCGGTAGTGATGAAAAAAATTAAATTACAATGGCCAAAAGACAGGGGTTAATTAGTACATTATTCACTCAAAAACCATATGAATAATAGGATGAGACCAGGACTAAATAATTTCTAAAGTGCATGATTTTGTGTGTACATTTTCCCCCACTTTATATTGGTGAGAATAATGATCAGTAACATAAAGTAGATAGAGATGCGTCCTTGATGTCCATGTAGAGTGATGTAGAAAGCGTGCCGATGGACTAGACAAAACATAGAATGTCAAAATAGTGGAGCATGCAAACTAAGGATGTAAAAGTGAAAAAGGGTCATGAGAGTGAACCTAGGGTGGAAACGGATGTGTAGATTCCAATATGTGTGATATACCTACATATTATTATGAGGTATATGTTGCTACAAAATGTTGTTGTTTTCTATGTAATTTTTTTAATTGTTTATTGTTTCCTACTTGCTTCTCATACGGTCAAACCTACAAGGATAAGATGATCAAGTAGTAAAATACACATGTATATATGTCAAAAAACATGTAAATATGCATGTATATAGTAAAAAGTATGTAATGGAAATGAAAAATGTAAAAGGAACATGTGCACTTGATCCATGATGAGAGAAAGAGTGTAGAAAGGATATCCTATACTATAAGTTTTTTGGGTGATCTTATGCCACCCTAGCCAATGAAGTGTATGGAGAAATATGAATTATTATCCAACCTATAAATACTTCCCTAAAGTCGTGTGTGAAGAGATATCTGTACTGACTGGTTTCGTGGGCAATCCGACACCATTGGATGAAGTAGTGTAGAGAGGAAATCCGTTGTATCCTCTAACCTGTAACTGCTCCCAAGAATTTTAAGGATAACCATGTCTTGTAAAATCCACTATGTACAAGGTTCTTAGACTAGTCTGAACCAACCCACTGTATAACCCACAATGTCAAGGGTGAAAAATGAACTGAACTATACCGGTGTAGAAGCATTGTGTAGTATGTAAAACCCCAAATGATGTCCCCTCCTTTTGGGGTGCATGTGTCATCAGTGATAGGAAAATGTGGCCCCAAAAGAGGACCAACCGTATAAAAGATGCCCTTGAAGGGGAAGGGAATGTGCTTGGTAGAAACCAAGGCACACACAAACAAGTGGCTATGAAACAAGTGTTAGTATAAACACTCATGCATGTAAAGACAAATTTACGCTACATAGATAAGTGTAAGCTAAGATGTAAGTAAAAACAAAAAAAGACAAACATAGACTGCCAAAGAAGGTTTCAAATATAGGACATCACTCTCCATGTCGTAAGACATGTAAGGTCATAATTTCCACATACAAAAAACAAGGGTACACACCAAATAAAGGGCAAGGCCCACATACAATAGCAAACAAAAAAAACAAGTAATATATATATAAATAACAATATAGCCATGGAAGTGAATAGTGCTATAAACAAATTTTACACATGAAGCACCCGTTAGCATGTTAAAAAGATAACCCCTATGTCAAAATCATGTATAAGGAAGTGATGTAGAGTTAAAAGTACAAAATGAAACAATAACACTTGTAAGAGATGAATGTAGATGCCCCCAAAAACTATTATAGGAGAGGTAGAAGCCAAGCATCCATGCTACATGTAAGATACATGTATCTGTGATCACAACTAGAAAATAACTGAACATGCATGTTTATATGGTATAAATAAATGACATATAAGAGATCTAGATAGAATGTGTAATAAGTGAATATGAAAAAGCAAATGTAATAAAGAGTAAAAGTAACCAAGATATGCAACATGTTGTGGATGGATGGAATGGAATGCATAATGTATGGTAGGAGACGTGCCCCCTGAGTGAATGGATTTGTATGTAGTGAGTCTCATTTTAGTATGCGTCCTTAGCAATCAAGAGTGAACCATAAATGAGAGTTCTTCATCAGGAAATGGTTGAATATTGTGTACTATGTCTAATGTGTTGTGATGAGTGTGTATGTGTGATGAGGATATGTGACCTAGAGATGAACTGTTTGCATGACCTTATAGCCGAAGCATATATCACAACAAGATGATCAAAAGAATGATGATGTAGCCTAAAATGTATATCACTGCTAGATGAATAGAGGGATTGGTGATGTAGCCTAAAGTTTATACCACTACAAGATGAAGGAATAGGTGACCATTTATCCTAAAACATATGTCACTAACCTAGGAATTTCACATGATAGAAGGATGAATAATGAATGTGTAAGTATGAGAAGGTCCATTTGATTTGTAAAACCTTGACAGTTGAGTATGGACTGAGGAACCAGAGTGCATCATAGGGTAGTGATTGCAGTGCATAGAATACTATGTAGTATATGTGATGATAATAGATGACCATATGATTTGTAATATGTGTGATGTGCATTGTATAATTCAACAAGATGTGTAGATAGTCTAGTAATAATGTGAGATGCACATTATAAAGTTTGTATAATGAGTAGGTTGTAATGCTAGATTTGTAGACAATAGGGATGTGACATATGTATGATGAACATGAATATGATGCGTAAAGTATGTATGAATGTAAATGTAAAATGGTTGAAATGATGTATTATAAATGTAGGATGTTTGATGTAAGATGTATAATTAGAGATGTGTGAAGAAACAAAATTTTTACTACATATTGTGTAGTGTGTGGGGTTTATGTGTAGTATGTATCCCTTAACAGTCAAGTGTGAACCGAAGCATAATAATGTGTCATCGGGTAATGAACGACACTAAAACATGTGATGAGTATGTCTAATCTAGGATATTGATGTATGATAATACAAATATGATAGATGCATTAATTCTAATATGATGGGGGGGTGTTCGATGATATGCCCCCAAGTGTGTAAGAGGAAGGATTGATCATGTAATATCATCTAATAAATTATTATTTTTAGGGTCAAATCTAATAGGGTTCTGCATTCGAAACATGATAAGCTATTGTGTCGGGTTGGTTGATGTACATATTGAGTCATTAAAGCACAAATTGATACATTCCCATAGCATATTCCTCATTAGTAAATGGAGGAAATGGAAAACGTGTACACATACCAATGAGTGAAATTTTGTGTATGAGCCTAGAAAAGAGCTATTACAAATGAATATGTGGTCCAAAAGGCATAGGGAAATGAGATTTCTATATGATCAGGATCTAGGGTGTCCTCAATATAAGTCGAGCCATGATTTCTCCTAATGTAGGTGGTGAAGAGTACGTAGTGTGTGACAAATACATAGACTATAAATGAAAGACACACAAACCATAAGCAACAATAATAGTGATGCTTACAAATCCATAATAAATATGATGAGTGTATGTGTGTAGGAGGATAGAGGTCATCAAAATAAAAACCTAGTCAAGCCAAACCTTCATGTGTAACATATAGTGTCATTATAAGTAGGATAAAATGGAATATGTTCCCAATATGATTCATTCATGAAAATTATGCAACTAAATGGTGGGTGTTAGGTGGTACATGTGAAGGTGTAGGTGATAGAGTGACGTCCATAGACTAGACAAGACCCTGATAAAGAATCATAATAGTAGTTGTAGTAGGTGGCATAGAAGAGACTACATCTATCACACAAATGGAACCTTCAAGTGGTTACAAGTGAGGTTGTTTTTCCACTAGTTGAGGGTCATCTATAGTATTAGTGCAAGGAATAGGGAAGGGAAGTATTAGGATCTCGGTAACAATATTGGAGGGAATCATGGTCATGAAGTATAATTATATTCAATACCTTCATGTATTAATTTGACATAATGATGTACAGTATAAGAAACAAACTGCATGGCATGGAGCCATATTCTACCAAGTTAATAGTTATATGAGACTAGAAAATCAATGACAAATAAAATAGTGTTGAGGTTTTTTGGTCCTATAGTAATAGGAAGACCAATGTGACCTACACATGGGATTAATGAACCATCATATTCATGGAGTGAGATGGATGATGGACAAAATTGTGAGTGGAAAGACCTAACATTTCAAGGAATGACATAAAAAATCAATTAAGTTTAGATCCAATATCAATTAAAGTGCACTTAATACCCATATTGAGAATGTGAATCATAATATGCAAGGGTGGGTCATTATCAAAAGTTTTTAAATCAACAGGAAGATGAGATTTGAATGATAAGTGTTGAGAAAATGCATCTACAAAAGTTTGATATACTGATTTAGGATGCATATCAACACAAATGTGGGTGGTAGCTAGAAGATGTTGGGCTATATAACTTACATCAGGATGTGCAAGAAAATAACCATTGATTAATATATTCATAATGAATAGACTCTAGGATAACTAGAATGAGGATGCTAAAAGTGTGAAAGCATCAGGTTCACCAAAATTATTAACTAAAAATGGAATATTTTAGATAGTTAATCCAAGAAGTACAACAGTAAAAAAAATCTAAACTAAATAAGGAAAGTTACCCAAAAAACTAAGTACATAAAAATGTGAAACCCTAATTAACAAGTAGGGTTAGAAAGAACTCACCTGATTCGATGAGCTTGATGGAATGTGTCACAAAGATGGCTAGAGAAACAAGAGGAGGAAACAACTATGCTAAGGTCTAGAAAAGTGTATATCTGGGTAATCTAAGTGGACTGGGGTGCCTGTGGGAACCCTAGCTTGAGATACAGGCACCTTAGTCTGTGAAAAGGATTTTTAACCTTCCTTTGAGGTGTCACTTGATGGTTTCTTGTCTTCTTTTCCTATCACACTAGTTTAGCTAGACTACGTAGTATGTCGCTAGAAATAAGAAATGAAGATAAGACTGTAAAACCCCAAGATGAAAATCAAACTCCTAAATAAATAAATATACAAATGAAGGGTTTAGAAAGTCCTCAGTGGGCATAATTGTGGACTTACTAACTGAGTGTTACACTGAGTGTTGCACTACATCTCATACCTTATGTAATTTTATGTGATTGTGTGTGTAATTATGCCCTAGGTGCTCTTGTGCCAGTAAAACTTTTCGAAAGTAGGGAGAAATAAATATGTGTAAAAATGTATTAGAATGGTGGATGGAATATAATGAACTTCCCTCCTATATAGTGTCATGCAGATGAACCAACTCTATGCCTTGTGATGGAGGTATATAGATTCAAATGGAGCCTTTGATGGATGTAGTCTTAGGTGGTGATAGTATTTCTTAGTTCTTGGTCCATCATTATGGTCTCATACCTTTATATTTATGTGGTTCTCTTGTTATAATTTTACAATTAACCTCGAAGAGGCTAACCAACAAAAATATAGAATGCTCAAATGACTAGAAATCACCCAACAAGTGGTGGGAAAGTGGAAAAAGGATCAGGGAACCCCGAATGGGACCAAGGCACCTGTGGGTTCCCTAATACTAGATCAGGCACCCCGGTTACGGTTGGAATGACTGAAAAAAACAAAAATAGACTGGGCATGCATGTGCTGAAGGTCGGATGTGATGGTAAAATAAAATTAAAATGGCCAAAAGATGAGGTTAATTAGTACTTTCTTCACTCAAAAACCATATGAATAGTAGCATGAGACGAGGACTAAATAATGTCTAAAGTGCATGGTTTTGTGTCTACATAGAGATTACTTAACTAACAAGATATTTTTAATTAATTGAGAGGATGGTGAACATTAGATAACTAGCAAAAAATCACTAGTTATAACATGATGACGATAAGTAAACAATTAGTGAAACTTTAGTATTAAAATTACATGGAATAAATTAGGTGTCTATAGTTGTGTTGTATTATTACTTTTCTTAGTTAATTTTTTACCAATTACAAGTTAATTGTTTATTATGTGTTCATGTATAGCTAGGGTGCATAAATTTACTATGTATATTGGGTTTGTTTTTTATTTTTTTGTTTACTCTCTCTATTTTTTTACACACATAATGAGTTACTCTTCATTTTTATTTAATAATCACGGTGCAAACTGTATCATGAAAAATTAAATTAGGCTACTCTAAATTACTCGTAATGGAAGCTAAAGCTATTAGCAAGGCCATTCTCATCATAATTTCATCACAATCAATATCAAATCATGAATAAAATAACCATCATCATCATCATCATCATCATCATATATATATATATATATATTATATCTCATCTACATCCTTAACTCAACCAACCCTTCCATTTAACCCTTATTCCAAACCCTAATCCACATCCCAAAATCCTTTTTTTTCCTTTGACCCCATGTTTATCATTTTCTGAGACTGTTTTACCATCTCTCATGTGGAAATCTCTTAATCCTGTTATCAAGAGGTTGTCCACCGCTTTATTGTGTCACCCATTTTCTCTAAGGGGAACTCCCTTGAAACAATATAAATCCACTAGGGCATCCAAATGCTTCTCTGTGGAAAATCAGCTAGTCTAGGACACTTCTTTATCATCCGTTCTCTGGTTTATATGCATCAACTATCTTTAAAATACTATTACTTCATAAAAAAAATTAAAGAGGGAAAAATGCAGACACCTCAAAAATATCCATTAGACATTACAACATCCAAAAATAATATTAAATCCATTATTCACTAATATTCCACTTCTATAATTAATTTGATTAATTCTATTAGACTCACTATACACTATACACCCCTTTAGATAATTTAATTAGCTATTTAAATAAATAAAAAATCAATTATCTACTCATCTCCACTTCACTAGTCAACTCACTCAAGTTGATTAATCATCCCACTCAAGTTATAAAATCCAAAAAAACATGGAAGCAAATATACACGTACAATTTGGAATAATTCAAGAGCCAACCAATTTGAAATAAAACCTCTTTATTTCTCATTCAAAGAACCAAGTACACATAATAAATCAACCATTCTAAATAAGGAAAATGAAATCAATAGTATACAACTCAATCAATTTCAACTTCCTCAATCCATGGCTTCTTCTACATCTATAAATAAGAAGCTTCATTCCTCTCAAATCATCATTGGATTCTTGAGGAATTTACCATGTTACTCTATCAAATTTCCATTGGAAATTATTCTTGCACATCGTTATGTTGTCCACTTGATCACAAAATCAATTATAAATCAATCATCATTTCTCATAGATTTTCTTCACTTCCATTCAAAATTCCTCAGAGAAACCACTATAGTCACAAAAATCATGCACTTTAGACATTATTTATCCCGATTTCATACTACTATTTAGAGGGTTCTTGAGTGTTGAAATTACTAATTAACCCCTATCTTTTGGATATATTTTTTTCTTTATTTCTTCATTAACAAACCTTTTCATCCACTTTCCAAGTCTCTTGCAGTCATTTCCTATCATTTTAGCCTCGACAAGAGCTCCCGAGCTAGTACTGGGGCATCTGTGGGTGCTCTAGTCCCACCAGGGGCACCCCGGTCCTTTTTACAGTTTCCCACCACTTTTTGGGATCTTTATAGCCATTTGGCATCTTTATCTTTCTTATGGTTGGCCTTTTCAAGGTTAATTATAAAATTAGACCAAGATAACCCTATAAATATAAAGTTATGAAACCATAATGAGGGACCTAACATAACTTACTACTATCACTCCATCTAGAGTTACATCAATCTATTGCGATGGAGATCACTAGCATACACATAGCTCCATCATCAAGGCATAAGGCTAGGACATCTGCATCACACTTCATAGGGGGAGGGATTCTATTTTATTCCATGCACACATTTTACTACTATTTCTACACATAGTTATTGTTCGCCACTTCACAAAGTGCGACTCACACAAGAGCAACCTAGGACATGTTCACACACACTTTCACATATAACTACATCAGTTCTAAGATGTATTACAGCGATGAGTTAGTAAGTCCACCATTTTGGCAGCTAAGGTCATTCTGACCCCTTCATATGCATTTTTCTTTTTTAGGGTTTTATGTTTGTTTCAAGGTCTTTCAAGTCTTTCTTCCATCGTGAGTTATTGGTGACATTCGACACAAGACAACGAAGTTGATGCAACAAGAAGAAAGGGTTTTAGATCAAATTTCAGCCCTATAAAGATCAGATTCATATATTTTTCACAGACCAGGGTACCTAGATTGCAGACCAGAATTCCCATAGGTTCCCCAACCCTCTTCTAGGCACTCTAGTCTAGCTAGATCCTCCATCTCCATCCTTTTTGGCACTCCTACACAATTGTTCATACTTCTTATTTTTCTAGTCACCTCTGTGATACCCTCTGATAGGCATCTGTTATCAACTGATTTCTTTCCTCTTTCCTCTTTCACATTATGGTTTCTATTTTCATTAGTCTTACTATTTATCTCATTTACATATTGTATTATTCCATGTATTTTCTACATTTATATGTCCTCCTAGATTAGATTAACTATCCATATACTACATAGGTAGTCAATTTTTAGTTAATCATTTTGGTGAACCCGTTGTCTTATCATGGATAAAGATAATTCTTCTCTATCTCCAATCATTTTACATTTTAATAGTTTTGGTCATGCCTTTTTTGACACTCCAGCTAATGCTTCTGGTTATAGGCCTTTCCCTTCACTTATTTATTTTCCATCCTCTGACATAGATGATGAAGATCTAAGTAATGTTATTGTTTCTTATGTGTGTGTTGTCGATCCTAATACTTTAGCATGACTCCTCGTGGAGGTAAAATATTCTCAAGCTAATCACATAACTACATCTCCTTCCCTTTCCAACCCATAAGACACTTCTCATATTCCTTCACACATTAATCCTCCCACATTATCTATATATTATTCTCTTGATAGAATATTTTCTCCTACATCTCCACTTTATGCTATTGGGCCACAACCTATTGAAGTTCCACATAACATCTTAGCTACTATTTGTATGGTTGATGTTGTCCCATCTACTTCATCACCACCTCTTGTCATTATGAATGCTATGGTACTCTATACAAATTCAACTCCATAACAGTGCGTTGTTTTACCTACTCCTCCATCACATGCACCTCATCTGGTACCACTGTCTCCCTTCACCTGCAAAATTTTTACAAATGATTCTTATTGGGAACAAATACCGCTTGAAAATTCTTGTAAATCCACCGTCTTTTCACATAATGGTCTTCTTCATCTTGGTTTTGCCTTTGAGAACCTCCATTTTCCCTTGTATGATCCACATTTGTATCATGGATTTTTTACTCTCACTTTTGTATATGGGCTTCATTTTTTCCACCTTGTTTTTCACCTTGCACGCTATCATACTTATTTTCCACTTACTTTCAAACACTCTTGGCTAGATTACATTGGAGGTGCACTTAACCTCAGTCATACTGATATATCTTTTCCTATGCCATTTGGTACTTTGTGTATTTACAATAGCTCATTTCTTTGTTACTTACCCAATTTTATTATTTGGTATGCTCAAGGTTTTCCATTATCTCCCTTTATTGATGAACAATATGCCATGGAAATTTATAACTTGTGTATTCATGGTTATTTGAATGACCAACCAGAGAATATTGCTTATCAGGTTTCCTACACTATTCCATATGATTTCAATAATTACCATAACGATATTCTTTATGGATTTACATAATTTATTTATGCACACACTTGGGTGGGATAACACTTCACATACCCCCACTCATCATATCATTTGTGCATTTATTATCTTTGCATTTTCATATAGGAATTTTCATCATGCATTTTAGCATATTTGTTACCTGACGACAAACTCTTGTGCTTTGGTTCACACTTGACCATTGAGGGCTTACCACATATGAACCCCACACACTACACTATAGGTCTTAGACATTGCATTTCATCACACATCATGTGGCATACACCATACATTCTATATTTAGTCTACAACATTTTGATTTTTTGTGTATTTACACATCATACATTATGATAGTCATCATTAGGAATACATCATTTTTTGCGTGTATTACATCTTATCCTACATACTACATTATTCATTTGTCTACATACCATACATATTACATAAAACATTTTCCCACATATGTTACATATTCCACTAGTCTTCATCATATAGGAATATATCCTTACATTATTATTCTATCTACATACATTACATGTCATTCTATACATTACACCTTACACATTTTACAACATCTCCAAATTTGTGCATCATACATCATGTTAGTCATCATTAGGCATACACCATTGTATCTACACCTTACATTATATACTACTTATCCTACATATTACATTTACATATCATCCATATTACACCGCGCATTTTCCACTCATATTCAACATATTATACTAGGCTTCATCACATATGATTCTAGCATTTCATCATCTTATATTCTACATTTCTAGTCCATCTACATATATTAAATTTTACACATTCTACACTTTTTGCATTATGTCTTACACATCGCATACTTACATATTCCACTTATCACATGGATGACGTTTATCATTATATGCACTCCATTATCTTCTATGTGCTACACTCATTACCCAATGATGAACTTTAGTTCCTTGGTCCATACTCAACTACCAAGGGTTTATAAATCAAATGGAACTTACACAGTTACTACTCAACCTTTCACCATGTAACATGTCTTGGCTGGTGGCATACGCTTTAGGATAAATCATCACATATTCTATCATTTTGTAGTTGTATACACCATAGGTTACATCACCAATCCCTACTATTCATCTCGTAGTGACATATGCTTTAGGATAAATCGTCACCTATTCTATCATTTTCTAGTGGTATACACCTTAGGTTACATCACCACTCCCTCTTTTCATTTTGTAGTGATATACGCTTCAGGCTAGATCATCACTCAATCATTCATATTATAGTGATATACGCTTAGGGTAAATCATCACTTGTATGTTCATATAGTCATGATATACACTGTGGCAATAAGGTTCATACACATACCATTTCTAGGTCACATCTCATCACTAAAATTACACATTCATCATGGAAAATTAGACACAACACACACTACTCGACCATTTCCCAATGACGCACTCTCATTTATGGTTCATTCTTAACTGCTGAGGAAGAAAACAAAATGAGCCTCATTACATACACATCCATTTTCTCGGTGGGCACGTGGCTCCTATCATTCCATCTTGCATTCCATTCAATCCATCCATAACATACTACATACTATGGTTGTAGACACCTATACTTACGCCCGAGTAATTTAAATACTTAAATTGTGCTAACTATCTCCTTTCCCACAAATTGACCACATATTGTCAATAGTGCTCATCTTCTCTTCCATTTTCATTAATGGATTACATTACGCTAATTAATTAAGTTGCCTATCCAACGCATACCCTAATTAAGGACCCTTCGTTAATTAACACCTTCTATCTAGTCTAATTAATTATTATTAATTAATTAGCCTCCCTTCTCATTAAATCAATAAATCACTATTTAATTGGTTTAATTCCCTCCTAATGGTCCAAATCACACTAATATCCATCTAAAAGCTTATAAAAGCTTACACATGTATTAATTAAACATCTTGATTAATTAATACACCCCCCTTTATCCACATGAGCCACTTGAAGACAAACTAAACCCTTCTAAAGCTAACTCAACCCCATCTAAACCCCCCCTTATCCATAACTAACTCTACATCTCCATTTATCCCACATTCATGAGGATGTGTTGAATCCTTTATCCTTTGGGCTATATAAACAACCCTCCCTCTACTTCTACACTCTACACCTAAATCTCTCAAGAGACAAAAGTAAGCACATAGTTTTATACTAATAGCCTTTTGTCATTCTTGAGCCCTCCATCCTCCATTATTGAAGAGCTAAGCCTCGCACCCAAGCATCCATTGAAGAATCAAAGCAAGAAATATAATTTGATTGTCATTTGGGTTATTTAGGTTCATTTTAAATGTTTAATTAGGCAATTAAGGGGAATAGAGTTCATGCATTTACATTGTGTTTTGATTATATTCAAATTTATTAATGTTTAAAGGGTAGGACTTGCTCACTTCATCATGATGGTGCATATTTCCTAGTTTTAACTAGGTTAGGAAGTTATTTTTAGGTGGTAGCTTTCTTGCTTTAAGTTTGGTTAAAATTGTAGAAACACTTGCACACATTTGACACGCCCGGTGGGAGCCTTAGTCCTGTGGCATTTTAGTTTAGGTTTCATTGTTTTGGCTAACTTTTGATATGCACGTGTAGTAATTAATGTCCATTTTTTGGAATTTTTTCTCATTTGATATGTGTAACTTCATGTTCATAGCCTTAATTTTAATGGGTTATTGCCATTCTTAAGCTAACTTGTCAAAATTTTGAGATATTGTGAAGTTTCTTGTGTTTTTTCCGTACTTTGGTTGTAAGTCTAACGCAGGCACAATTTTAGGGGTGCAGGCACAATTTTCGTGGTGCAAGCACGGTTTTTGGGGTGCACACATCTCTCTGGTGGTGCAAGCGCATTGTTAAAACCTGTCACTCTATTTTCCGACCCCTGGCACATGCGCACTAACCCTGGCGCACACACCCTAACCAACGCACAGGTGCACTAACCCGGGCACAGGTGTCATTTTGTACTGTACCTTCACTGCATTCTGAAACCTGTCAAATTGGTGCACATGCTCTAACTAGAGGCACACATGCGGTTTTAGTGGCACAGGCACATTTTTATGGTAATGTGGTTATTCTGTCTGTTTTTATCTATTTTTCTTAGAGTAGCGCATATGTTGTTTTTGTGGCGCACACACCTCTCTGGTGGTGCAGACTTAATAAATCTAAAAATTCCATAGAGTGGCACAGGCACTGTTTTAGTGGCGCAGGACACTCTTTTTGTGGTGCACACGCCTCTCGGGTGGCGTAGGTGCACTATAAACCATAAATACATAGAGTGGATCACATGTCTTTTTGGTGGCGCACACACATAAAAGGGGGTGTAGGTATATCTGTTTAAAACAACTATTTAGTGCTCCTTGTATTGATCATAACACTTGCTAACCCGCGTGCAGTTTGAATAAGCTAGAAAGATAAAAAGGGGCAACAGGTGTCCTTTTACATTTTTTGACCTCCAAAAATGCAAATTACTAAAAAATAAAAAAGTGTTGATGTGATTTTCTTAACATTCTTGCAGGTTTATCTAATCATATACTTTGTCTTTGCAGGCTGTTTTTACATGCTTTGTATTTGATTAGGTAAATTTTGCATTGTTTACTTATAGGAATAAGATCACGTATGCTCTTCCCTCGTGTCCCTTGGGGCGATCTTGGGAATCAGAAATGATTCTTAAGTCCTTTTGATGCTTTGAGGTTGTTAAGAGTATTTGAGTTTGGAATTGGTTAAATTGGCATAGTTGAATTAAGCGTGTTTTTTCATTTTGATATCTTTTTAATTTTTGAAGGAAATCACGTATGCTCTTCTCTTGCGTCCTTAGATGATCTAGAGAATCAGAAATGATGCCTTCTCTTTTGATGGAAAACTACTAAAAATCATCATACAGGACCAAACCACTCTTGTCAAATAACGGAGGAATCAAAACAAAAGTCAAGAAAACTACTAATACAGTTGTTATACAGGTTGTCAAATGGTGTTCGAGAAAACCACATCTAATTAAAAAAGATAAAAAGAACAACATATTCAAAACACTGTATTGCAGGTTTTGGAAAATGGTACGTCCCTCTCCGCTCAACTGGAACATAACCCCTTTGGCATAACACCTTAAGCTACAACAATGGGGGTGGTTCCAAGAACCCCAAAGTAGTCCACGCAAGAGGGAACCTTGTGGATGAAATGGGAAGTGCTCCGCACTACCTATATGAATAGTAAATCCTTTGTGAGATAGAGTTACAAGTTGTCCCTATGCGACCCTTTTAAGTACACATTTGGATGCATTTATTGCCCACTGTGCTTGAAGGGGGCAAAGTCAAGATACTCCCAAGATAGTCAGGACTATTTGGGTAAATCATCCCACTCGTGGATAATCTTTGTAGCACCTAGGATGAGAGAACCACCTAGGAAAATATACTTTGGCCAGGAGCCCACTTTGACCATTCTAAAACAGTGTTGAGTTGTGAGCCATCTTTTCATCATGAAATGTGTGACGCGTTACTTTCACTTAGTTTTTACTTGTTTTAAGGCGAGGTGAAACTCTGTCAAAGTAAAGCCAACATTTTTCATCCCCATTTTTGATCTACGTCCTTCACATCCTTTTGACACTTTGTTGATCAAAAGAAGGGTGACTACCTTTTTGTTACCAATCGGTTGCTTCTACCACTTTTTTGTCCATTTATACCCATCCATGTTTGCGGATGGGTAGGTTAAACATCTAAAGTGTGTGGATTCATATTTATATGATTGGTAGCCTTTTTGATCTTGATACCCATGTCAAGATCATCATCATAGTTTGGATTAATTCATCATTTGATCTCCCTTTGACGTGTTACCTTGATTGCATTGTCTCGACACAATTAAGATACTTATGTCATGTTTTTTGTAAACGTGATCGAAGTATCTACATTATGGCGTTACGCTGCACAAATTTTAACACATCCTTAGTATACTTTGACTTCATTTGATTTTAAACATTTTCCCAAATCTTGAAAGGTGTCACTTTCTTTTTTACGTCATTTCGATACTACTTTGACACTAATATATCACTTCTTCGTGAAGCTTGATAGATGGGTCCAATTGGTGTGGTTGCATGGCTTCCATTTTTAAACCTCACCCTTTAACATTTAGGACTTGTTGGTTGTTAAACTTGTCGTGGTATCCTTTGATTGGGAGTCACATCTATCCTTTGTTAATATTTACGCCTTGTTCATTTTGAGCTTGACGTAAATATTGACATTGTGTTGATCATTTTTGCATCGGACTATCACTTTGCACATGCATTTTCATGTGGTGTATTTCCTTATTGATTGGATTTGTGTTTCACACTCGCATGATTGTTCCTTGTGATTATTCATTCAGAAAAATTATTTTCTAGGACAATCCCTTTTTATCTCATCGATATTGCATCGTCACGATGTCTATTTTCCTTAGACCTTCTTCGGAAAATCACACACACATCCTCATACTTACACAATGTCTAGTTGGTTGTCCTTATGCTACCCAAATCGACATATCACTTCCTTCCCTTTTAAGGAGTTCCATCACACTATCTAAATCTAGACATTTGTGCTTAAAACAACACCAAAAATGACAGAATGTCGTGCGATTCCCCATACTTACAAAAATATGGAACCTAGGTTTAGCAATTCAAATCAAAAGATTCCCATTATAACTAAACCTCGTTTGGTTCTTCGTGCTAGAGAGCCCATAAGGGTAACTCGTTCCCCACCTTCATCTCATAGTTGGTGGTATGATTTGGATGCTTCTGATCCAAATTATTATTTGAGTTCCCCCCACTCTTCTTCTAATTATAATCCAAACATTTCCTCTTTTTTTGAGGATTCCAATCCAAATATTTCCTCTGACTCTTCTGATGATTTAGATCTAAACTACTATTCAGATTCATCTAATTCGATGCCTAAGTCATCTAACACGACTCCTATGTCATGGTCCTCCCTATCTTTGCAAGAACCTCTTCATCAATCATTTAATATGACTCCTACGTCGCAGTCCTCCCTTTCTACGTAGGACCCCTTTTATCAGTCGCCTTGATGACATCTTCTTCCTTTGAAGATATGTGTGACTCCAAATCCCTCCAATCAAACATCTAATACAATTCTTGAATCGCGGTCCTCTCTTTCTTTGTAGGACCCTTGTTATTATTCATCCGATGTGATTATTGACTAACGGTCCTCCCATTCTTCACAGGATCTTCTTCATCAATCACCCCCAATAAATCTTCCTCCTTTGAATATTTTTGTGACTCAAAGTCCTTCGAGACAGATGTCTGAATCGACCCATGCATCGTAATCTACATACTTTAGACTTAATCCTACTATTTTACATACGACATACCATTGTATAGGTAGGTCCACACCACCTTCTTCTACTCCTGAGACACCTAGCTACACATATTCTTCATCCCCAACATCATCTTCTTCTATCAATAATCATCAAACATCTTCTAAGTCTTCCACACCAAGTGAACCTATTTCTTCTAATCAACCCCTAGAGATCGATCAACAACTCATATCGATTGACCTCTTTCAGAATGAAGAAACAATCAAGGAATTTATAGGGGCACATGAAGATATTCCTTTAGAATATTACGAGAAAGGATTCTCTTTAGACTTTGATGCGCCCACATATTGTGAGGAAAAGTTTGATTCCTTTTATCAAGAAATGGAGGAAGAGCCTCAGATCATGTAATTTTACCCTCCTCTTATTCTTCCATCTTCGCATTTTGTATTATGTGATGAAACTCCTAGGTCTTGCATTGATCCATGGCCTATCTTCTCATCACCCAATAACTCTTTTTCTATCATAATTCCTCAATCGCAATCTCTTATGGGGTTAATGCCAAGTAACCCTTCATCTTCATCTAGGTGTGGGTCACCTTCTAGTAGCCCTCCCTCTGCTATTTGTGGGACATTTTTTAGTAGTTCACTATCTTCTATTCTTGGGGCATTCCCAACTAGCCCCTTGTCTTCTAGGTATGGATCACCCCTGGGTAATCCACCATCTTCTATTCTTGGGCCACATCCTAGTAGCCCTTCTTCTTCTATTCTTGGGCCACATCCTAGTATCCCTTCATCTTCTATCTATGGGTCACATCCTAGTAGCCCTTCTTATTCTATTCTTGGGCCACATCCTAGCAGCCCTTCATCTTTTATCTATGGATCACCTTCCAGTGGCCCATATTCTTCAATCCTTGGACCATATCCTTTTCATCAATCACATCATCCTTCTACCAATGACTAGGGAAAGCCCACCATCATTTCTCTCGTTCCTATCATCAATCGTAAATGTTCACTTTCTTCTCCTTCTTGAGGTCAGAAAAGTCGCAAGTTAGCTTATAAGAAACCCAAACAGGTTCATTATCAAGCTCAATTCAAAACTACAAAGAGATCTATATCTCCAAAAAAATCAAACAATCTCAAAATTCTAAATCAAGCACGATTCAAGAACGCACATCAACGTAGCCATCAAGTATGGTGCAAAGTGCATAAACCTTTGGATAGGGAACTCAAGATCTTGTATATGAAATCCATGTTTCAGAATAAATCACAGTCATTTATTGAGTGTGAACTCACCTCAATCATCGAGATCGGAGATAATATCACTCTCAATAAAAAAACGTGCCTAGTCTCCCTTATTAAGGAAGTCACAAACATTAGTGTTGGATCTTACCACATAGAGTGACTTTGTTAGTCCCAACCCTTAAAACTGTCAAAAATCTTAAAAAATAAAAAACAATTCAAAAATACAAAAAAATATTGAGAAAACACAACAAAAATCAAAGGTACAAAGATCAAACATTACAATCAGGTATTGTGTACACATGGATGTTTCTTTCTTCCCTTCCTTTCTATTTTTTTGGCAAGTCTCCCTACCATTTTCATCCCTTCGGTGATGTTTTTGTTAGCTTATTCACACACATTTTGTGACATTCATCTCTAAGGTATCCATTTGACCATGATCTTTTATCACCTTGGTAAATTAAAGAACGATTGACCTCTTAGAGATCCTATCACATTCACCATCTAATAAACTTGTTGCGAAGAACTTTTAGACATATTTGTTGACACTAGCCAATGTCATCATCGTAAGAACTTCCACCTCCTTCCATCAAGCCTTTAGTGGTTCTTAACCCCTTGTCAAACAAGAGAGCTGAAATAATTTTTCAAAAAGAAAAAGAATCAAAATCAATCAAAAAAATCAAAAGCTAAAAGCTAAAAGCAAAATTAAATTGATAAATAATTCTCTTGGGGTATTTCCAATAATCTCTATCGAGGCTATGGACGCCTGACTAGTAGTAGAGCAATGTTTTGATTAGAATCAAATACATCTCTGTCGGGGCTATGGATGTCTGGCTGGCAGCGGAGCAATGTATGGCTATCTTTCCACCCTTCATTCACAAATAACCTACCACCTATCAAAATAAATCATTCCTACACATTGGCTAGGGTATCTTCACTTGTTGTCTGTTAAATCTTCCCTTCAAGAGGTAATAAATTTCACATGCACACACTGGATCTCTATGATTAAACATGATTAGTATGTTACCAGGCGTCTTTTTTGGACCTTGTTCAGACTCTTACTCTAGTTTGTATCTTGTCTCACAATTTGTGCCTTTGGCTAATCACTTCTTCATCACGAGACTTCTAAGCTACATTCATATCATTCACATCGTTCTTCTACTTCGTTCAGAACATCCATGTGTATAAGATAACTTTTTAACCATGTTTTTGGGCACCTTTTTCCCCTTCCACAAAAACAATATTCTCCTTCCTTTATATCATGTGCTTTTAGGCCAACTTACGCTTGGGGCATCCTTGCTTCTTCCTAGCACTTCATTGGTTTACATTCACCATCATGTTGAACCTATCCAAAATGGCCTTGGGTGCCACTTCTACCTGTGAAGAGTTTACCTTTGAATATTCCAACCTAATTGCTAGGGCATTTTGGCATCTTCATCTTTCTCACATGCATGTGTCCTTATGCCCTTGTACATCCCATCTATCGCTAGGGGCATCCACACTTCCTCATCTTTCTGTGCATAGTTTCATCAAACTTTTAAAATCAACCATAACATTCAAATCTGATAGAAAAAAATCATCAAAAACATTCAAATATGTTTTAGAAAACTTCTAAAAATTTGAAAATCATCCTACAAAATGTCACTCTTTGGTTATCACTTGTTCATGTGTGTGACTTTCAGATCATCTTGATCTACCTCCATCAATAAAACCTAGGTTTCTTACTTCGTCTGTACTCTGGGGCACAATGAGTTTCCTGGTACTGTTTCGTAGTGCACATTACTTTTCCATCGGACCCAAGTTTCCTCCATTATTCCCCTCGCATGTATCCTTTCTTGGGGAACCATCATCAACCCTTGTCGTTAATTTACGCAGGTCGTAACTGAATCTCGATAATAAAACATTATATTATGTTTCTTTGTTAGGTTAGATTGTTTACTTTCTCGTATTGCATTGCATTTTGTATGTTGCATGGAGTTGGTGTTTTCAGCAATGGACAATTTTTTGTAGTATGGCTTTTCATGTCATTCTACCTTTTTCATATGCTTATATTTTTCATAAAGACCGATGATGTAGTTCCTATGGCAATATGATGACATCCAAATTGTTCCAATCAACAGCGGCTAAAAGCTAAGCTCTTATCTCCCCTCTACCATATTTCTTCTACCCCTAATCTTCCCTCTCATTGGAGCATCCTCCCCCTTCTCCATTCTTCTGCCTCTCGCACATCTTTTTCGATTGTCGATCGGCTACTTTCATCACCCCATCAACACTCGAGGGGGCATATCTCTCTCCTACTAATATTTCTTCTATCCCTTCAAAATTTTCTTCCGTTTACTATCTTTAAAGTGGCATCACTTACGCCACCCCAAAGAGGCACAAATATAGGCACCTATAATTACACCCAAGAAATTTAAATACTTAAATTGCGATAATTATCTGCTTTCCCAAAAATTGATGACATATTGTCAATAGCGCTCATCTTCTCTTCCATTGTCGTTAATTGATTACATTACGCTAATTAATTAAGTCACCTATCCAACACATACCCTAATTAATGACCCTTCATTAATTAACACCTTCTATCTATTCTAATTAATTATTATTAAGTAATTAGCCTCTCTTCTCATTAAATCAATAAATCACTATTTAATTGGTTTAATTCCCTCCTAATGGTCCAAATCACACTAATATCCATCTAAAAGCTTATAAAAGTTAGCACATGTATTAATTAATCATCTTGATTAATTAATACACCTTCTTTATCCACTTGAGCCACTAGAGGAAAAACTAAATCCTCCTAAAGTTAACTCAACCCCATCTAAACCCCCCTTATCCATAACTAACTCTAAATCTCCATTAGTCCCACATTCATAAGGATGTGTTGAATCCTTTATCCTTTGGGCTATATAAATAACCCTCCCTCTACTTCTACACTTACACCTAAATCACTCAAGAGATAAAAGTAAGCACATATTTTCATACTAATACCCTTTTGTCATTCTTTAACCCTCCATCCTCCATTCTTGAAGAGCCAAGCCTCACACCCAAGCATCCATTAAAGAATCAAATCAAGAAATATAATTTGATTACCATTTGGACTATTTAGTTCCATTTTAAATGTTTAATTAGGCAATTAGGGGGAATAGAGTTCATGCATTTACATTGTGTTTTGATTAGATTCAAAATTATTAATGTTTGAAGGGTAGGACTTGCTCACTTCCTCATCGTGATGGTGCATATGTCCCATTTTTTAACTAGGTTAGGAAGCTATTTTTAGGTGGTAGCTTTCTTGCTTTAAGTTTGGTTAAAATTTGTAGAAACACTTGCACACAATGGTTGCGTATGCTCTTTCTTACTTTTTCTTATTCATGGTAACTTTATTACACATGCTAGTTAACTTACTTGTATGTCATTTATCTATAGCATACACACATGTACATTCACACCTTTTTCTAGTTATGATCGTAGATACAGGTCTCTCACACACAACATGGATGCTTACCTTCTACCCTTCCTACACTGGTCATTGGGGGAATCCACATTCGTCTCTCACAGGTTATATCGTTTCATTTTGTACATAGCACTTTCCATTACTTGGTTCGGTATGCTTTTGACATACTAGTTATCTTTCTAACATGTCAACGGGTGCTTCATATGCAATATTTTTTATGCAAGGATATTTGTTTCCATACTTGTTTGTTACATTGTATATTATTGTTTTATTTTAAATGCAGGCCTTTCCCTTTATTTGGTGTGCACATGTGTTTGCTTGTTTGTGGCCATGATGGCCTTGCATGTGTTGCGACATCATGAGTGATGTCCCATGTTTACAGTCCACTTTGTGTGGATTACTTCATCTTTTTGCATGTTTACATTACTTCACTATTTGCATAGCTTACACATTGTTTCCTATATGCATGCACTTTTACACTTGTCTTTGGATAGCCTTCTTATTTGTGTGTGCCTTATTTTTTACCATTGCACTTTTCAGGGTTACATCGTACATGTAGTTGGTCCTCTTGTGGGGTTTTATTATCCTATCGGCGATGTCGCATGTGCCCCCAAAGAGGGGGGCATCATTTGGGGGGGTTTTACATATTAACACATAGATTCTACATTGGTTCGGTTCAGTTATATACAGTGAGTGGGTTCAGACCAATCTACGAACCCCATACACAACGAATTTTATAGGACATGGTGTCTTTAGAATTTTGGGAAGAAGTGACATGCATGAAGATTACAATGGGTATTCCACTCTACACTACTTCATTCAGTGGCATCAGATCTCCCAAAAAATGAGGACGATACAAAGATCTCTTCACGAACAATTAAGGGAAGAAGTTAGAGTTTGGGGAACACAAAATATTTCCTCCCTACACTTCTTTGGCCAGGGTGGCAGGAGATCACCCAAAAAACTTGCAGTATATGAATACACTCTCTTTCTCAACATGGATCAGGTGCACATGTTCCATTTACACTTTTTCATTTGCATAATTTATATTTACATATATATGCATGCATATTTTACATTGCATTTTTACACATACATATTTTATTACTTGATTGTTTTCTCCTTACAGGTCGAACCATATAAGAAATAAACAGACAAATTGGGGGTAAAAATGAACAACAACATCAACAACGCTTCGTGATAGCATACACTTTACTATTCATGTAGGTACATCATACACCACAATAGCTACACACGAGTTCCACCCTAGGTTCACTCATGTCACTTTTTCTTCACGCATTTTTCATCTTTAGTTTCCACGCTCCTCCATATTTCTTGTCATTCCACACTTTGTCTAGTCCTTTGGTGCGTTTCTACTACACTCTTCATTGACATTAGGTACACATATTTATCTACTTTATGTTACCAAGCTTTCTTCTCACCAACATAAAGTGGGGGAAAAATGTAGTCACAAAAATCATGCACTTTAAACATTATTTATCCCAATTTCATACTATTATTTAGAGGGTTCTAAAGTGAAGAATGTACTAATCAACCCCCATCTTTTGGCCATCTTTTTTTATTTTATTTCATCATTACCAACCCTTTTTATCCACATACCCAGTCTATTTCGGTCATTTCCCATAATTTTATCCTGGACCGGGGCACCCAGGCTAGTACTAGGGCACTTTTTGGCATTCTGATCCCACCAGGGGCATCTAGGTCCTTTTTGCACTTTCCCACCACTTGTTGGGCTCTTTCTAGCTGTTTGGCATCTTTATCTTTCTTTTGGTCAGCCTTTTCGGGGTTAATTAAAAAATTAGACTAAGAGAACCCTATAAATATAAAGTTATGAGACCATAATGAGGGACTTAGCATCACTTACTGCTATCACTCCATCTAAAGTTGCATCCATCTATTGCATTGGAGATCACTTGCATCCACATAGCTCCATCATCAAGGCACAAGGCTAGGACATCTGAATCACACTTTATAGGGGGATGGATTCTATTATATTCCATGCACACATTTTACTACTTTTTCTACACATTTGCTCATTACTTCACAAAGTGAAACTGACACAAGAGAAACCTAGGGCATGTTCATGCACACTTGCACATAGAAATACATCAGGTCTTAGATGTAGTGTAACGCGCATTTAGTAATTCCACCATTATTTCAGATGAGGTCATTCTAACCCCTTTATATGCATTTTTCTTTTTAGGGTTTAATGCTTGTTTTTGGGTCTTGTAGGTCTTTCTTCCATCTTGAGTTATTGGTGACATCCAGAATAGGACATCAAAGTTTATGCAACGGGAAGAAAGGGTTTCTGATTGCCTTTCATCCTTGTGAATATTAGATTCATATATTTTACGTAGACCAATGCACCCATATTGCATACCAGAGCACCCCTAGGCACCAAATCCCTCTTCGAGGCACTCCATTCTAGCTAGATCCTCCATCTCCACCCTTTTTTGCACTCCTGCACATTCATTCCTGCATTTAATTTTTCCATTCACCTCTACAACACTCTCTAACAGGAATTTTTTATCAGCTTAATTCTTTCCTCTTTTCTCTTTCCTCTTTCCTCTTTCCTCTTGCACATTAGGGTTTCTATTTTCATTAGTCTTATTATTTATCTCATTTACATATTGTCTTAGAGTATTTATTTGTTGTGTTTATATGTCCTTCTAGATTGGATTAGTTATTCATATACTACATAGTTATTTAGTTTTTGGTTAATCAACCACAAATAAAAAGGATTCAATCTCTCATCCATATCCAATAAGAGTGTCACTCAATTCCGATCTTCAGTTAGTCGAGTATGAGGTTGCAAGGATCTTGTTTGAGAAATGTTTTCACTACATTTTCTATTATTTTCTTTCTCTTGTTTTCAATTTATCTTATATACACCCTCTATAAAGCTTATGAGAATGGGTATCTACCCATTATATCTTAATCCATTACACTCCCTCTATAAATCCTATGAGAATGAGAAGTTTCTCATTCTATACAAAATAAAAATGTAACCTCTATTCTTCCTCTATTAATATTGTTTCAATGAGAATATGCATTCTCTCATTCTAAACATTCTCATATAGGAAATATAGAAGAAAAATAGAGGTAACATTTATATTTTGAATAGAATTGAGAGCTACCTATTCTCATAGAATTTATAGAGGTGTTATAATAATGAAAACTAAGTTTCACTATTATGATATATTTAATTTACAAGGTTATCACCTCTCTCATACTGAACTCATTAATTTATAACTATTTAAATGTTTAAGTTGAATATTTCATGTATTCTTTCTTTATATTTCATATATAAGAATGTTTAAAATGGTAATATTCCCATTCTCATAAAGGCAATATAGAGGAAGAATAGAGGTTACATTTTTTATTTTGTATAGAATTAGAATATGCCCATTCTCATATAGGAAATATAGAGGGAGAAAGGAGGTTACATATTTATTTTGTATAAAATGGGTAGTTGCCCATTCTCATAGGCTTTATAGAGGTATTAAAATAATAAAAAAGAAGATTGACTATTGATTTATATTTATATGAACTCACTTATTGATTTATATTCATGTGTTTCATAGCTCAAGCCATTACCCCTCTATAAATAATATAAGATGGTTAATTTCCAATTCTATACAAAATAAAAATTTATCCTCTATTCTTCCTTTATATTCCCTCTATGAGAATGGAGATCTTCCCATTATAAACATTCTCATATAGGAAATATAGAGGAAGAATAGAAGTTACCTTTTTATTTTGAATAGAATGGGAAACTACCCATTCTCATAGGATTTATAGAGGTATTAAAATAACGAAAAATATGTTTGATCATTAAGGTATATTTCCCTTACAAGGTTATCACCTCTTCCATAATGAACTCATTGATCTATAACTATTTAAATGTTTAAGTTGAATAGTACATGTATTATTCCTCTATATTGTATGTATGATAATTTTTAGAATGGGTATATTTTCATTCTCATACAATAAATATAGAGGAAGAATATATTCTACATTTTTATTTTGTATAGTATGGAAGATGCCCAATCTCATAAAGGCAATATAGAGGAAAAGTAGAGTTTATATTTTTATTTTGTATAGAATGGGCATATGTGCTTATATTCGGAATATAGAGGTTACATACATATATATATATATATATATATATATATATATATTGGGTAGTTGTCCATTCTCATAATCTATATAGATGTATTAAAATAACAAAAAAATTACCATTAAGGTATATTTATCTTATAAGGTCATCACCTATATCCTAATGAAATCATTAATTTAGAACTATTTAAATGTTTATGTTGACATTGCATGGATTTAATCATCATTCAGAATCCATGTTATAATTGGACTCTTGTCAATTTGTATTATAGTCTTGAGGAATTGAGATATTTTAGTTATCTAGGATAAAGATAGAAACAGGGTATGTATGGCCATCAAACTGCTCTTAGATTTGCATTTTCATGATTGAATTTGGATGTGTTGTATTATAAATAAGAATGGGAATGGTTTTTCATGTTGGAATTTGCTGAGCTCATTAAGAGCTTACAATATAATGTCTTGTAATCATTGCATGACATTATGGGGATATAGTGTAGTCACAAAATAATGCACTTTAGACATTATTTATCCTGGTTTCATACTACTATTTATAAGGTTCTTGAGTGAAGAAAGTTCTAATTAACCCTTGTCTTTTGGTCATCTTGTTTTATTTTATTTCGTCATTACCGGCCTCTTATGCCCACATGCTCAGTCATCTTGTGTTATTTTATCCTTGACTAGGGCACCCAGATTAGTACTGGGGCATTCATGGGCTCCCTGGTCCAACCAAGGGTGTCTCGGTCCTTTCTACACTTTCCCACCACTTTTTGACCTCTTTCTAGCCATTTGAGATCTTTATCTTTTTGGTGGTCAGTCGTTTCAAGGTTAATTACAAAATTAGATCAAGATAACCCTATAAATATAAATTTATGAGACCATAATGAGGGACCTAGCATCATTCACCACTATCATCCATCTAGAGTTACATCCATTTATTGCATTGGAGATCACTTGCATCCACATAGATCCATCACAAGGCACAAGGCTAGGTCATCTACATCACACACAACATAGGGGGGATTCTATTCTATTCCATGCATACATATTATTACATTTTCTATTCCTTGGTACTTCATAAAGTGCGACTATCACAAGACCACCTAGGGCACATTATGCACACACTCACCATAAGTACATTTGGGTTCAATATGTATTGCAAAGATCAATTAGTAAGCCCACTGTTGTGGCAGCTGAGATCATTTTGACCCAATAATTTGCATATTTATTTTTTACGGTTTTGATACTTCTTCTCAGTCTCTTACAAATTTTCTCATCATCTTGGAATATCAGTGACATCCAGTACGGGGAAACGAATATGATTCGACACACAATGAGGGTTTCAGACCATCTCCCAACCCTATGAGATTCAGTTTCAGAGCCTTTGTGTAGACCAGGGTGCCCATTATATAGACTAGAGCACCTCCAGGTGCCCCAATACCTCTCTAGGTACTCCATTCCAGCTAGATACTCTAGATCTATCCTTTTCGTGGATTGTGTACACTCATTCCTGCTTCTATATTTCCTAATCACCTCCATGAAATAGTCCCGTGAGAATCTATTATTCAACTGAGTTATTTCCTCTTCTCTCTTACACATTAGGGTTAGCATTTCCTTTTGCAGAGTTTTTTATCTCATTTTCATAATTTTGTACTAATTTATTTACTTTCTTCACATTTTTTCGTAGCTTAGATTAATTATCCCCACATACTACATATTAGTTAATTTTAGTTAATCATTTTAGTGAATCCGTACTCGATCTTCGCACTTAGGATCCCCATTTTTTCTCTATCATGGGTCAAATTTCTTTATCTGATTTGCTTGAGAGATATCCCCATTTCCAATCTTCTTTACAAAAATCTCTAAACACTAGCTATCTTGATGACAATATGCCACCACACAAAATAAGTCATGTATTCGATCGTTTATTTGATGAGTCTGATCCTAGTGATCCTCCATCTACTCAACCCCTATTGGATTCAATTCAATATTTACATTATTTATTTCAAGAAAAATTTAAGGTGATGGAATCAACCATTACATCCCTTAGATATGAAATTCAACAACTTAAGGATGCTTCTTAATCACATGTTTGTGCTCATTCTACATCCTCCATGCAATCTATGTCCACTACATGTCATCTAGTTGAACCTCAAGACATTCCATTTCCTAAGAATATCATATTTGAGCATAATACTATGCCACATGACATTCTTACTTATCTCCTTAGTCATCAGTTGATCACTCTAACACCTACTCATTACTATTCTCATTATCAGTTAGTAAAATATCAAGGTTGTCCATATTGTAATTATCATCAAATTAATGGACATAATGATAATGATTTATGCACTTCGTGCATAATCAAACATCTCTAGTGTCAGGGCCTCATTGAATTTGCTACAAAACATTCTAATACAAATGATAACTCCCATTGGGTTCCTAAATCTGACTCATCTATATTTAAGGAGCATCAAGACAACATCACTCCCAAAAATCCTAAACAACAACCTCTTGCAATTAGTTCACCATCTCTTCCTAATCAATTATCTATGACATTACCAAGTCCATCATCTACCAACATTAGTCACAATCTCCTATTAATAATTCATCAATCATATCACCAAGTCAACTTGTTAGTGCAAAATCACAGCACCCATGGATATTGATCAGTTTTCTAGGTTGATCATATTAATATCCAGTGTGATAGCATAACATTGAATCCTTTCTCCAAGTGTGGGACTTGAAGAGTGAGAAAGGAATCTCCAGAGAAAGGCTGGTTCCTATTCCTCTGTTCAGGTGCACACGAAATATGCAGAGGGTTTTCTCAGAATCTAATATAATCTGCCAAGGAGACAAGGTAAGAAGATGCATAAAATAAATCTAAGCTAATAGAGGTGATGCACCAAGGAATGAAGAACATATGCTTTGCCACATTAAACACAGACCATGTAGATATAACACAACACCATGCACAGATAGCAAAAATGCAATGAAAGATCAAGAATGATAGTAATAAATATGTAAGAGGGTTTAGAAGCAACCACAGACACATATATATTGCTCAAGGATCGATTCAATACATTGCAATAGCCAGAAGGCAAAAAATGGTGTTACAGTCTATATGGGAGGTTTGAAAACTCCACAAATCTTCTTATGAACATGAGAGAAGGGAGGGTGCAAAGCAGAAAATGTCCAACTCCAGAAAGAAACCCCTCCTTACAATTTATAGGAAGAATGGGAGAGAAAAGAGAGGAATTCAAAATCTGCCCCAACCACCTCTAGGATGCATTTAATTCGTCCATCATGGCAGAAGCGGCGGGTTCTGGAAAAGCGGTGGTTTACCTCACAGAAGCGGCGAACTGTCTGCTGCATTAAAGTGGTTGTTGAAGTATTACCTCTGCTTGTTATTTCATGCCAGAGGCGTTTCTCAATTTTCTCCCTCCAGACTACACCAAAATGCAAGATTGACCCTAGAAACGTGTAGAGAATTTCAACAGCTTTCCATTGATATCAAGAACGTGTAAATCCGAGCTCTGGATCGAAAGGTATGTCGATATGAAGATTTAGGACACGGAACAGGTGAAAACGGATTTTGAAATATTTTCCCGCGCACTGCCACTTGGACGCCACGTGGCATGCTCTGATTCGCTGAATAATTCTCTCTCCTCTACTTTTCAACGGGCTGTCTCTTGAATTTTGACTTTTGGTGCTCTTGGAATATTTTCCACATTTTTTCCCATGCCCCGCCACTAGGGATACGTGGCATGCATTGGTTGGTTCACGAACCTGCCGGGTCTTCCTTCACTTTTACCCCTTTTGGCTTAGATTTGGCCAAACCTTCCAACTCCTCCCCGAGCTCCGCACTTCTATGCTCCATTGGACACGTGTCCAATTTCTATTGGCTTGGGCCAGCGCTTCAAATCTTGCCCTTTGACCCTTCGGCTTTTCCTTGATGACACGTGGCAATTTCTCAATGGTTCTCAGGCCTGCCGCGTCTTCCGCGTATTTCATGTCCATTCGTCCCGGATGTCCCAGTGATGCTTGGGACAAAAACCTCCGATCCACCCGAAATGGGCTTCCTTGTCCCTCATTTGGCCAAAGACACGTGGCACCTTTTGATTGGCTTTCGGCTCCTTCGGCTTCTTCGCGTATTTCAGGTCTTTTTGTCCCGGACGTCCTATTTTGATTTTGGACCTTTTGGGACAATTTCAGCCGGTTCGGCTGGTTCGGGTATTTCTGGCCCGCTTGTCCCAATTGCTTTTGGGCTGACTTGTCTCTTTTCGGCCGGTTCGGGTATTTCTGGCCCGCTTGTCCCAATTGCTTTTGGGCTCCTTGTGCTGATTTCACGCAAACCGGCCAGTTCGGGCCCTTCAGTCCCAAACGTCCCGACTGCTCCCTCTAGAAGGACTTAGCCAATTTTTTCATTTTTTCTTGGATCAATCCTATTTGCCTTTCTGTAACTTTTCGCACTTTCTCAAAGCTTTCTCCTTCCTTCTTTGGCCTGGGGAGTTTAGAAAGATTCCTGAAGGGACCCTAGAAACCTGATTTTGCTCTGAATCAGTCATTTTTCTTGGAATTTGGACATCCTGATGCATGTTATCAAATTTACCCTGGGGGGTGAATTTTGGATAACAATTTGGCGACTCAGCAGGATCATCTGCCTGCTAGATGAAAAGGCCAGTTGCCTGAAGCCATCCATTGGGCATGGAGTTAAGCATTAACCTGAAACAAGCCTGATACTGCAACTTCCCCTCCAGCAACACTCTAAACTATAGAAAACAACCTGAGAGCAGCAAAACCTGTGCCAAAGCACTTAGGGAAAACAAAACTAATCTACAGCAAAACAATGTGCACAAGCACTTGGAGGAAAGAAAATCTAAACTAGTATTTACACATGTAGTGAACCTCCCTCTAGAAGCAACGCTTGAGATAGATTCCATTTACTGGAATCTGCAGTTCTTCACCATCCAATGAGGCCAATTGGAAAGCATTGTTGTTCTTGCACTTTGTGACCATGTATGGGCCACTCCAAATGGCATCAAATTTTGAATGCCTTCCTGGTTTTGCTCTGTCCACATCCCATTTCAATACTAGATCTCCTATTTGAAAAGATCTATCCTTGGCCTTCTTATCAAAGGTCTTCTTGATCAAAGCCTGATCCTTTTCCATTGCTTGGAATGCCTGATCTCTGATTTCTTACAGCTCCATCAATTCTGCATATCTCACCTCCATGGGCCCAAACTCTAGCAACTCCAGCTGTTTCATGAGTTCCAACATTGGCAACTCAAGTGACATGGGCAAGACTGCCTCTCTTCCGTAGACAAGCCTAAATGGAGAGTTACATGTGGATCTTTTGGGAGTTATCCTATCTGCCCATAAGGCTGATTTCAGTTTGGTATGCCAAGCCTTCTGATTCTCATCAAGAGTCCTCCTAATGATCCTCAGCAAGTTTTTGTTTGTAGACTCAGCCTGGCCATTACCTTGAGGGTAATAGTTTGATGAAGTGCTCAGGTAGATTCCGTTCTTGACAGCCCACTCAGTAACTTTAGATCCAATAAATGCCAATGCATTATCAGAGACTATTGTAGTAGGTACACCAAATCTGGTAGTTATTCCCTCGTAAAAGTCCAAGATGCTAGACTCATTCGCCTCTTTGACTGCTACTGCTTCTATCCATCTGGTGAAGTAGTCTGTGGCTATCAAAATCCATTTGTGCCCTTGGCTTGAATTGGGATTGATGACTCCAATGAAGTCCAGACCCCATTGCATGAATGGCTGGTCAACTGAGATTGGATGTAATGGGAGGGCTGCAAGTTTCTCTTTTCCTGTGAAAAATGCACAATTCTTACACCTCTTGATCCATGCATAGCAATCACTGAATATTTTAGGCCAATAATAACCAGCCTTCATGATTTTCAGAGCTGTCACTCTTGCTGCAAAATGGCCACCGGCTGGTCCATCATGAAACTCTTTTAATACCCTCTGGATCTAACCTGTGTTAATGCATCTCAGCAGCACTCCATTTAGGTCCTTTTTGAACAAAAATCCATCAATGATGGTATATGGAATTGCCTGCAACCTGAAGTGTCTTCTTTTTGCTTTGCTCATTTCTAGAGGGCACATACCCGTCTGTAGGAAATGTATCATATTCTGAGTCCAACAGGGAGTGGACACATCATCATTTTCCTATTTTTTATCATCTTGTAATAGCAGGACAGCGTCCTCTTCATCTTCTGGGCTGTCTAGTCGTTTGGAAGCGAGTTGCTCGCACAAACCTTTGCCTCTTACCAGCTTGGTGATTTTGATCTCAATGTCATACTCCATGACACGAGTGATCCATCCTGCCCTTTTCTCATTCAAATCCTTGTTGAGGAGGAACTCCTTAACCCCAGCATGTGAGACCAACAACTGGACCTTGTTGTTTGAGACCAAATGCTAGAATTTCTTCAAGCTCCTGATTACTGCAAGCACATGTTTTTTAATAAAAGAGTACCTCAATTCGCAGTCATTTAGGCTTTGGCTAAAGAAGGCAATCGGCTGCTCATCATTATCTTTATTCTGTTGCACCAAAATGGCAGAAATAGTGTCATCACCCCCAAATGCATAGAGGATGAAATCCTTGGAAAAGTCCGGGTTGATGAGAGTGGGTGCCTGGGAGATGGCTTCTTTGATTACTTCAAAGCTCTCCTTGCCTTCTGTCGTCCATTTGAAAGCCATGCTTTTTCTTAACATTTTGGTAATGGGCTTGACAAGGGTTACAAAATTTGGGACAAACCTCCGAACAAATTTTATCCTTCCCAAGAAACTCTGAAGAGCTTTCTTGTGACTTGGCAATGGTAGAGCCCTTATGGCTTCAACCCTCTCTGGATCAATTGCTAATCCTTCCTTGGAGACAATGTGGCCAAGGAGTTTCCCTTCATGTGCAAGAAAGATGCACTTCTTAGGATTTAAAGACACTCCAAACTTTCTACATCTCTGAAACACTTGCCTAAGGTGAAAGAGATGGTCTACAGCATTTTTTGAGAAGACAGTGATATCATCTAGGTATATCAGCACTGTCTTGTTGATCAAGCCTTTGAATGCCATATCCATAGCTCGCTGGAATGTTGCTCCGGCGTTCAACAGTCCAAATGGCATCTTCTTGTAAGCATATGTGCCCCATTTGGTTGTGAAGGCTGTCTTGAACTGGTCTTCCTCCTTTACCATAATCTGATTGAAGCCTGAGTAACCATCAAGTAGTGAAAACCTTTCTGCACCAGCTACAACCTGCAATATTTGCTCCATGGAAGGGAGTGGATAATGGCCCTTGAGAGATGCCCTATTGAGGTCTCGGAAGTCAACACATAGCCTGATCTCTCCACTTTTCTTTCTGACCGGAACCAAATTTGCAACCCAGCTTGAGTGCTTGATAGGGAATATAATTGCTGACTCAATCAGCTTGTCTAGCTCCTTCCTCATGAGAGGCTCCATGTGTGGATTGACTGGTCTCTATTTCTGCCTGACAGGCTTAGTATTTGGATCCAACTCGATGGTATGCTGAGCTAAGTTAGGATTGAAACCCTTCAAGTCTTCATAGCTCCAAGCAAACACGTCAGGGAATTCTTGACAAAGTTGTATGAACTCATATCTCTCTTGCTCAGTTGTCATTTTTCCAATTTGCAATGGCATGTTCTCTTTTACCAAGATGGATACCGAATCTTCCCTCTTGACCTGAATATTTGCTTTCTCCTTTCTAAACTGATCATTGGGGTTAAAAATGGACTCCAAGGTGACAAGTCCCTTGGGCAGCTTGTCAGTTCTCAGCTGTATCACCTGGTCACCATATTGCTATTCCAACTTCTCTTGATTCTTAGCTGAGAACTCAGCTTCTTCTTGCAAGAAGTGGATGATTTGCCGGTCATTCTCAAATACTTGCCAATTGACATTGTTATCCGGCACTGAAGGCCTCACAATCACGTGGATGTTTGGCTGTACCTTATCTTGTTGAATGTTTTCTACAATGTCAAAGGCTGCCCCTACTGCTGCAAGCCTGTCAGCAGCTTGATTCTCTTTTCTGGGAATGGCCTTGATGCCGAAACCTTCAAAATCCTCCATGAGGTCCCACACCCTGTTCTTGTAGCATCTGAGTAGATCATTTTTGGCAGCATGCTATCCCTTGACCTGATTTACAATCAGCTCACTGTCCCCAAAAACTTGCAAGTTATTTATTTTTCTTTTTATTGCCCAATGCATCCCCTGCACCAAGGCTTCATATTCAGTAGTGTTATTGGAGCATGCAAATTGAAATCTAAAAGCTGAATAATACTTTACTCCTTGCGGTGAAATAAGCATGGCTCCACCTCCTGCGCCTTGTCTACTCCTTGATCCATCAAAAAATAGTTGCCATACCTCATTGTCATACTTGTGGTTTGGCTTGGTGATGCTAAGAACAGGTTGACTTTCTTCGTGTATACAATAGACCCCCAGCTCAGATTCTTCTACTTCTTGATAAGGATCAAAAGCATGCACCTTGCTTGCCCATTCATCAAGAGTCAAATCTAGGATACTTCCAACCTTAGTGTTGGCTTCATCAGTGCCGAGGTGATCTTCTTGATCAAATGCTGAGCAATTGGTATTAATATAACTTGGAGTATAGGGTTCAATGTGGAAATCTGCAATAGGTTCTGACCTAATTGTAGCTTTAGTTCCATACCTCGTTCTGAACAGCATGTGTGACCAATCAGCGGATAAATATCCCCCAATCTTGGCAGTAAAGTCCCTTGACAAGCATAGGGCAAAGAGTGGTGGAAGGTCTATGACTGAGACGTCTTGCAAAACAACCACGTTGGGACATGCATGCAAGGTAAGACTCAAGTTTTTTATAACTCCAACTGTGGCTACTGCTGTCCCATCTAATTGCACTACTCCCTTGGTTGCTATTTCATACTGGAGCCCTAGCTGATCAACTATTTGTTTAGGCATTACTGAACTACTTGCCCCAGAGTCAATCATGCAATTATGTACCAACTTGTCTCCTATGATCAATGAAACATAAAATGGAGGGGGCTTCAGCATTTTACCTTGTTTTGCTCCATGATTACTTTCAGGCTGGGCAGCATTTGTAAGCACTTTGTCTTGCCTCTGAACCTACTGATTCGAAGTTGGCCAGTCCTTCATAGCAGCTTGCAGCAAATCTCTTTGGCCTGGGATGGATAGGGATTCCCACATAGATATATTGACGTTTGTTTTCTTCATCTGATCAATGATACTGAATGGTGATGAAGGATCTCTCTGCTGTCCCTTGATTTGCACATTTTCTCCTTGAATATGGGCAGCAACAGCTGGCATTTGATCTGGCCAAGGGGCTGTTCTTGGCTGCCCTCGTGCATTTGAAACTGGGTTTTGCTTGCCAATCATTTGTGGAGCTGTGGAAGGTTGTGGATTGGCTGGGGCTAACGGCTGTTCCTCACCCAAATTTCTCCTTTTTGACCTTGTGTTGGCTGCAACACCTTGAGAGACTGCCTGATTCATACCACAGAAATCCTTTGCCTGCCAATTTACCAATGTGGTGTCATTTGGGGCAGGTTGCTGTTGGAATGTTTCTTGTTGTTGGCTGTTTTCTTGACTACTTTCACCCTCCACACCAGCACTTGTTACCATTAAATCTTGGGTTAAAGCACCATTATAGCACATGGATTGATTATGGGGTTCATTACATGGAAAACACCATTCATACTCCTGGGCAATGTTGTTTTGTGCTGGTACTAATGCCTTAGAGGCAGATATGGCATTTGGATTATAGGGCTGGAATGGTCTATTGGCAGGAGGCCTTGTTTGATTCATATTTGCAGCTGGATTAGGTGGCCTTTGAGGCTGATATGGCTGCCTATTGGGTTGAGCTTGAGGCTGATACGAAGGTCTAAAGCCTTGAGTTTGCTGTCTCTTAAGTGTGACCAGCTCATTACCTAAATTTTGCAGCTGCTTCATGACTTCTTGAAGCTCATTTCACTTGGAGATGAAGTGGAAGCTTCATTTGAACTTTGATTTCTAGGAGTGGGAGAAGGAGCTAAGACAGGTGCCTGACTAGTACTTGGGCTCTCTAAACTTGGATATAATGGCATTGGAGGCCTAGGAGCTAGCTTGCCAGCTTGAATCAGACAATTTTCAGCTCTAATGGCAATACTATAAGCAGCAGGGATAGTTGTGCCTCCCATGGATTGAATCAACATAGAAATATCAGAATTTAAAGCTTTAAGGTAGTATAGAAAAGCACCTTCTGCTGTTGGTCTGACTGCTACTGGAATTCTATCCCAAGATCTTTGAAATCTGAAGTTGAAGTCAGTCAGCTGCTCATTGGAAGCTCTCTTGATGGTTGTCAGCTGCTCCAGAAGAGACAAGTTGTCTCCCTTCTCTCCAAATTGATTATGAAGTGCAATACACAGCTGATTCCAGTTTGTGATCGAAGCAGCTTCAAGGCTTCTAAACCATTGCAATGCCTTCCCTTTGAATGAAGATGCCAGCAATTTGACAGCTACTTGCATCTCGTTAATCTCATGGATTGCACAAATGTTAGCAATGTCCTTGACATGATCACCAGGAGTGGTCTGATTTTCTCCAGTAAAGTATGGAATGTTCTTCAATGCTGCTACTGGGATTGGATTTTTTGCATTGAGAGCAAGTGGGCTGCTGCCTGTGAAGTTGACATAGGGGTTCACTGGTTGCGCCATTCTGAGTGGTCTTAAAACCCTTGTATATTGAAAGAAAGGCCTGTCAGGTGGAGGAGTTGAGAGAGTTCTGTTTGGTGGAGATGGAGACCTTTGAATCCTTCTTCCTCTTTGCCTTCTTCTTGGAGATAGTTGCAGGTATTCAAATGGTACTTCCTCTTCTCCAGCTCTTTACCTTGTGATTCTTCTCATAAGCTTTTAGGCCTGACTGCTGAAACTTAGTTGATTCTTCCCCCTGGAGTCACCAGATATGTAAATAATAGCTCTTTTTAAGCAAGAAAATTGCAGCAGATGCACATCAACCTTACTGCAATAAAAAATGAGACCTCTGTCCCACCCGGCGTGCCAAAACTATTAGTGCAAAATCACAGCACCCCTGGATATTGATCAGTTTTCTAGGTTGATCATATTAATATCCAGTGTGATAGCATAACATTGAATCCTTTCTCCAAGTGTGGGACTTGAAGAGTGAGAAAGGAATCTCCAAAGAAAGGCTAGTTCCTATTCCTCTGTTCAGGTGCACACAAAATATGCAGAGGGTTTTCTCAGAATCTAATCTAATCTGCCAAGGAGACAAGGTAAGAAGATGCATAAAATAAATCTAAGCTAATAGAGGTGATGCACCGAGGAATGAAGAACATATGCTTTGCCACATTAAACACAGACCATGTAGATATAACACAACACCATGCACAGATAGCAAAAATGCAATGAAAGATCAAGAATGACAGTAATAAATATGTAAGAGGGTTTAGAAGCAACCACAGACACATATATATTGCTCAAGGATCGATTCAATACATTGCAATAGCCAGAAGGAAAAAAACGGTGTTACAGTCTATATGGGAGGGTTTGAAAACTCCACAAATCTTCTTATGAATAGGAGAGGAAGGGAGGGTGCAAAGCAGAAAATGTCCAACTCCAGAAAGAAACCCCTCCTTACAATTTATAGGAAGAATGGTGAGAGAAAAGAGAGGAATTCAAAATCTGCCCCAACCACCTCTAGGTTGCATTTAATTCGTCCATCATGGCAGAAGCGGCAGGTTCTGGCAAAGCGGCGGTTTGCCTAACAGAAGCGGCGAACTGTCTGCTGCATTAAAGTGGTTGTTGAAAGTATTACCTCTGCTTGTTATTTCGTGCCAGAGGCATTTCTCAATTTTCTCCCTCCAAACTACACCAAAATGCAAGGATTGACCCTGGAAACGTGTAGAGAATTTCAACAGCTTTCCATTGATATCAAGAACGTGTAAATCCGAGCTCTGGATCGAAAGGTATGTCGATCTGAAGATTTAGGACACGGAACAGGCGAAAACGGATTTTGAAATATTTTCCCGCGCACTGCCACTTGGACGCCACGTGGCATGCTCTGATTCGCTGAATAATTCTCTCTCCTCTGCTTTTTCGGCGGGCTGTCTCTTGAATTTTGACTTTTGGTGCTCTTGGAATATTTTCCCACATTTTTTCCCATGCCCCGCCACTAGGGATACGTGGCATGCATTGGTTGGTTCACGAACCTACCGGGTCTTCCTTCACTTTTACCCCTTTTGGCTTAGATTTGGCCAAACCTTCCAACTCCTCCCCGAGCTCCGCACTTCTATGCTCCATTGGACACGTGTCCAATTTCTATTGGCTTGGGCCAGCGCTTCAAATCTTGCCCTTTGACCCTTCGGCTTTTCCTTGATGACACGTGGCAATTTCTCAATGGTTCTCAGGCCTGCCGGGTCTTCCGCGTATTTCGCATCCATTCATCCCGGATGTCCCAGTGATGCTTGGGACAAAAACCTCCGATCCACCCAAAATGGGCTTCCTTGTCCCTCATTTGGCCAAAGACACGTGGCACCTTTTGATTGGCTTTCGGCTCCTTTGGCTTCTTCGCGTATTTTGGGTCTTTTTGTCTCAGACGTCCTATTTTGATTTTGGACCTTTTGGGACAATTTCGGCCAGTTCGGGTATTTCTGGCCCGCTTGTCCCAATTGCTTTTGGGCTCCTTGTGCTGATTTCACGTCAACCGGCCGGTTCGGGCCCTTCTGTCCCAAACATCCCGACTGCTCCCTCTAGAAGGACTTAGCCAATTTTTTCACTTTTTCCTGGATCAATCCTATTTGGCTTTCTGTAACTTTTCGCACTTTCTCAAAGCTTGCTCCTTCCTTCTTCAGCCTGGGGAGTTTAGAAAGATTCCTGAAGGGACCCTAGAAACCTGATTTTGCTCTGAATCAGTCATTTTTCTTGGAATTTGGAAATCCTGATGCATGTTATCAAATTTACCCTGGGGGGTGAATTTTGGATAACACAACTTAAGAAAGTTTCCTTTAGAGTTAGTTACATGGCCTCATCTCAAATCTCAACTCCAACCAATTAATTTCATTCCAGCAACTAATCCTCCTACTAGTGATCATGATATATTTTTAATTTCAACACCATCACATAGTTCTCTTGTTGACTTTATCCAACATGAGTCCACCGCACGTAGACTTGGTATTTGGTAGGTGACTTTTGTTACTTTACCCTCGTGATGACACACTCATATTCTTATGGTTTTATATGATTGTTGAGGGGTTTTTTTACAATAAAGAACCTCATTTCATCTTACATTACCATATTCCTCAATTACATCACCACCTATACATACACTCATCTATAATACTTTAACACTCCTTACGTATCATCAATTAAACAAAATATATAATGCTTCATCACCATCATACATTTTTTATAACATATTATACACATTATCATAAACTTGGGGGGCATAACATCCAACACATCCCCCTATCATGTTAACATTAGCGCATCTCTCCTCTTTCCATTATCATCCCTCATCTTACACACTTGGGGGCATAATACTTAACATTCCCCCCCAATCTAGCATAATTACATAATACTACATCACATTCTTAGAATTTACTAATACATCATCATAGCATCTACTCATGCCTCATATTTGCATTCTCATACACTAATTTCCTAACATACGCATACTCATTACACATTTTAGCATCGTCATTACCCGTTGACACAATCTTGTGCTTCAGTTCACACTTGACTATTGAGGGCTTACTACACATGAACCCCACACACTACACCATAGGTGTTGCACATAACATTTCATCACACATTACACATCATACACCATACATTTTACATTTTAGTTTACAACATTTTGAAATTTTTACATTTACACATCATATATCATCCTGGTCTTCATCCCATATGAGTCTACCATTGCATCATCCTACACATTACATTACTAGTCCATCTACATACATGCCATTTTACACATTCTACACCTCTTGCATTTACATTCTACATATCATGTATTCATGTGTTCTATTCACCTTGAATTTTACACATTCTACACCTCTTGTAGTCACATTCTACATATCACATATTCACATGTTCTATTCACCTTGCATTTTACATGTTCTACACACCTTGCATTTGCATTCTACACATAGCATATTTACACATTCTACTCACCACATGTTCATCATCTATATTGTATCTTATCCTATGCACTGCATTCATTACCCTATGACGCACTTTAGCTTCTTGGTCCATACTCGATTTCCGAGGGTTTATAAATCAAATGAACCTTGCACTCGTCACACATTTACCATTCGAAATTTCATCATGTGACATTTCCACCTTAGTGACATATGTTTTAGGCTAAATCGTCACATATTCTATCATTTTTTAGTCATATACACCTTAGGTTACATCACCACTCCCTCTTTTTATCTTGTAGTGATATACACTTAGGGTTAAATCATCACTCATCTATTCATCTCATAGTGATATACGATTATGCTAATAATCACATACACATTAATCTAGTTGTGATATACACTTAGGATATAGGATTCACACAAACATCATTTTGAGGTCACATCTCATCAATACACATACACATTCATCACAACATGTTAGGCACACAACACACACTTCAACCATTTCCCAATGACGTACTCTCCTTTACGGTTCATTCTTGACTGATGAGAGGGAAAAATAAATGAACCTCACTACATACATTTCCATTCACTCGGGGGGCTTGTGAATCCTATCACTCCATTTTCATTCCATTCCATCCATCCAAAACATACTGCATATTATGTTTTCTCTTAATCTTACTTACTTTTTCTTGTTCATGGTCCCTTTACTACACATGCTAGTAATATTGATTTTATTTCATTCATCTATATCATCCACACATGCATGTTCATGTCCTTTTCTAGTTGTGATCACAGATACAAGTCTCTTGCATGTAGCATGGATGTTTGCCTTCTACCCTTCCTACAATGGTCACTAGGGGCATCCACATTCGTCTCTTCTAGGTGTTATTGTTTCATTTTATACTTATCACTTTACATCACTTGGTTATACACACTTTTGAAATACTGGTTATCTTTCTAACATGCTAACGGGTGCTTCATGTGTAAAATTTATTATGCAGGGATATTAGCTTCCATACATATTTGTTACATTGTCTACTATTGTTTTATATTTTTTGTGGGAATTTCCCTTTGCTTGATGTGCACACTTCTTTGTGGGCATCGTGGCCTTGCGTGTCTTACGACATTGTGAGTTATGTCCCATGTTTGTACCTCACTTTGTGTGGCTTACTTTATCTTTTTTTTGTGTTTACTACATTGTTTGGTATCTTACACACTATTGCGTAGACTATACATTATTTTCTATATGCATGTTTGTTCACACTTCTCTTTGGCTAGCTTTCTTGTTTATGTGTGCCTTGGTTTTTAATAAGCACTTTCTAGGGTATAGTTCATGAAGTTAGTCCTCTTTTGGTGTTGGGTTCTCCTATCAATGATGATGCATGTGTCCCTAAAGAGGGGGGAATCATTTTGGGGTTTTTTACGTACTAACACAGAGATTATACATTGATTTTGTTCAGTTATATACATCGAGTGGGTTCATACCAATCTAAAAACCCCATACACAATGGATTTTATAGGACATGGTGTCCTTGGCATTCAGGGGATAAGTTAACGGTTGGAGGATACATTGGAATTGCTCCCAATACTTCTTCTATTGCCATCGTCGGATCACCTAAAAACCAATACAATACAAATATCTCTTCACACACATTTAGGGAAGAAGTTATAGGAAAGAGAATAATTCAGCTTTCTCCCTACACTTCTTCAGCTAGGGTGGCATGAGATTGCCCAAAAAAATTACAATACTAGATATCCTTCTACACTCTCTTTCTTGACATGGATCAGGTGCACATGTTCCATTTACACTTTTTCATTTGTGTATTTAACATGTTTTTTACATTCATATACATGCATCTTTTACATTGCGTTTTTTAATACATACATACATATTTGACTACTTAATCATTTTCTCCTTACAGGTTCAACTGTTTGAGAAACAAATAGTCAAATGGGGGAAACAAAAACAACAACAATGTCAACAACAACACTTTGTTATAACACACATAGTACTAACCATATAGGTACATCACACATTGTAATAGCCACACACGTGTTTCTGCCTTAGGTTCAATCTCATCACTTTTCTTTGCACATTTTTCAACTTTATTTTCCACGCTACTCCATCTTTTTTTATCATTCTACGCTTTGTTTAGTCCATCGACACACTTTCTTGTAAAATCTTCATGGACACCGGGTACACATCTCTATATACTTTATGTTACCAATCTTTCCACTCACCAACATAAAGTGGGGGAAAACATAGTCACAAAATCATGCACTTTAGACATTATTTATCTTGGTTTCATACTACTATTTAGAAGGTTCTTGAGGGAAGAAAGTATTAATTAACCCTTGTCTTTTGGCCATCTTGTTTTAATTTATTTCTTCATTACCAACCTTTTGTGCCCACATGCCCAGTCCGATTCTTTCATCTTGCATTATTTTATCGTTGACTAGGGCAGACATATTAGTACTGGGGTGTCCATGGGTGCCCTGGTCTCATTATGTGTGCCTCAGTCCTTTTTACACTTTCCCACCACTTTTTGGGCTCTTTCTAGCCATTTGAGATCTTTATCTTTTTGGTGGTTGGCCATTTTGGGGTTAATTACAAAATTAGATCAAGATAACCTTATAAACATAAAGTTATGAGATCATAATGGAGGACCTAAGATCATTCACCACTATAATCCATCTAGAGTTACATCCATCTATTATATTGGAGGTCACTTTCATCCACATAGCTCCATTACAAGGCACAAGGATAGGTCATCTGTATCACACACAACATAGGGTGAGGGATTCTATTATATTCCATGCACACATACCATTACATTAATTACATTTAGTTATTGCTCACTACTCCACAAAGTGAGACTGACACAAGAGTACCTAGGGAAAATTATGCACACACTCACCAGAACTCCATTTGGATCTGAAATGTAGTGTAGTGCTCAGTTAGTAAGCCCATTGTTGTGGTAGACGAGGTCAGTCGGACCCATTCATTTGCATATTTATTTTTTTAGGGTTTTGATACTTCTTCTTGGTCTCTTGTAGGACTTCTCATTATCTTGGAATATCAGTGACATCTGGTATGGGGAATTAAATCTGATGTGATACATAAAAAGGGTTTCAAACCACCTCCCATCCCTGTGAGATTTAGTTTTAGAGATTTTTCACAAACTAGGGCACCCATTTTGTATACCAGAGTGCTCGCAGTCACCTCAGTCCCTCTCTAGGCACTCCATTCTAGCTAGATACTCCATATCCATCATTTTCAGGGCTTCTGTACAGTCTTTCTTGCTTCCATATTTCCTAATCACCTCTGTGACATAGTCCTACGAGCATATGTTATTCATTTGATTTCTTTCCTCTTCTCTCTTGGACATTAGGATTAGAATTTCCTTTTGCATAGTTGTTTAGCTCATTTACATACTTCTTTAGTGCATTTATTTACTTTATTCAGAATTGTTCATAACTTAGATTAACTATCCCCACATACTACATATTAGTTAATTTTAGTTAATCATCTAGAATTCCTTAGGGGGAAGTGGTTAACAAGAAAGTTTTTTCTTACCTTCATTCCCCACTAATTATTAGAATTTGGGAGGCTCTTATGGGCTAGAAATGATAAGATATTGATCATTTATATACACCAATATAGAAAAATATTGGTATATACAAGATTCTCATAGTTTCCCTCATAGTGACAATATAGAGGAATATTAGAGGGTACATTTTTATAGCAGAAATAGATATCTTCCCTCATACCTCTATTAATAATATGAGAATGACATGGACCCATTTTATACAAAATAACAATGTAATCTCTATTCTTCTTCTATGTTTCCTATATGAGAATGTTAAAATGTAACCTCTATTCTTCCTTTGTATTACCTTGATGATAATTTTTAGAATGGGTAGATGTCCATTTTCATAAAGTAAATATAGAGAAATAATAGAGGTTACTTTTTCATTTTGTATAGATTGGTCATATGCCCATTCTAAAAATTCTCCTACACGTAATATAGATAAATAATACATGCATTATTCAACTTAAACATTTACATAAACCTAAATAAATGATTTTAGTATGTGATAGGAGATAAATTTGTAATGGAAATATACCTAAATGTTCAAACTTATTTTTCCTTATTTTAATACCTCTGTAAAGACTATGAGAATGGGCAGCTGCCCATTTTATACAATATAAAAATGTAACATATATTCTTCCTCTCTGTTTACTGTATGAGAATGTTAAAATATAACCTCTATTCTTCCTCTATATTTCCCTAATGAGAATGGTTAGAATGGACGAATCCGCATTCTCATATAGTCAATAGAGAGGAATAATAAAGGTTACATTTTTATTTTATATAGAATGGGCATCTTCCATTTCTAAACATTATCCTACGTGTAGTATAGAGGAAGGATACATACAATATTCAACTTAAACATTTACATAAATGTTAAAAAATGAGTTTAGTATGTGAGAGGTGATAACTCTATAAAATAAATATACGTGAATGGTTAAACTTATTTTTCATTATTTTAATTCCTTTATAAACTCGATGAGATCGGGTAGCAACACATTCTATATGACATAAAATGTAGCATCTAATCTTCATCTATTTTTCCTTTATGAGAATGTTTAGAATGGGCATATTCTCATTCGGTAGCTACCATCATACTAAAAATATAAAGGAAGAATAGAGGTTAAATTTTTATAGCGAAAATATATAATTGTCCTCATACATCTATAAAGAATATGAGAATGGGAACTTTCCTATTCTATAGAAAATAAAAATGTAACCTTTATTCTTCTTTTGTGTTGTCTGTATGATAAAGTTATAATGTAACCTCTATTATTCTTCTATATTGCCTTTATGAGAATGTTTATAATGGGCATATGCCCATTCTCATATAGTAAATATAGAGGAATAATATATTTTACAATTTTATTTTGTATAGAGTGAGCACCTGCCCATTCTAAACACTCTCCTATAAGCAATATAGAGGAAGAATACATGCAATATTCTTATTCTTATTTATTATTTATTATTAGAATGTAATATGTTATTGTTCATAATCATATTTATTACATAAACATTAAATATGATTATTATTATTATTTAATTAAATATTATTTATTAATAATACTAATATTGATTATCAATATTATTAATTTTTATTTTAAATGTTAATATTATTTTATTTTTTAATATTAAATATTAATATATTATTAACTTCATGACCCATTCTTAACAAGTTGGAATAATTATTTAGTGAAATTTATAAATTGGTTACCATTATGTGTAAATAGTTTGTTTTTACATAGTTTAACACGATTTTAGCATAGATTTAGTTTTTGAAATTCATATTTTAACTAACAAATGTTTGCCTATATTTTTATTAATACTTAAATACTATTTATGATCATGCTTTATTATTATTATTTATTATTTATTATTATTAAGTTTAATTATATATTATTTAGACATTGTTTATTTTTAATAGATAAACTAGGGTTGAAGGGTCTCTTTCCCTTTTTACATAAAAAGATATTTATATCTTTACAGTATTATCCAAATCTGTGCCACATATAATTCAGGAACAAAAATATGCTATAATAGAAGCCAATAACTAGCCATTACTAAAAAACTATACAAAATAAATCCTAACAAACTAACAGTAACAGATACCATAATATTTATTCATCCGAGTCCTATGGGATCATAACCACTTCGCCCTTAGACTCAAATTCTTCTTTTGACAGGCCACAAACTGTATCATCCTCCTCCTTGCTCAGGTTAGATCCTTCCACGAGCCAGTCGTAAGCCTCACTACTCGAGTTACATAGGACATCCCACCATAATAATACATGTTTCAGAGGGACCCTCAGTGTATCCAAGTTGAGACAGGGAATATGGATTACCTCATACTCCTTTCCTTTGAAAAATTTAACCACTGGTTCTACGAAGCTAATAACATAATCGAATCATTTCTCCAATTCCACAAAGGTTTCCATGTCGACTAGTCCTTCATGAAAAACCATATCCTTGGACAACAGAGACCAAGAAGCCATGGAGGCCCATTTGACATCTTCCTCTATTCCAATCCTATGAGACGACCATATCCAATTATGTCTAAGCTCAATTATTCTAGCCTTTTCAGGACTAATAATCAATAAATGCCTGATGAAAGTCACCGCTGCTTCAGCATTAACCCTCGGCCGACCAACCAGATTTATGTAATCTCCCCTGATAATCTATTTAATAACAACCACATCCTGTCGAGAACCCAATTTGAATATTGATTTCAATCTTATCTTAGAGACCCTGAAATAGAAATCCATCCCCTATGAATTGTAAAAATGGGTGAAGGGGGTTCTCCATGATCGAAGCAATCAATTACTAAAAAATGATAAGGTGTAAAGAGCAAAGTGAAAGACAACTTAAAAAGGCCAGGCATGAATTTTAACACACTTCACTCCGTAATTTTAAAAAATTATGATGTAATCACCCCATCGTCAACCAAGAGGTTCTCATTGCTCGGCCACCCCGAATGATGATTTCCAATCTTTTCACTAACCACCTGATGTTAGCACATTTGTTTTTTTCCCTAAAAGTATGATTAATAGACCAATCCAAGAAACAAGAAAGGCAATAAAGTAATTTTCTTAGGACCAAATTGATTTTCCAAGATAAAGATTTCCTGTTGATTGCTGTGTTTACAATAACTTGAGAATCACCTTCAATTCTCAGATTGTGGATATTTAGATCAATTGTCAATTTCAAGCCTCTTTCAACGGGTTGCCTTTCTGCATGATTGCTCGTCCCCCTCTAAATAATGAAGGAACCAATAAATACTAAGTCCCCCTTTTCATTCCTTATGATACATACAGATCCTGATGGACCTGGATTCCCTTTAGAAATCTCCATCAAAATTGATTTTACAGAAACCTGGGGGAGGAGGTTCCCAAACTGCTAATTTCCTAGTCAAATTCCTAGATCCCATCCTGATATGAGAACCATCTGATGGTTTAATTATCTTTGTCCAATTTGTTTAGATCTCCCTATCTCGAGAAGAGAACGAGAAACCTCTTTTCTATTGACTTGACACATTTTTCAGAGATGGTTGTTTCCATCCTATTCAATATAGAATCTATTGAGCTAACTTATTCCCTAAAGATTATCTTCTTTCTTTCCCACCAAATATGCCATATTAATATATATGGGCTACAACCCCAAATTGAAACAAGGGAATATTTAGTTCTTACCCTTGGCTAGGCAAGGAGGATAGCAGAAAGGGTCACTAGTTGAACCCATGGAAGATTTAACCTTGCACATAGCCAATTCTAACATTTCACAACAATAGGACAATACACCAATAGATGATGCAGATCTTCCTCTGCTTCATAATAGAGCACACCTTCTGGGGCCAACCTTACCTTTAAGTTGTATCCTCTTTTGGATGAGAATTCTACCCTTAAAAGACAACTATGAAAATGCACTAGTCTTTAGAGGGTAAAATTTGGACTAACATTTAGTCCACTCCTTTTCTTCAAAGCCTTCCTCAATCACTAGTTTCCTATATTTGTTTTGAGAAGAATAAATCCCATATTTTGAAGTTGTCTAGATAATTTCATCCATTTTTAAAGAAAGGGAAATCTCTCTCTTTTCCTATTCCTCCTTAAAAAAGGGGTTTAAACTCTTTTGATACATTAAGATCCTCTAGATCCTTCCAGACCAAAAAGGGGAGGATAAAGAGATTTTGTTTCCATAATTTATTATTTTTTTGCCCCAAAGGGAGTAAGAATCCTCATTAAATCCTGGAGACCAAACACCTCTCCAAGAGTTCAAAAACCATTCCAGGAATCCTCCCAAAACTTATCCATTTCCCCATTCCCAATCAACCAAGATACTGATTGAGTGAACATTTTTGCGTAAGATAGAATGAAATTCCATACGTGAGAACCTTTTGGGGGATTTTCAGTAGTTAACAATGCAGAAAGAAGAAGAGCTCAAAGATATTTCTTTTCCAAAATTTTCCCAAATAAGCTTAGTAGGATTAGAAAGAATATACCAAACTAATTTTTTTCCGATAGCTAAATTTTGTCTTTCCAAGTTGATTACTCCAGCTCCATCACAATTTTTTGAAGGGAAATCACCCCCCATTTCACCAGTGGGATCTTCGTTGCTTCTTCAGTTCCTTTCTAAAGAAAGGATCTCATGATCTTGATTAGCTTTATTAAAATAGTTTTAGGAATTATCAAAATCAAAATCATATAAATGGGGAGGGCATTCAAGACTGTTTTAATTAACAGAGTCATTCCAACTAAAGATAACCACTTACCTCTTCAGAATTTTAACATAAAATCAAAAGCTTTTAATAAATTGTTCCATAGAGAATATATTCCCACCACGGTAAAGAGGGGGACACCAAGATACTTATGAGGAAATATTCCAGAATTTAAAGCCAAAAATCCTATGTATTTTAAGGGAGAGTCTTATGGGAAAATTAAAAAAGAAGATCACATATTTTTGCTTGCTAATTTCTTTCCTAGATGCATCTGCATAAGAGTCCAAGATGCCTTTAAATTCCCTAGCCTTCTGAACTGAGACATAACTAAAAGTAAATGTGTCATTAACAAATTGTTGGTGAGACGTAGGATCAGTATCCTCCATTATTTTAAGACCCTGAATATTTCCTTTCCTGATATTAGCCTTTATGGATCTTCCTAAAGCTTTTGCTACCAAAATAAAGATGAAAGAGGACAATGGATCTCCTTATCTAATCCCTCGATTACTTTCAAAAAAATATTCAGCAAAATTATTAACCATTACTGAATAACATGGTCTGGAAATACATCTAGAAATCCATTCACAAAAATAGGAGGACAACCCAAAATTTGACAATATTTTCATTAAAAATATCCAATTAACCCTATCATAGGATTTATTGATATCCAATTTGAGTAACATATAAGAGGTTTTACAATTAAAGATAAGGTGCATTAGTTCATGAGTTAAAATAACACCTTAGAAATTGATCTCGTAGGCACGAATCTTGTCTACTCCTACGAGATTAAGAACTGTAGCAAAAACTTAAAATGCAAGGATATGCCTTTAGAGATGATTTTATAAGTTGTATTACATAAGGAAACTGGTATAAAATCATCAAAGGATTCAGGCCTATCTTTCTTTGGGAAGATACTGATGAAGGTGTAATTCAACATTTTTAGAATCCTTCTAGATTTCTTGGATTCTTCCACAATAGTCCAAACCTCTTTTCCAACAATATGCCTAAGTACTAAAAGACTTGAAAAAAATATGCATGGAATCTGTCAGGACATGGGCTTTGTTCTTCTCCATAGAAAACACTACCTGCTGAATTTCCTCCATGGAAAAATGTGTCTTAAGAATTTTTTTTGGTCCTCTGATATAATATGGGGGATGTTTCCCAAAAGATCATTTTGTAACTTCCAATGAGATTGAATATCACCCCCCATAAGATTTGAGAAAAACTGAATAATCCTCTTGTTTGATTCCTTCTTGATCAGATATCATCTATGCCAATGGTCTTTTTGATGCTAGAAATGAAGTCTACATTCCTCTTAGCTTTAACTGAAGCATGATAGTATTTAGTATTCTTATCTCCCTCTCTAAGACAATTTTCTCTGGACTTTTTCTTCTGATAAATTTCTTCTCTAACTAGGAGTTCCCCCAACTCCTCCAGTAATTATTTTTCCATAAGAAATTCAAGATGACTCATGCCATTCACAAAAATATGCTTATTCAGGTTCTGTAATTCGTTTCTCTACCCTTATCTTTTCTTGGAAAATATTCTTGAAGTGAAATTCATTCCATTCCAGCAACTTCCGTTTCAAAAGTTTTAGCTCCTAAGATAATATAATTTTTTTATAACCTCTAACTCTGAATTGAAGACCACCAAGATGCTATAAGATCCAGTAGAAGAGGATATCTTAACCACATTAGCTCAAATTTAAAAGGATATTTGCGAGGGGATTCATCTTGGTTTGAAGAGAGAAGAATATGATAGTGATTTGAACTAGACCATGGAATCACAAAACTTTCAAGAAGAATATTTGTTTGCATCCAAAAAGGGTTGGCTAAAAAACGATTAAATATTCTTTGAGATGTTGCTAAATCCCATTCTTCTATTTGATTAAGTAAACCACCCCTGTTTGGGTTCAATATCAACCAAAGAACTATTTTGAACAAAAGAAATGAAATCAAATAGAGATTGTGCATTCCTTATCATGCCTCTAGATTTTTATTTATCATATAAAATGGCATTTAAGTCTCCTCCCAGGATAAAAATATGACCTTTCCTAATTTAATTTCTTCATAAATATCATACCACAAAAGTCTTTTTCTAACCACATTGGTGGAAGCATAAACATCGAAGAGGAAAAATTTGTCTTGATCACCGAGCGAATTGATTTTACAGAGATGCCAATTTAATTTTTGTTTCACCAATTCAAATTGAACTCTATTAGTTTTCTATAGAAAACCTAGACCCCCAAAGGATCCTTGCGCATTTGAAAATTCTTCCTCCCACCCTTTCCAAGACTCTGACTAACAACTCCTAATTTCATTGACTGACATTTTAGTTTCCTGTAACAACACTATACTAACCTCCAAAGAGAAAATAGAACATTTAGATAAGCATTATTTGTTAGGGGTATTCAAATCTCTAACATTCCATGAAATGATTTTCATTGTTGCGAGGGAAGGGGTTTCACCTTCCCAGATCAAGCATTTGAAAAAAATAAAGTTTGTAGCTTACCATTTTCTACTTCTCTCTTAGTTAGATTTTTTTTCAATTTCCTTTCCTTTTTTTCTAGAGGATCCACATATGGCCACCTTTAGACTAGTTTGAACTGGAGCTAAGCTATTTGTGATTAAAGGGAGATCCAAATCATCATCCAATTCCTCTTCTTCCTATTTATCGCAGGGCGAAGCTCCTTCCTCTATACCTTATTCAACTTGAAGATTCTCAATCCAATCATTTAGTTATTCTAAAGAATTAATTTATTATACATTATTATCAATTATTATTATTGTTATTATTATTATTAAACTTGTAACAAATTATTAGTAGCTTATTGAGTATTTGATAGGAATTTATTAGTTCTAATTAAATAGTATTAGTAATTACCATTATTATTGTCTATTAATTAAATATTATCAGTAATTAAAATATTCTTAAAATGTTATTAATATTGAGTTCAAAAATAAATATTGGTTACAAACAATTAAAACTTGTTTGAAATGCTATCAATATTAAATCTGAAAAAGGTAGTTTCGGAGGATAAATTAAAAGTACTATATTTTTTTAGGATATTTAAAAAGTATTATTTTTTCAGTTTGGTTGTATTTATTCATTCTTAGCTACTCTCAGTGAGATAATTTTCACATTAAAAAAATACATCATGCTTTTCATTTTGGTGGAAGTCATTAATGTGACAAGTATTTTCAAATTAAAAAAGCGTCCCTGAGTATTTGGGCAGTATTTATTATTGGATTATATTTCAATTTTTTTAAAATTCCACAGTTAGTTTTTGGGTGGAAATTGTTATTGGTCAAGTACATTATAATTTTTTGCATTTTGAATCATTTGGGTTTCATTTATTTGTTTGTTTATACAATATGATTTATTTTTTATAGTATTCATAGGTTTAGCTACAGAAATGAAAAGATACAGTTACAGAGAAGAATAAATACTGGATATTGCATGGAATATTCAAGGTTTTGTAAAGAAAAATACATTTAGTTGTAAAGAGGAATATATCCAGGTTTTTTTTCTAGTGTTTTTTACTATCCTCTTTACTTTCAATATAAATAAGAATGACCAAAAAACTTACTAGTCCCTATCTTTTATTTCAAATAGTACTTAAAAAAATTAGTATTTTATTTCAAAAATTAAAATTAATATGAAATCAATATAAAGAAATAATTTTTTTTGTTTTGTAATGAAATAATGGAAATGATAAATACTTAAGTATAGTGTTCGAAATCTTTTCTTGAAACTCAGTATTATCTTTCAGCATTTTTATAACTATTTTTGAAACTAAGTACTATTTTTTATTGTCTTTGTAATTATCATTTATGGAGACAAATTATCAAAAACTAAATCATTTTATTATGCTTACAAACATCGACACTCAAAAAATTGAAATGTGTGTGTGTGTGTGTGTGTGTGTGTGTGTGTGTGTGTGTGTGTGTGTGTGTGTGTGTGTGTGTGTGTGTGTGTGTGTGTGTGTGTGTGTGTGTGTGTGTGTGTGTGTGTGTGTGTGTGTGTGTGTGTGTGTGTGTGTGTCCACCTCATTTACCTTCAAAGAGAGGAATTAGGTAAAAAGAAACTTTCCTACTAAAAATTCCTCCAATAGAATTCTAGATCACCTCAAATCCATTCAACTCTTGCAAACATCTACATAATCTCAACATGGTACAAGCAAGGTAAATCTGTTTCCATTCATAACAAAAACTTTCTTCTTTCATGCCTTGTAAAATAGTTAGCAATGTCAGTTCACTAGAATTGGCATGTCTATCTTATTATCTTTGTTCCACACTAAATATTAGATATATAAGATAACACTTTTGATTATTCTTACTCTTCATTGTCAATTTCAAATATCTTGAGAAATATGAGTTGATTTTCTTAGCTATATATATATATATATATATATATATATATATATATATATATATATATATATATCAAAACAAGAGGTTACATTTTTATTTTGTATAGAATGGGAATCTACTAATTTTCATAGGATTTATAGAACATCAAAATAAGTTTGACCGTTAAAAAAAGTTTATATAAGGTATTAAAATGTAAAAAATAAAGTTGACCATTAAGGTATATTTCATATATGAGTTAATTCTCTTAGTTACATATATATCAAAACAAGAGGTTACATTTTTTATTTTGAATAGAATGGGTAGGAACTCATTCTCATAGAATTTATAGAACATTAATATAACTTTTAACATTAAAATAATTTTATAAATGGTTCATAAAATAAAAATAGAGGTTACATTTTTTATAGTATCAATAATTGTCCATTCTCATAGGACTTATAGAGGTAAACTTATTGGTCAAAATTATTTGTTTTTATTCTAATATCTCTACAAAGCTTATGAGAATGGGAGAACTTCCCATTCTATAAAAAATACTTGGCATTGGTCCACAAGAATAATAAACCCCATGTAAATTCTCAACCTAGCCATTTTGGACATGCTCACTATTATGGTTTATGGGATGTAAAGAATATAATGATGGGGGGGACACGGAACCAACCCCTTATCATTATGTTAGTTATTAAAATGTTTAATTTTAATATTTCTTGTATTACTTGTATGAGAATGTTTAGAATGGGCATATGCCCATTCTTATACAGGAAACATAGAGGAAGAATAGAGATTATTTTTTTATTTTTTATAGAATGGGAAACTTCCCATTCTCATATTATTTATAGAGGTATTAAAATAAAACAACATAATTTTGACCATTTAGGTATATATCCTTTACAATGTTATCACCTCTTGGATACTTAACATATTTATTTAGACTCGTTTAAATGTTTCAATTGAATATTACATGTATTCTTCCTCTATATTGTTTGTAGGATAATGTTTGGAATTTTTAGATGCCCATTCTATTAAAAATAAAAAATTAGCCTCTATTATTCCTTTATATTGACTTGATGGGGATGAAAATCTGACCATTCTAAACATTCTCATAAAGGCAACATAGATGAAGAATAGAGGATACATTTTTTATTTTGTATGGAATAGGAAGCTTCTGATTCTCATAAGCTTTACAGAGATATTAAAATGTTTAAGTTCAATATTTCTTGTATGAGAATCTTTAGTATGGGTAGATGCATGTTCTCATACAAACAATATAGAGGAAGAATATGGGAAAATAAGGGTTACATTTTTTTGTATAGAATGGGTAGATTCCCATTCTCAAACTTATTTTTCATTATTTTAATACCTCTATAAATACTATGAAAATGGGAATCTACCCATTCTATACAAAATTATCAACATTGGTACAAAATAATAATAAACCACATAAAAATTCCCACAACTTGGTCTTTGTGTAATTTCTCTCTACTGTGGTTTATGGGATGTAGAAAATCTAACAATGGGGGGGAATGAAAATGATCCTTTATCATTGTGTCAATTTAATCATCATTTGGAATCCATGTTATAATTGGATTCTTGTCAATTTTTATTTTAGTCTTTAGGAATTAAGAAAACCTAGCTGTCTGGGACAAAGCTAAAAAATGGGGTATGCATGGCCGTCAAACTGTTGTTAGACTTGAAATTGCATGATTTATATTGGAGTTGTGTCGGGTTTAATAATTATTTGGAATAAATTACGTCAATATTAATCATAATTTGAAATCCAGGTTATGATTACATTCTTGTCATTTTTAATTTAGTCTTAAGGAATGTAGAAACCCTAGTTGTCTACGAAAAATGTAGAAATGGGGTATGCATAGTCGTTGAACTGTTGTTAAACTAATAGGAATCCATGTTATAATTGTATAATTATACAATAAATTTAAAGGAATAATAGAGGTTACATTAATTTAAATATTGCTTGTACTGCTTGTACGAAAAATTTTAGAATGGGAATATTCCCATTCTCATACAAAAAATATAGAGGAAGAATAGGGGAAGAGTTCTTCCTCTATATTGCATGTATGAGAATAGGATTATACCAATTTTAAACATTCTCACAAATGCAATATAGAGAGAATAGATATTACATGTTAATATTCTAATAAAATAAATATAGAGTAATAATAGAGGGTCAATTTTTATTTTGTATAGAATGGGTAGATGCCCATTCTCATACAGAAAATAGAGGAAGAATACAGGTTACATTGTTATTTTGTATAGAATGGGGAAATGACCATTATTGTATGGGAAACATAGAGGAAGAATATAGGTTACATTTATATTTTTTCCCAACATTTACACTATATCTTCGAAAAGAATTGATGGTGTAAATAGATGAAAGGAGGGGAGTGAATCATTGTAATAAGATGTCACTTCACTTATTGAGATAAGATTTGAGGAATAAAATGTTATAAGGGTGGTCATTTAATACTTATAGTTTTGAAATGCAAAAGGGAGTGACCTTAGTAGTTCCATCACAAATTGGGATCAATTATTCTCACCAAATATATCTACAAGTGTAACCTTTGTGATTAAGCACCCTAGTAAGTGTCAGTTGTAATTCAATCACACATTTTTAGGGGAAAATTTAGAATTTCTCTTATATATTAATATAAGGATATCCATGACTTATATTTATAACATAGGTTTAAATATATATAAAGCATAACCATGAAAACATGAAGCCTAAGTTATATCATAAAGAGGTCTAATTATATGCAGTATGGAAATGGATATCTCATAAGTGATAACAAAAACAATTTTAATAAAAGAGTGGTTTATTCATTTCATATTTATTCTATGAATTTTCCATTAGTATTATTGGAAAATATTAATATGTAAGAGTAAAAAATAACATAAGAACAACAATAATTTACTTAATTAATGTAAATACTCATAACTCTTGTAATAAAGCTACAAGAGTGATGGATTTATAGAGGTAGACATTGTGGGAAGGATTTGAAGTTTGCGCGGAGGATGTGGAACTTGATTAGTCTAAGCTACCCCATCTTGGCAAGCGTGAAAGAGAAACCCCCTCAGATTCTAGAGAGAACTCATCATATGAATAAATGAGGAGAATCGTAGGTGCGCATCTTAACCCACATGGTGACCAAATGCTTGCACTTATTTTTCTAGTTCCTGAGATAATTTTTTTATAATTCAATTGGTATTGGTACTGGTAGTCAAGTGACACCTATGAGGTATAGTTTTTAATTTGGTACATTTATGGCTACACAATCATTTCCTGTGTTTTGAGGCATATTGTCTAGCATGAAATTTGATCAAAGTACATGTACAAAAATCTTAGTAAGTTCATCTAGGAGTGGCATGGGAAACATATCTAAGAGTGGTGCAATATCAAAGGTTTTCGGTGCACAGTTTAGTGTGATGGGAGAGACACAATGTGCGACCACTTCATGACCCTTACTTGCTACTAGAGGTGGATCTATTGGGTCAAGTGGAGAAGGAACTGGTGGACCTGGTGGATCTAGAAGATCTGGTGGGTTAGGAAGAACCGGCGTTGTTGGAAATATTGTCATTGATGTCAAAAGAGGTGTTGAACTGTTAGAAAGTAACGGAATTATTAACAGAATTATGAGTATGTCAATGGAAACAACCAGCAACATATAGAGTAGCAAAAAGAGTAGAAAACAGATATTTATATATGTTCAAAGGGTCACCTTTATAGGATAAATGCAGCAGTATCTGTGTAAAGTGAACAGCATTCAAGAAAGAGGAAGATCTTAACAACCATGATGAGAAGAAAGCAGCGCTTTTTCATGAAGACCGTGATTTATCCTTGGAGGCCAACAATTTACAAAAAAGAGGGCCCACAACTTTCTTAGAGTGTAGAACTCATGTCTTAAGGGGCTGCATTGAATGTTTAGGTGATAATTAAATTATTTGGGGTAGTCTTTATGTGTGCATTAATTAATTCAAAGGGGGCAGCGATTTGTTTAGAAAGAATAAATTAATAAATAAAAGCCGACTAATGTTAATGAAAGGGTGTGATGGTTTAAGGTGTAATGCCCTTTCGAAAAGGTATGAAATGCTATATAAGAAGATTCACATGAGACTTATGTAGTATGGATTCAAGGTGAATATCTTAAGGAAAAAGAAGAAGAAGAGGAAGCGTAAGGGCAGAATTTTAGAACAGAAATATGAAAGTAAGAAGAAGAATTTTCCATTATTCGTTGAGGAAGCAACAAGTTCAAAAGTGGAAAGAAAATTTTGTAAGGAAGGTTGGTGCCTTCATATTCAAAGAGATCGGTGTCTCTTGCTGAGTTGGTGCTTAGCAAAAGGGGTGGGTGCTCCTGTAGGTTGGTGGCTACAAAACTGTAATTTGGGGATTGGTGTCTCCAGTAGGTTGGTGCCTACAAATTTTTGAGAAATATATATAAAGAAAGAAGTTTCTCTGTGGTTTTCTCCTGAAATGGTTTCCACGTATATTTGTATCTACTTGCATTAAGTTTTGTGTTCTTTGATTGATTTGATATATTCACATTGCTCGTGATTATAGATCTAAGTTCAAGTATTAAAGTTTGAAATAATTTCATAATATTGATTCACACCCCCCCCCTCTCAGTATTATCTTGTGCTCAATAATTGGTATCAGCTCAAGTTCCTTCAGGAACAATCTAACAGTTGAAAGGTAGATCTCAGGAGCACATATGGCTAGTCAAGTACAAGAAGGATTTTCCTTGAACAAGGCTTCATTGTTTAACGGAACAAACTATGCATTTTAGAGCATAAGGATGAGAACCTATCTGATGGCACTAGGGTTTGATATTTGGAAATCAGTAGCAGTCGGATATACCATTCCATCAACTCTACCAATAGACCAAGCCAGTAAGAAGGCTTTTGAAAATAATGCCAAGGTGATGAATTCAATCTTGTGTGGTCTATCAGAGTCTGAATTTGTCAAGGTCATGCAATGTGACACGGTAAAGGAAATATGGGATAAACTTCAAACAATATATGAAGGTGATGATAAGGTTAGAAAATCTAAGCTTCAAACCCATATGAGAAAATTTGAGAGCCTAAAAATGAAGGATGAGTAAGATGTTGCAGCTTATCTTCTACGGGTGGATGAAGTTGTCAACGCCATAAGAGGGCTTGGAGAAAATATTGAGGAACCTGTGATTGTCCACAAGGTCTTAAGATCTTTACCATTAAGATTTGATTCTAATGTGTCTACCATCAAAGAAATGAAGGATCTTAACAAGCTAAGCATGGACAAACTACATGGAATACTAACGGCTTATGAAATGAGGACCGAGTCTAATAAACTAGCAAAGAAGGAAACCGCATTCAAAGTCTCGAAGAAAAAGGAAATCAAGGATTCTAAAGTGAATGATGAATCAAATGGTGAAGAAGATGAAAAGGAAGCTTTATTCATTCAAAATCTAAAGAAAGGATCTAGGAGATACAGAGATAAGTTACCATTTAAATTCTTTAACTATGGTAAAATTGGTCATTTTGCAGCTAAATGCCTAGAGAAGGAAGATAGTGAAGATGAAGAAAGCAAGCCCAAGTTCAAAAGAGAATTCAGGAAAAGCAGAGGCAAGAAAATATTTGAAAAGAAAAATAAGAGTCTATATTCAAAAATAGGTAGCCGCTCATCCAAAGAAAGTGGAATAATTGATTCAAACAATGACGATGAAGAAACATTGTTTATGGCTATAAAAGAAGGTTCATCAACCAGCAAAGTTGATTTGAAAGGAATCGAGGACATAGAAGAAGAAGGTGAGGTAAACCTTGAAGAAGAACTCATTTGTGCATTGGGTGAAATAAAAGCACTCAAAAAGAGGAATCAGAAGGAAAGACTTTAGCTCCAGAAATATGAAGAACAAAATCAATCTTTCAAAGCTAAGTTATCCTAGAGTCTTGAAGAATCAAAGAATCTAATCATTGACTTGAAGACCCAGATTGAAGAAGCAGAGAGAATTGAGGAAGGGTTGAGAAGTCAGCTTAAGGTGAAATAAGAAGAATGTGAAAATCGTGAGTCAGAGATTGTTGCGATGAGAAAAGACTTAGAAAAGGTAAATACCAAACTAATGAACAACTTGAAATTTGAAAAGAGTACTAAGATTCTAGATGAGATTCTAGAAAGTCAAAGATCACCATCCAACAAATCAGGACTCAGATATGAAGAAAAACTAGAGAAAGCTTCAAAATCCATTGAGCTTCCGGAGAAGAAAGGTTTAGAAAAGGTAAAAAGTTATGCAGAAATTCTAAATACGCCTACAAAGAATAAAATCAGAAAGGAAGAGGAAACTACAAAGACCAGTTCCATCCACAAGGAAGGTGTTAAAGAGAACAACACCAAAAGACCATTTATTCCACGACATAGGAATATGAACAGGTTTGAAAGTTCCTTTCATGGTTATTGTTTTTATTACAATATATATGGGCATAAAAAGATAGAGTGTAGAAAGTGAATGAGAGATAATGAAGCCTGGAACAAACCAAAATCTGCTCATAGAGTGTTGAATATAAACTATAATTCATTCGCTCCACTATCCTATTATAACGAGGAAGCCATTATCTACTACAAGTGCAATAATTATGGACATATAACATGCTTTTTTAGAAGTGTGTTTGACTTGAGACAAGATCAAAAGACAAAGCCTTTAGATACAAAGAAAAGGGAGGCTACAAAATCCTAGACAAGGAAGCAGGAGGAAGATGGGCTAGCCAAAGAAAAATCCATGCTCGTTCAAACAGCTTTTCATGCTCGAGATGAAGGATAGTAGTGGTACATTGATAGTGGATGTTCAAGAGATATGACGGGTGATAAAAGTAAGTTTCTCTCCTTAAAGAAAGTAAATGAAGGTACAGTAAAATTTGGTGATAATGCTATAGTGAAGATCGTTGGCAAAGGTACGTTGAGTTTGGATAATGGAAAAACAAAAATAGATAATGTTTTGTATGTTGAAGGATTAAAACATAACCTCTTGAGTGTGAGTCAAATGTGTGATCAGGGACACACTCTTAAGTTCTATGCTGAAGGATGTGAAATAAGGAAAGCAGATACAGGAGAACTAATTGCAGATTGAAACCGAACTGCAAATAATCTATATATGCTCGGAGAAATAAAAGAAGAAAAATGTTGCCTAAGTCAAGTTGAGGAAAGTTGGATATGGCATAGAAGGATGGGACATATAAATTTTGATAATCTTGTGAAGATAAGAAATAAGCAAGCCATACGGGACATGCCTAAAATAACAAATCCTTTGAGTACTCTATGCGAGCAGTGCTAGCTTGGGAAGCAGACCAAAACAAGATTCAAAACAAAGAAGTATTCATCCAACAAACCATTGGAGCTAATTCACACAGATTTATGTGGACCTACTAGAACGAAAATTATTCAAGGTGAGATTTATTTTATGTTACTATTGATGACTACACTAGAATGACATGGGTAGCATTTTTGAAAGAAAAATCTGAAGCATTTGGAAAGTTCAAAGCTTTCAAGGAATTAGTAGAAAATGAAACAGGGCTAAAGATAAAATTTCTAAGGTTAGATCATGGAGGTGAATTCATGTCAAATTAATTTATTGAATATTGTGAAGACCATGGAATTAAAAGACAATACTCAGCTGCAAGAACTCCACAACAAAATGGAGTAGTAGAAAGGAAGAACATAACCATTCAAGAGATGGCCTGAACAATGTTGAATGAATCTAAGCTATCAGATAGATTCTGGAAAGAAGCGGTAAGCACTGCCGTTTATATTTTGGATAGAGTACAAATCAGATTTAACCATGAAAAAACTCCATATGAATTATGGAAAGGAAGACCAGCCTCAGTCAAATATTTTAAGGTATTTGGGAGCAAATGTTTCATTAAAAGAACTGAAGAGGACTTAGGCAAATTTGATTCAAGATCTGATGAAGGGATTTTTCTTGGGTACTCCACTAAAATTAAAGCCTTCAGATGTTATAACAAGAGGTTGTGGACTGTCATAGAAAGTGCAAGTGTCAGAGTGGATGAGGGTCTGGATCTAAAGACAAAAGAAAATTCAAAAGATTCTTTATAAATACCAAGTCTTGTGAAAGAAGAACAAGAGGAAGAATAAGATATTGAAGAATGGAGTAAATCAGAAAGGCAGGATACCAAGATGCCATCTCACTTCGTTCAGAAAAATCATGATGAAAGTCAGATTATTGGAGAACTTGATACCGGGGTTCAAACTAGAAGAATAATTACAAATGCTTCTAAGCAAGGGTATTTTTCTCTGCTATCTAAGGTAGAACCTAAGAACTTTTTATAAGAAAGACATGATAAACATTGGTTGAAGGTGATGGAAGAAGAATTAGATCAAATTGAGAAAAATGAAACTTGGGAACTGGTTCCCAGACCAAAGAGTCAGAATGTGATTGGCACTAAGTGGGTATTTCAGAAAAAACTAAATGAAGATGGTAAAGTCACTTGAAATAAGGCAAGATTGGTATGCAAAGGGTATGCTCAAGTGGAAGGTGTTGATTTTGAAGAGACTTTTTCTCTAGTTACCAGACTAGAAGCAATTAGAATGTTCCTTGCTTTTGCAGTGTTTAAAAATTTCAAAATCAGCCTTTTTAAATCAAAATTTAGAAGAGGAGATTTACATAGAACAGCCTGAAGGGTTCCTATTATCTGAAAATTAATATTATGTGTGTAGGTTGAAAAAGGCATTGTATGGATTAAAACAAGCCCCTAGAGCATGGTACTCAAGGCTTGATCAACATCTACAGGACCGAGGATTCAAGAGAGGACATGTTGACAGTAATATTTACATCAAAACTGAAAATGAACACCAATTAATTGTGTTTGTATATGTGGATGACATTATTTTTGGAGGAGACAATGAAGAAATGTATAGAAAATTTGTAGAATACATGCAAAAGGAATTTGAAATGTCTATGTTGGGTGAGTTATCCTTTTTCCTTGGATTGCAAATTTCTCAATATAATAAAGGAATATTTATATCCCAAACCAAGTATGTGAAGAAAATATTGAAAAATTTTGGTATGGAGGAGTGTGCACCTATCAGCACACCGATGATCACCAGAACCAATTTAAGCAAAGATGACGAATCTCCAGATGATGATCAATCTCTCTATAGATCAATGATTGGGAGTTTATTATATGTGACAACATCCAAACCAGATATCATGCAAGTAGTGGGTATGCTGGCACGTTTTCAAGCAGGGCCGAAAGAAACACATTTGCAAGTTGTAAAATGCATATTCAGATATCTAAAGGGAACTATGGAATACAGGTTGTGGTATCCAAAAGGAAAATATTTCACATTGATAGCTTATACAGATTCAGATTGGGCAGGATGTGTAGATGACAGAAAAAGTACAAGCAGAGGAGCATTTTTTCTTGGAAACAACCTGGTATCTTGGTTAAGTAAGAAGCAAAATTTTGTATCCCTATCCCTAGTAGAAGCAGAGTATATAGCAGTGGTACTATGTTACACGCAAATTTTATGAATGAAGTAGACCTTGAAGGATATCAAAGTAGAGTATTATCATCCCATCTCCATATTATGTGATAATACCAGTGCAATAAGTATTTCAAAGAATCTAGTTATGCATTCCAGAACAAAGCACATTCCCATAAGATATCACTTCTTAAGAGAGCAGGTGGTAGAGAAACAGGTAAAGTTGGAGTATGTCGCTACATCCAAATAGATAGCAGATATTTTCACTAAGCCACTTCCAAAGGAGACATTTGAATATCTACGGCATAAGCTGGGAGTAATGTATTTTGCATCTTTACATTGAAGATTCAAGGGTAGCACTGGTTAAGGGGGAGCTAAAACTTTACAAAAAATTTCAGCTCCTAGGATGACCCTTTGCCATTGATGTCAAACGGGGAGAATGGTAGTAAGGGGGAGCTATGACAAGAGGAAGCTGCAGAAGAGGAGATTATTTTTTTGGGGGGGTTGTCATCAATGACAAAGGGGGAGATTGTTGGAAATATTATCATTGATGTCAAAAGAGGTGCTGAACTGGTAAACAGAAATCTATCAAAAAGTAATAGAATTATTAATAAAATTGTGAGTATGTCAATGGAAATAACAAGCAACATATAGAGTAGCAAAAAGAGTAGAAATCAGATATTTATATATGTGAAAAGGGTCACCTTTATAGGAGAAATACAGTAGTATCTGTGTAAAGCAAAAAACATTCAAGAAAGAGGAAGATCTTGACAACCATGATGAGAAGAAATTAGCGCTTTTTCATGAAGACCATGATTTATCCTGGAGGCCCATGATTTGCACAAAAGAGGGCCCACGACTTGCTTACAGAGCAGCACTCATGTCTTAAGGGGCTGCATTGAATGTTTATGTGATAATTAAATTATTTGGGGCAGTCTTTATGTGTGCATTAATTAATTCAAAGGGGGCAGTGATTTGTTTAGAAAGAATAAATTAATAAATGAAGGCCGACTAATGTTAATGAAAGGGTGTGATGGTTTAAGGTGTAATGCCCTTTCAAAAAGGTACGAAATGCTATATAAGAAGATTCATATGAGACTTATTAAGCATGGATTCAAGTTGAATATCTTAAGGAAAAAGAAGAAGAGGAGGAAGCGTAAGGGCAGAATTTTAGAACAGCAAATCTGAAAGTAAGAAGAAGAATTTTCCATTATTCATTGAGGAAGCAATAAGTTCAAAAGTGGAAAGCAAATTTTGTAAGGAAGGTTGGTGCCTTCATATTTGAATAGATTGGTGTCTCTTGCTAAGTTGGTGCTTAGCAAAAGGGGTGGGTGCTCCTATAGGTTGGTGCCTAAAAAACTTTAATTTGGGGATTGGTGTCTCCAGTAGGTTGATGCCTACAAATTTTTGAGGAATATATATAAAGAAATAAGTTTCTCCATGGTTTTCTCCCGAAATGGTTTCCACGTATATCTATGTATACTTGCATTAAGTTTTGTGTTCTTTGATTGATTTGATATATTCACATTGCTCGTGATTATAGATCTAAGTTCAAGTATTAAAGTTTGAAATAATTTCATAATACTGATTCACCCCCCTCTTAGTATTATCTTGTGCTCAACAGGTGCCAGTAGATATAGTAGATCTAGTGGTGGAGGAAACACCAAAGGGAATCAAGGTTCTGTATCAGGTGGGTAAAGGCCTCAACCACCTCAGAAATTTTTATTTGAAGTGTCTTTACATTTTTTAGCTTCTAAGGGTGTTGAGGATTTTTCAGAGCATGTTGAAAAATGTGAGTTGCTATCGCACGCGAAGGGTATCACTGTCCCAAAGCATAAGGCAAGTCAATTTGTAACTATGTTTTAAGGACGAGTGCATAGCTGGTACCAGAAGTATGACCCTTACCAGACAGAAGTGTATTGTACCAAACTACATAATGCCTTCTTAGCATAATTCCATATTCCTCAGTTTTAACAAAAGAGCATTAGCCTATTGAAGGAGATTCAAAAAGGTATGGAAGAGATTGTGTAGGAGTATGATGTGCACTTTAAGAATCTCTTGTCATAGTTGTCTTATGGTATTCATCCCTCTCAGCATGCTCAATGGTTTTTTGGGGGATTGATAATTCCTTTTAGGAGAGCACTTTCCCATAAAATATTCACATATCTGTGCAAGGCCTTGGAGGTTTCTTTGTGCATTGAGGTTGTGAGAAGCATGGATACCAATGTTAGTCCACTTCTGGAGGTCCATATTGTTGTTATGGCTAAATAGCTAGGGAAATTATCTATGAATTCAGCTCAAGAGACTCATAGTGGCCTATGGTGCATGGATTATGAGGTAGAAGGGCATATGAAGGACATTTTTCCTTGGATATCAGTACATGTTATGCTAATTGACTATGAAATTTTCCATGGAGATCATGATGCAAGTAGATGTCCATTGTTATAGCATGTAATCTATAAAAATGTGTCTTGTTATTGCAGGATTTACACTTCTACTACTCATGACACCAAGTATTGTAGATATATTGACCAAATACATGATGCCATTGATACTTGTGTGTGCGATACCAGTGTTGTAAACATCTCCAAGGATTATGGTCATCATTATGAAGGGCACAAGGATGGAGGAATTCGTGGAAGAGGATTTCACGAAGGATTCAGAAGACGTGGCAATTACAGAGGAGGGAGGAGTGAATTTCCATGAGAAACATGTTATAACTATGGGTCTACAGAACATTACAAGCGTGAGTGTCTAGAATTTTTCAATGCTCATGGTGCGAAAAGAAACACAAGTATGAATAATGCCCAGAGTTATATGAGCACATGAGCCAGAATAAAAATAAGGACAGGGGAAAAGGGATGGTAAGTGTGAAGCGTGCTTATCCATAGTGGATTCCAATGTTAGCACAAAACCTTGAATTAGAACCTATCCTAGGGACCACGCGAGATGAGGCTATGCACGCAAGGGAGATTCCAAAGTAAATTCCTCTCATTATAAGAGAAGAAGTGTTGCATGGGAAGTATCCTAATCTGACCCATCAAAAGGAATTCTATCAAGATACCATGGAAGTAATCAAAAGTTTTCAAGGGGAAATTCAGTGTCTAAAAGAGAAATCCAGGAAGTTAGAGCAAAAAAAAAGTGTAGAGGTCCCTCAGGTAGATATAGATGATTTTAGAGAGGTGTGTAAGATGTTGTGACAAGAGAATATCATCCATTTTTTAGGAGAATGGTTGAGAGATAAAGTACCAAGCATTGGTGAAGAGCACAAGAGGCACGTCCTACATGCTAACCTTCCCCCTCATAGTATTGACTATGCTAAGGATATTACCTTGAATTTCATGGTTAATGGATGGCTCCTGAGCAATATTCTAATTGACACAGATGCGAAAGTCAATGTTCTCACCTTTGATGCATGGAGTCAAATGGGAAGGCCCCCATTACATACATCTTCAAAAGTGTTTTATATGTCTAACAAGACAAAGGAAATGCCCATTGGTTTTTTATAGGATGTTTTTATCACTATCCAAGGGGCAGAATTCACTGGATACTTCAAAGTCTTGGAACTTACTCAGGAGGACAACTTTCCAACATTACTTGGGTTCCCCTGGTGCTATAAGAACAATGTTGACTTACATTTCAATAAGGGGTATATAAGTTTTGAAAACAAGGAACATGTTATCATTTCTTTGATGGATTGAAATTCATCACCCTATATTGAGCCCTTAGGATAAGAAGACCTAGACAGAATCTATGTGTGCACTATCAGGGACCCTAAGGTTGTGCAACCAATAAAAGAAGGTGTTATTCATTGGGAAGTTGCTCAATTTATAAGTTATACAACTAGTGTGGCATGTGACAATTGGGTGCATGGGACATATGAGTTAGTCAAAAGGTAGTTAAGAGGCTCTATAATGGGAGTAACAAAGGAACACTCAGTCAAGTTTCTAGGAGGAAAACAATTCCCAAGTTACATTGGGGGAGCCAACCCTAATGTTTTCCTGTGAGCAATGGAGACCCAGTGGAGATGTGAGATCAAAATGAGAAGTATGTTTAGTTATAATTTTCTTGGGACCAAATTATGTTGGTGGGAAATATATCACGATAACCTTCTAGAATGGCGTGAGGTGAGAATCATGTTCTCTATTAATTTTCTCTAAAAAAATGCACCTACTGCTATACAAGACTATCATGGGAAGGAACCCACCTTGTTTTATGTCTAGGCATGTGATAAATCTTTGATGGAAGGCATGGAATCCTTTCCTCCATATTTATGGGTGCATAAGCTTTACTCCACCTTATAAGGGTGCATGTGCATATGGAAAATTCATTCAGATTTACGTTGTCAAACAGGAAATTGGTAGTAATTGACAGCTGATCACCCTCAATATTTCGAGTATCGAAGTACTAAACCATCAATGAATGAGGCACTACATGTTGTTAAGAACCTAACTCTGGTAGATAGTGCCATGTTGGAGGATAGGGTACTAGAGTTTTTGGGTGAACCTAGCTTGGAAGTGTGTTTTGATGAGGAAGAATCAGAGGAGGTACAGCTTTAGCGCGCACGTATGGAAACAGAGAAAGGAAAATTGGTCTATGTGATAGATGGTGAAGTGGTCGAAAACTTAGATGTTAACCATATTTTCGGTATGCACGAGGTTATGGATAGTGTTGATGAGAAATTGCATGCCCACCATGAGCCCCTAAAAACCAAGAAAGTTAGCATTGGTATGGAAGCAAAACCTAAGGAAGCTACTATTCGAGAATACTGGACAGAAAGGGAGGTTTCAAAGATTATTTATCTATTGCATGAATTTCAGGATTTGTTTCCATGTGGGTACCATGAGCTTAAAGGAGTTCACCACTACTTGGGATAAATAAAGATCAATTTAAATGAAGGTGCACACCCAATTCAGAAGATACCTGTTCGAATGAATCTGAATCTACATGTCAAAGTCAAAGAGGATATTGACAAGATGATTACATCAGGAATCATTGAGGTTGTTAAGGAATTAGATTGGATAATTTCGATGGTCATCAACATTAAGAAGGATGGTAGGATAAGGATTTGTGTTGATTACAAGGTTTTGAATGCGGTGTGTGTCATTGATCCTTTTCCAACCCCCTTCACTTAAGAGATCCTGGAAGGAGTAACCAGGTGTGAGATCTATTATTTCATAGATGGATTCTCAAGATATCATTAGGTTAGAACTGCAAAGGAAGACCAAGAAAATACAACCTTCACCACTAAATGGAGAAGTTTTGCCTATACATTCATGCCTTTTTGATTGAAGAACGTTCCTACTGTGTTTTCGTACATTGTGGTTCAGGCATTTCAGGACTTCATCCATAAATTTCTAGAAGTCTACCAAGATGACTGGAAAATATATGTATTAGTGAGGGACCATTGTGACAATCTGAGGATGATTTTTGAAAGATGTCGGTAGTTGAGTATATCTCTCAACATTAAGAAATGTGTTTTTGCTACTCCATTTTGCACCCTGTTGGGACATATCATATGTACAGAACACTTGTTGGTGGATCTACCAAAGTTGTTATTATTGTGGAATTGGGGAAGCCTACTAGCCAGAGCATGGTGCGTGGATTCCTTGGGCATATGGGGTATTACCAGAAATTTATTAAGGGGTATTCATAGATCACCATGTCATTGGAGGAGTTGCTAAAGCAAAAAATTACATTTCATTGGGGAGAGGTGCATCAAATGGTCTTTGACACATTGAAGAATAGGCTTATCACCATGCCCATATTACGCTTTCCCTCTTGGGATAATCCATTCCATGTATATATTGATGTTACAGGGATGACGATTGGACAAATCTTAGCACAACCTAGATAGGGAATTGTTGACCATCCCTTGTGCTTTTCTAGTAGGAATCTAACCCCAACATAACTGAATTATACTACCATGGAGCACAAGGAATTATCAATGATCTACGTGATGCACAAATTTAGGTAGTATTTGCTAGTAACGTATTTTATCTTTTACACAAACCATATGACATTAAATTACTTGATGAACAATCTCGTCTTGCAAGGGCACATATGCAGGTGGGTCCTATTGTTTTAGTAGTTTTAGTTTACAGTTGTTGTAAAATAGGGTACAAGTAATTTGCGACCTGACCATTTATCAAGGATTGATTTAGGAGAGGACGCATAGAGCATTTAGGATACAATGTCAGATGCACAATTGTTCAGATTGCAGCGTGCACCCTTTGACTTAGAAGATATTGTTATGTTTCTCAAAATGGGTTTGGCGTCAGAGGGAATGAAGACTTTGGAAAGGAAGTAGTTAGCCATACTCATTTTTCCCTACATGTTAATTAGTGGATACTTATACAAGCTAGGTTGTGATGAGGTTTTCCAGGTGCGCCTTCTAAACGGCCGTCATGGTGTCACTGCAATCATGGAAGAGGCTCATGGTAGAATTCCAGGGGGACACTTTGTAGGGAATGCAACCATGGGAAAGATCCTTCTAGAAAAAATTTGATGGGAAATGGTTTACAAAGATTATATCGAGTATTGCAAGGCCTATGACTACTGCCACCACCTTGGTAAACGAGGGAAAAATATAAAATGCCATTAAGACCGATTGTCAGTGCAGAGCCATTCGAGAAATGGGAAATTGACTTTCTAGGCCCTATTTCTCCATACGCATGAAGGATAGGTTCATGTTATATAATTACATGCACAGATTACCTTACATGGTGGGAAGAAGTGATGCCTACAAGGGATTGCATAATGGCAACAATGGTTAGGGTCTTGTGGGAAAAAATAATCAGTAGGTATGGATGTCCATTGAGCTTAACAAGTGATAGGGGTACTCATTTCTTAAATGAGATAGTTAGAATTTTATAGGTAGAATTCATGGTGGCCCATCACAAGACTACCCCTTATCACCCACAAGCTAATGGGACTACTGAGGCATTTAACAAAATTTTTAATCTAACGTTGACCAAGATTTGTGATGTGGGAAGAAAGGATTGGGATGACAAAAAAAATTATGTTATGGTCATATCAGACTACTTATAAAAGAATAAACAAGGCCACACATTTTCAATTATTGTTTGGTGTGGAAGTTGTTTTACCTATTGAATTCATGTTATTATCATTGTGTATAGCACGCACAAGAGGGTTAGTTGATGAAAAATCACTTGAGGAGAGGATTGACAAGTTGATGCAATTGGATGAGAGGTAGACTATTACTCGCTAGAGTCAAAAAATAGAAAAATCTACACAAAAGGCATGACATGATAGACACATCAAGAACAAGCAGTTTGAGGTTGGGTAGATGGTTCTCTTGTATGATTCCAAGTTTTTGTGCCATCATGGGAAATTTAAAGTCCATTGGTTGGGCCCATACATTATATCATATATACTTGATTCAAGTGCTTTCTAGTTACAAACACTAGATGGAACACAGTTACCAGGCCATTTTAATCAGATTAGGTTGAAACCCTACTATAAATAAGTCTTCTTTGTGTTTGTAAGTAAGGCAATATTGCCAGTTAGCCTAAGATTTGCTTTAATGCAGTTTCCTTTCTTTATGTTTCCATTTCTCGTTGTTTTTCCAGTTGGTGTTGTTTTGTTGTGTGTGTGTTTGTGCACTAGTAGCCACTTATTATTTCAAATATATATATATATGCGTAGATGACCACACATCCAACTTTTTGTGGGGTGGATTGATGTGATAAGTGCTGGAAGCTATGGTTGTTGATGGCCCGTGTTGAAAAATCAAAAACACGTGGATTGGAAGATCGCGCGTAGAAGAGGTGAACATGAGGGAAGGATGGTGTCAAAAGGCTTTATAGAAACCATGTACAAGAATGAAAGGCATGGGAAAAACATGAGGTAGGTGATGTCAAAAACCAGGATTAGGACATAGAGGAAGAATTCCTTTGATGATATAAGTATGCGTGTAAGGATTTGTGATTAATAAGGGTTTTTGTACACTTGAAGGTTACCAAAGTTTTTCACGTAGGATTGAGCGTGGAGGAAATACGCTAAAGGTTGGTGTTGGAAAAATCCACCTTTATGGAGAAAGTAAATTAGTAGGTAGCATGGCATTTATTACAGGGGAAATTAAAATTTATAAATAGAAGATCGGGGTGCATTATTCTTTACCTTGCATTTTAAGTTATCAAAGAGCTTTCACGAACTAGGGAATCCTTACAAAGAAGGTTTGAGAAGATTTGTGAAGATTTTCATGCATAGCTAGTTTGATCAATGAACTAGAGTGGAAAGGAGTACACAGGCATAATCAAAGAAGGTTGTGTGGAAGTAACCCATGGATGTTACAATGTCTTGTGGAAAAGGGGTTTTCTAGCTTAGGGTTGCATAGCTAGGGCACATGATTTGGAGGAACTTTTGCAAAGGAGTGGAGCCATGAAGTTGAGAAGAGCCAGGACCAAGAGAGGGGAAGAAGTTTTAAGGACCCGATGACGTAATGGAATTAAGGAAAGTAGAAAATGCTTAACCAAAGAAGGGAAAGGGAAAAGGAAAATAATTTGTTTCTACCAGTTTTAATGAAGAATGATATGCGTAAATGTAGTACCCAGACAGCATATTACTTGGTAAGGAATGGGTGTATCATATCAGAATGAGATCTTTATAGTGATTACAGTGTCTGATGGGCTGGATAAGTTTGATTGGGAATACCTAGAGGAGAACCCCTCCCCCGTAATTGATCACAACCATCAAACAAGAATCACATAAAATGAGATGACACTAGATTTGGTTCACCTTATAGAGAAGAGGACACCAGATGGAATGCATATCTATGACGATGAAGTGAAGGTGAAAATGGAGAAGGTTGGGTTGCTGCAACTCTATGAGTTTCCCTATTTTGGAAAGCCTAAGTGACTATACAAATGAATGATGTCACGTGTGCATGAATACCACTTCTATTTTGTAGGTCGGAGGATGTGCATAACCCCCCAGCTGATTTATAAGTTCACCGGCCTTATCTTCAAAGGAGAATCATTGGAAGGTGATTTGGAAGACAAAGAATCCATTAAGAAGACCATTGAATCTTATGACTACAAGAAGGTTTTATGCTACTTTAACATTTCTAAAATCACCGACCATGTGATGAGGATGGCCATGTGCTTGGTCACAAATTTGAATGGGCAAGAGAGATGGACACAGATCAACAAGGCCTGTTATAATGTATGTCGCAAAATCTTAGAGGGGACCATCTATAACCTCTTAGCTTTTATTTTAGAGGAGATTATAAACATCACACACAACGAAGAGAAGATCATGTTTGGTAATGTCCTCCTCACCATTGTCTTTATAGTGATTACAGTGTCTGATGGGCTGGATAAGTTTGATTGGGAATACCTAGAGGAGAACCCCTCCCCCACCAAGGGTTCATGCTACTTCAACATTTCTCAAATCACCGACCATGTGATGAGGATGGCCACATGCTTGGTCACAAATTTGAATGGGTAAGAGAGATGGAAGCAGATCAACAAGGCCTGGTATAATGTATGTCACAAGATCTTAGAGGGGACCATCTATAACCTCTTAGCTTTTATTTTAGAGAAGATTATAAACATCGCACGTGATGGAGAGAAGATAATGTTTGGTAATGTCCTCCTCACCATTGTCTTTACAGTGATTAGAGTGTCTGATGGGCCGAATAAGTTTGTTAGGGAATACCTAGAGGAGAACCCCTCCCCCACCAAGAGGTTTGAGCAGTATATTTGTGACACCACGATGACTGTTTATAAGGTGCACTTGTAAAAGTGGTATAAGTAGATGCACTATGCATTTGTGGCTAAATGGAGAATACTTGAGTAGTTTCCTTCATTATTACAAGGAGAGGCTGAGTTCATCATATACAAGAAATTTTGTATCGGCATAGTTACTCTGATAGATGACATCAAGAGTCCTTTATGTAAGTTTCCTTTCTCCTTCACGACACAGTACTTCTAGGCCAGGGTCAATCGATTCAAAGAAGTGAAGAAACTCAGGTTTGATCTAAGTGTAGTAGATTAAGATTATCGCAAGCTACGTATGAATTCAATATACCCCAAGAAGCATGCCTATGTGGAGAAGTATGTCTCTCATGATGTGCACGTGTTGAAACTAATAACATTGCCTGCTATAGGGAGGATAGCAACAAGAGTGTATTTGTACCTAAGGCCTAAGTATGAAAAAGGTGTTTATGTTGAAGATGATGTCTCCATTCTTGAGGACCCCACCACGAGGAAAAATGTTGTGCCAAGGAAAAGAGAAATATAGGAGGCTCGTGAGAAAAAGACACTGAGCATGTAGTCAATAGGAGCACATGATTCGGGTGTGAACACAAGTACTTATGTCTGCCAGAAGATTTCTCCCATTAGAAAAGATTTGTTGTAGAAGTAAGAGTCATCTATAATAGAAGAGTCACCCGAGAGGGAAGAAAAAGATAAGTCCCTGTATTGGTGTCACCAGTAAGGAAGAAGTAAAGGGTGACAAAAGGGTTGGACTCGAGAGAAACAGAAAGTATGGAGGACGACAAGGGAGATGAAGATGATGATGAGTTCGGTGAGGCTCTGAATCATCCTATGTATGGTGTACATGAGTCAGATGAAGAAGTAAATGAATAGAGGGATAAGAATGAGGAAGGCACTCATGACAAGGTGGGGAGTGAGGAAGTAAACATGAAATATTAGAAGATCCTGAACCCGACCAAGGAGAAGATGGATAACACTGTAGAGATGGAAGTGGTCGGTAGTATCCAGTAGTTAGTGGAGCAATAACTAGAATGAAGTGTCAAATAACTATTGAAGGAAACTGAAGAGAGTGAAAGTGTAGGAAAGGAATATGGGAGCATGGATATAGATCCCATCTTAGCAGTAAGCTTCCCAACGACAACATGCACATATGGGAGGGGCATAGTAGCGGTGTAGGGACATGATATGACTTATATTAATGATCCAAGCAAGGTATTGTATGCATGGTTCCAAAGTACCATACCCACTGATAAACTCCTCACTTGGTTCTCTTTTTATGAAGAGGGTGCATACCCATGCATGACGAAAATGTTATCCTGGGATTTTGAGTTTCACGTTGAAGAACCTGAGTTCAAGGTAAATCATGATGCATTGATGAAGACACCAGACACCAAGGGAATAAACCCTCTTGTAAATTCCCAGAAACTATTGGATGAAAAATTTTGCAACGTTCTCAAAAAAGTATCAGTGGAGGTGGAAGAAAGACTGTTTGGAAGAAATGATATAATAAGGATCTTAGAATAGGATCTTGAGAAAAATAATGAGGAGATCATTGAGAGGGAAAAGTAGATAAAATAGAAGAAATTGAATAGTGCTCAGTTAAGGCGTGAACTGAGGGATGAAAAGGAAAAGGTGTGTAAATTCCACAAGAAGATAGAATTCATTTCAGGTGTCATTATAATGAAACACACAGACTTGGCCCCGCCTAAGCATAAATACAAGTCAACATTGCACTTCTTGAAATACTTGACCCACATCCTCACCATGGAAATATGGTCACTCGCATTAGAGTTGGCAGAAGAGGTGATGTCACACTAGAAAGAGGAAGAAATGATGAAGATTGGGGAGATAGTGACTCGGTACTCCAAGATCCTTTCCGTAGTAAAGACCACCGCGCAGATGGTAGAAGTCATGTATGAAAATTGTACCAACATAGATAGGGTAGAAATCATATTGGTTGTTAAACATGAGGTGGATCTCAAAGAATTTCAGGAAAATAACAAAGGCAATAGGGTGAAGCGTGATAAGATCATGCCCAAATTTGAGAAGAATTTGGATGTAATCAAAACCTTGCAGGGTTCAGTTAAGAATGAGATAAAGGAACTATAACCCCAAGTCACTCATAGGATGGATGTGCTAGGTGATCTTAACAATCATATACAAAGCATTGCAGATAAGCTGAAAGTAAGAGTGATGAACTAAGTTTTGATGAAGTAAGCACTTTGGTGGGTGACCTATTTCAGCAGGCGCATGGAGAAGTAGACACTTGGGAGAAAATTGAGGCATTCATGAAGAAGGATTTCCCACTCCTCATGTAGTAGTAACATATTCTTCCATTATTTATTTAGATTATTTCAATTCCACTATTCTTTATTCGTTGAAAGATCATAATGTTTCCGAGGACGGAGAACACATGTAGTGTGGGGTGATGTTGGGCCCTAAATATTGGCTAAGTACAAATAAACGTGCTCACATGACCATAAATAGAAGGGAAATTAGGGAAAAGAGTGCAGGAAAAGGGTTTAAGAAGGTTTAAGTGAAACCAAAGCACGTGTGGGAGGAAGAATGAGGGTTTAAAGGACTTGGCCATATTTGGCATCATGGATTCACTTGAGGAAAAACGTGAGGACCCAACTAGGCATGATAAGTGGATAAGGTGCTAGCCTGGAACATTGGAGGAAAAGAAAAGGATATTCCATGTAGGGAATTTTCTCGGAGCCATCATTATAGTTATTAAAAGGTTTTTCAAAGCGGATAAACATTCACCTATGGAAGACCACATTGACACTTGGCACACAATCTGCTCATGAGAGAATTTATGGCAATGGATATTGATCCTATTTAAAGGAATTCTTTGACATAAACATGGATGGAGAAGGTATATTGAAGGTGTTATAGGGTATGGGAGTGCTAAGAGAAGAAGGAGGGTAATGAGGTGTTGCAGAGATGTTAGGTAATGCTAATGGTTTAGAGATCATGATGTTAGGGTTTAGATGTCTTGATGCTAGAGGGTTGTAAAGGATATCATTAAGCATATCTTTGGGTGTTAGGGTCTGTAATAATGGTTATTGTTGGTCTTCATACATGCACATGTGTCTTGGATCTTGGAAGGATTAAGATGTTTGAGACAATAATGAAATTTTCCCCAGGTTGTGGGACCTTACGTGCTTTGGATGGATCTTTGGAGAAGGTCAGTTCCTCTATCTATTTCTACTGATAATGCTACTCCTAGTGGTGGAAGGGGAAACTAAGCTAATATTGCTAAGGGAAAATGGATAGAAGGATAAAATTAAAGGAAACCTACACTAGAAGGCGATAGCACCAGAAAATAAGGAGATGCATTTATAGATAAATCTGTAGAAGGAGAAGAGAAGGAGGTAAAACTCAAATTTGAAATACAACCACCAACAAGAAGCATTCAATTCCTGTAAATCTACCTAAGACTATGTTGAATGTACTTCTCTAGGTCCTTTTGGTGTGTTAAAGAGGGAAGAAGGGTGAATTATATTAAATCAAGTGGTTGGAGAAATCAGATCTTCTTATTAATGCTCAGAGAGATGTTTTCCCATTTTTCATCTACCATATCTACCAAGAATTTGAATTTTAATGCCTAGCACTGTAGCTGATGTCAGTAACTCTCTGACAAGTCCTTATGTGCATTGATCGGAGCTCTGTAGCAAAAGATAAGGCTATCAGAAAATTTCAAATCCACCTACGCACACAAGGTATGTGGCCTGCGCGAATTGGCTTAAATGATGGCTAGTTGTGCAAATATTTGTCATTTCTACCACGTGCCAGTCATTTATTTTGTTGCAAGGATTCAGTGCCCTATTAGCACACTTTGGTTAGTTTCACATGGTGTACTCAAGCATAGCTAAAAAATGACCTAGCACAGAAGGGCGTAAAGGAAGGAGCAAGGGGAAGGCGTGCGGAAGAGAACAAGGGAGTGCACAGAGGAACATGCATACGATGCATGTGGGAAAAAGAGGCAAACTTGTGAGCATATAATGCATGGTAAAGGTGTAACTATTAAAAATTAATGGGTGCGGCGTGCGAGAGGTCTCGAGACTTAGCTGATTAAAGTAAGTGTGAAGAAGCTTCTCAGGAACAAAGTGAGTTCACAGAAGGGGGACCAAAGGAAAACTACAACCAAGGAATTGTGCCAATTGAACTTGAGTGAGCGCAACCTTCAATGAAGAGATGAGACCTAGAACATGTATATAAGTTACCCAACTAACTAGGAGAGTTATTGGGATAATAGTTTTTGTGAATTTTGGGGCCATCTTCCTGCTAGATGAAGGAGATCAATAGCCTAGAGCATCCATTGGGGATGAATTCTACTATCTAATCATGAAACTTCCCCTGTAGTCACTTGAATGATCCTTTCTTAACCCTATTATGAATCTTGCAACTGCTAAAATAAGCTATACATTCTAGAAGCAATAGAAAAGCATGTGCAAGAAGCATGCGAGGAGAAATAACTATGTATAAACAAACAATGTGTGCGTAGAGCACTTGGAGGAATTGAAACTACTCTAATCTATACAAAATGATGCGTAAAACTTAATGGAAGGGATTGAGATAGATCCCATTGACTAAGATTTGCAACACGCCTCAATCAAGATGAGTTAACTCGAAAGAGTTAGCCTCCTTTTAGAAACTGATGATGTATGGACCACTCCAAAGTGCATCAAACTTTGAATGGAACCCTGGTTTAGCTCTGTCAGCATTCCATTTTAAAATCAAGTAACCAACCTTGAAATCTTGAGGCCTAGCCTTTTTGTTGAACCATTTCTTTATTTCTTATTGATGTTGTTCTAGCTTGATCCTGGAAGAGTTCCTTAATTCTTCTAGATTAACTAACTCTACATTCTGATTTCTCTCTGGTTTGTGCCTTTGAATTACAACTGCTAGGAAAGCACTAATGAGTTCAATTCTAGTGTTAAAGGAAGGGTAGCCTCCTTACCATAGACAATCTTGTAAGGAAAAGTTCCTATTACCTTTTTTACTATGATTCTATCTTCCCAGAGTGCACATGAGACCTTTGTACACCACTATCTTTGGCTGATGTTCATTGTGCACTTCATAATTCTGATCAAGTTCTTGTTTTTTCACTCTTCCAAACCATTTCCCTAGGGGTAATAGTTGGAAGAATTCTTTAGGTAGATGTTCAGATTTAGTGCTCAATCCGTGATTTTGGTCCCAAGGAAGGATTTTTCATTATCAGAGATAATGGTTTGAGGAACGCCAAACCTTATCATTATACCTTTGATAAAGTCAAGGATGATTGACTCGATTGATTCCTTGAGTGCGAAATCTTTTGTTCATATGGTGAAGTAATTTGTAGTTGTCAACACCCACTTGTGTCCAGCACTTAAATTTGGATTGATCATGCCTATGAAGTTGAGACCCCATTGCACAAAAGGTTGATCTACCTAGATTGGTCAAAGGGGAAGCACTGCCAATCTTTTCTTTCCTGTAAAGAAAGTGCATTCCTTGCATTTTGTGACCCACTTGTGTGCATCTAAAAATAGGGTAGGCTAGAAGATACCGGCCATTATGATATCCATTACTATATTTTTGGCATAAAAGTGTCCACCAGAGAATCCATCGTGAAATTATACTAACACTCTTTTAAGTTACGTGCCGTTGATACATTTTAACAACACGCCATCAAGATTCATTTTGAAGAGAATTCCATCAATCAACACATAAGGGATAGATTGTATCCTGAGATGTCTTCTCTTTGCTTTGTTTAAACCAGGACAGTATGCACCCTTGAAAAGGAATGTGATTATGTCCCTCATCTAGTCACGCGTGTCAGGGTCTATGCTCTGCTCAAGTTCTACACGAAGGAGATCCTCATCCAGAAATAATGAAGTCTCAACTTCAATTTATGCATCCTCAAAAATCTACCTAAAAAGCACACTACCTCTTACCAGTTTTGTGGATTTAATAGTCACATTTTACTCCATGATTTTTGTCACCGATCATTCTCTCTTTTCACTGATTTATGACCCCATGATGAAGTATCTGACAGAAGAGTGGGAGACTAACACCTTAATATGATTTGTGGCGAGCATACTTTTGAATTTCTTAAGTGTGCACATGATGGTGATGACCTACTTTTCCATGTGATCGTACTTTATTTCATAATCCTTCAGCGTCTGGCTAAAGAAAGCCACTGGTTATTCCAGCCCTTGATTATTTTCTTGTGTTAGGACATCAGTAACACTCATATTAGTGCCATAAGCATAAAGGATGAAATCCTTGGAATAGTCTGGGTTGATGAGTGTTGGCACACAAGCTATTTCTTGCTTGATCATGTTGAAGATTTCTCTTCCTTCTGTTGTCCATCTGAAGGTTGTGTCCTTGTTGATCATCAAGGTGATCAGATAAACCAATCCTAACAAGTTAGGGATAAAACACCTAACAAAATTGATCTTACCAAGGAAGGAATGCAAGGAATTTTTTTGCGCTGGTATGGAAAGAGCTAGGATGGCTGAAACATGCTGAGGATCAATTGTGATACCATCCTTTGAAACCACATGGCCCAAAATCTTACCTTATGCCACCGCAAAATTGCACTTCTTGGGGTTAAGAGACCCCTCATACTTTCTACATCTCTCAAATACTTTCTCTAGATGTGCCATGTGATATGTGCTCCACTTTGAGAAGATAGTTATGACATCAAGGTAAACCAAAATGAACTCATTGATGTAACCTTTGAAGGAAATATCCATAGCGCATTGAAATGTGGCACCCATGTTTGACATACCAAAGGGAATCTTCTGATATGCATATGTTCCCCACTTGGTTGTAAACGTTGTTTTGAATTGATCCTCTTCCTTGACCAAGATCTGATTGAAAATTGAATACCCATCTAACATGGAGAATCTCTATGCACCATCCATAGTCTATAGAATCTTCTCTATAGAAGGCAAAGGATAATGATCCTTTAGAGTCTCCTTGTTCAAATCTTTGAAATCAACACAGAGTCTGGTTTTTCCATTCTTCTTGCTCACTGGAACCAGATTTGTGACCTAGGTAGAGTATTTGATGGGAAAAATAATTTTTCCCTCACTGAGTTTGGATAATTTCTTTCTCCTGAGGGGCTTTATCTTTAGATTGACTGGTCGTTGCTTCTATCTGACGGGCTTGATACCAGGATCCAAGTCAATGGAGTGTTGAGAAAAACTTGGATCAAAAACTTTGAGGTCTTCATACTCCCATGAGAAGATATCATTGTATTTTTTACAGAGAGAGATGAAGGCCAGTTTTTCCTCATGTGTGCAAGCTTTATTTAGTATTAGCTCCTTCCCATGCACAATAGTGACTAGGGAATAGTCTTCTTATATGGTGCACATGTACCTTTCTTCACCCTTAAACTCATCATCAGGGCTAAAAATTTTCTCTATGGTGACCAGCCCTTTAGGTAACTTGTTTTTCTTGAGCTGTATCACTTGGTCACCATAGCTATCATGTAAGTCAGCTTACATACTTGATGAAAATTTAGCTTCATTCTAGATAAAATAGATGATCTGCTCATCACTGTCAAACACTTGCTAGCTGGTATTGTTGTCTAGAATGGATGGTCTGATCACCATCTTAATTTGCTAAGTGTTTCCTTTGACAAATTCCTTAGCATGAGAGAATTGTGAACCAAGTGCGGCCATCTGGTCAGCTTCTTTGTTCATTTTGTGTGGCACCACCTGTAGATTTAGGGCATCAAAGCTCTCAAATAGGTCCCAAACTCAATTCTTATAAGCTTTGAGAAGCTTATTATTTTTTTGCCATTTGTTGGTAACCTGGTGGATAACTAATTTTGTTTCCCCAAAGATCTACAACGTCTTAATTTCCTTCTTCTCAGAAATGAGCAAGCCATGCACCAGGGCTTCATACTCTACCACATTATTAGAACATGTGAACTAAAGCCTTTGTGCAGAGAATAATTTCTCATCTTTAGGGGAAATGAGAACTCCTCCTACTCCTGTGCCAATTCTGCTTCTAGATCCATCAAAGTACAACTTCCATAGACCCAGTTCAATTTTGTTTTTCTTGAGCACATGTGGCAACATATATTTTTCTTCAAGAATGCATTAAGTACCAAGCCCAATTTCATAAGATTCCAATTCTTCAGCATATAGATCAAATTTAAGGTGCCTCCCTACCCATTCATCAAGTAGTAGGTTAGGAACAGAGGGTGGAAGAGACTACTCTTCATGAACTGAATCTTGTTCTACTTGGATAAACAATTGGCTTGGAGAGAGGATGGGACATATGACTCTACATGATAGGAAAATATAGGCTCATCTTGTATGGTAAACCAGGTGCCATACCTTGTCTTGAGTAACATATGAGACCAATCAGAAGACAAATAACCACTCACTTTAGTAGTTAAGTCTCTTAACAAACATAGGGAAAACAAAGGAGGTGGGTCAATGATTGACACATCTTGAGTTATTATTAGGATTGGACATACATGGAGGGTTAACTCAATATCCTTGATGAATCCTAAGGTGGTGATAGTGGATCCATCAAGTTGCATGACTCCTTTAGCTAAAGGGATATATTTTAGACCTAAGACCTTACCAATTTTCCTAGGCATAAAAAAAGTACTAGCGCCTGAGTCAATCATGTAATTATGCACTAGGTGTTTGCCTATGATCAAGGACATATAAAAGGGTGTGGTTTTAACATCTTTTCTTACTTTCTTCTCTTCTCCTTCTTGGTAGATATTGATAGAATTGCATGGCTTCTACATAACTAGATCAGTGCATGGGAGTTGTGTTAGAGATTCATATAACAGGTCCTACTCAGATGGAATGGTCAAGCCATCCCACATTATGACATTTATGTTTGTCCTCTTCATCTAGTCCACAATAATAAATAGGAGGCTGACTATTTTGTGCATTTAGGGAACAAAATCCCTTCTTGACTGTTTAGGCACTGAATATAGAAATTTAGCTAGAGCATAGAATTGACCTACCAAAGGAGGGGCACGCACTACTTTAGAAGGATCTTTGAGCTAGATATCTTTTGTAGGTACTTGGGAACTTTTACTACTAGATTCCTTGGCTGCATCTTTCTACTTTTGAGGATCTACTTGCGTCATTGGGATCGTGACATTTGTGCCTGATTCTAACATTCTCTTCTTATATCTTGTGTTGTCCACAACTTGGGTGCGTGATTTGTTTGTATCTTCTACAACTTGGTTGATTAAACAAAAGTCCTTATTGCCAAAGAACATTAAATTTGTCTCTGGAGGAGCTTATAGTCTTTCTTGGTTATCTTCTTCAATAGCACTTGTTGAAGATTTGTAGGTTGAAGAATTTTGGATCATGAAATCTTGGGCATGCACAGCATTGGCACAATGATATTGACTATGAGGCATGTTACAAGGGAAGCACCATTCTAACTCTTGCATCAAATTGTTTAGAACTGGAAAAAGCACCCAACTCACACTGGGTACTGGAAGAGAAGCTGTGGGAGGACCAACTTGTAAGGTCAGATGTGCATTGGGATGCCATCTATCATTATACTAGTTGGGCGCGTATCTTTGATTTCCATACGGATTCCACCAAGGTTGATTACTTTGGCCATGTGCCTGATTATAAATACCTCTATAGGCTTGAACATGTTGTTTCTCTAATGGCACTACCTTTTTTGACAAGTTTCTAATCAGGGCCTTCAACTCTTCATCTTCCTTCTGTTGCGCCGAAGAGTAGGATGTTGAGTCAACTAGTTGTGCACTTTTCTCAAGAATAAGGATAGGGGCCACAGAAGCCTAGGGCGCTTGTGAAATTTCTAAGAAAAATGGTTTAGGTGGTCTAGTAGTTATCTTTCCCATCTGAATAAGACTATTTTCTACTCTTATTGCAATACTATAAGCATCTGGAAAATTCCTACCTCCCATGGATTAGATCATGACTAAGATATCGCTATTAAGAACTTTTAGATAATACAAGAAAGCATGCTTGGTTGTAGGTCTTCCCATAAGAGGGATTATGTCCCAAGTCTTATGAAATCTGATGTTGAAATCATTCATCTAATCGTTGGGTTCCATCCTTATTGTTGTCAGGTTCTCCACCAAAGATAGGTGATATGACTTATATTCAAATTAGTTGCAAATAGTTTTTCCTAGCTCATCCCAAGTGATGATAGATCCAAGTCTCGAGCCTCGGTACCATTAGAGCACTTGACCTTTGAAAGAGGTTGCAAGTAGCCTAACTGCTACATCATGTGTGATCAAATAGAGTGATCACATGTTTTTTATATCCTAGATATGTTCCTAAGGGGTGATTTGATTCTCACCAGTAAAGTATGGAATAATATTGAGCGCGCCATTTCACATATCATGTTGCACAACCAGAACCAAGGGAATTCCTCCAATAAATTTTACAAAGTTCCTAAGTGGAGGTGGTGGCTAATGCACCATTGCAGGGCACATAGGTTGTTTGTTTTGAAGAGGAGTTGAATGGGTGTGGAATTTAGGAGATAGATATGTGCATGCAGACCTTATGGAACAAACTCTTCTCGGGGATAATTGGATGTACTTAAAATAATCTTCAGCTGCTGCATTATTTCTTGTGTGCAATCTTCTCATGAAAGCACTCAGGGCTGCTAAAATATAGATCTGTAAATGTTGGGTGTCACCAGATGTGTTGAAATGAGCCTCTATAGACTAAAATACTAAGTCTACACACCAGAACTTAGAGATATGAAATTTTAGCTCTCAATGTTGCTCCAATCGGATGTGCCAGAAATTTTTGTTCTTCATACATGTACCCACATTTGGGATCTTGGAAGGATCGAGTTGTTTGAGAAAAAAATGGAACTGTCCCCAAGTTGTGGGACCTTGCTCACTTGGGATGGATCTCTAGAGAAAGACGATTCCTCTATCTATTTCTACTGCTACTGCTACTCCTAGTGCTGGAAGGGGAAACTAAGCGTACAATGCCAAGGGACTAGGGATAGAAGGATAACATGAAAGGAAACCTACACTAGAAGGTGATAGTACCAGAAAAGAGGGATGAACACTGTCTATTTTGAGTGAAAATGAAAGGATATTTGTAAAAGAAGGCTAGGCACATGTAGCATGACTTAAAATGGATTCACCAAATCAGTTTCATGAAACACAACCAAATAAGGAGCTGCAAGGGACATGAAATGGCACAACCAACACACAACACAAATGAAAATGGGAATGCAAACATGTTAGGACATATAATAGTCACAAAATTATGCTTCTATTACTTTTAGAAATTCACAGAGATGTTACAATGGTGAAGGAGGCCAATATCCACATGCAAGAGTCAGATCTAAAGGTCTGCAACTACAAATACAAAAAATATGAAGTCCTTAGCAAAATTCATAAAGATCCAAAGTGTCCAACATTATTAATGAGCCCAGATCTTACATTTATAGATGAATCTATAGAAGGAGAAGAGGAGGGAAAACTTGAATATGAAATACAACTGTTAGTATCCAAAAATTTTCTCCCTTTCAAGCTGAGCAGCATCACAGATTTGATATGGAGCTTAGAGACAGATAGATCATGATGTGTGTTGTTTTATAGCTAGTGAAAAGATCTAACTAGCCCTTTATCACTCAGATTTGTGGAGAGATGGATAGCACCTTCAAGAGGATTTGACCTTTCCTCACAACTTTAGGTTGTGCCTCTTCAACCAAGGTGAGAGGACCCTTAGTGTAACCTCTGTTTGATGAAGGAGATGGATATATCCTTCTTTTGCATAAATTTTATGTAGAAAACCTTGGGAAAATATGGTCAATACTCCATAATTTAACTCGTAATATTTTTCACTTCTAAACAATGGAGATACTTTCAACACAAGGCTAAGGTTATTGAAGACATTAAGAAATCCTAATTTTTCTGCATATTTTAGTAAATAGATTTTGTTCCTTTGTGGATATATAGGGAAAATAGGGGTAGTTTAGGATGGATTCATGGTTTTTGAATGATTTTGGTGGGAGATTAAGTAGGATAAAGTTGATTATACCAGATCTCTAAGAAAATTCACAATAATGGACAACTCAACAACAGAAAGCTTCAGAATAGTTCAAACGTTCCTTCAACGAGAAGGTGTGCTTAAATGGAGGCCCAGATCAGCATGTTTTCACACAATCTTTGAGAATTTAGCATGAAGGATTGAGTTAGAAGACTCAATTAAACACCAAAATCTCTTATCAATCATGCCTAAGGTATACCAGAAGACTTATAAACAATATTTATCAACAAATGACAGTGGAGTGGTTTTAAATTTGTTTATCTCATCACAGGATGAAGGCTCTTCTTGAAATGAAATTGTAAATGCCACTAAATTTTCAATGGGATGAGATCGTGTGTGATTTCACAAATATTTCAATATAATATTGTGATAGGAATGAGAGAAACTATTTGTAGACATTCGGAAACACAGCAGACACAAATTTCTAGAGGTTGAACACAAATTAATTTCAAAATTTCTTAGATTCATCAGCAGGGGAAAGCTTCCCGAGAAATCTCATTACTCGTCAATGGCTATGTATCTATAACCAACATGACATGATAGAAAATCTAACACAGAAATAATTAACAGGTTATCTCATATTGGTCTCTCAAGAAGATGGCTTTCTTAAATTTTCTCTTAAGAATTCAACCCCCGACCATTTGCAAGAGTATTTTCATTACATTTATACATAATTCTCAATCATTTTTTCCCCCAAAAGAGAAGAATATTCAAGGGACATTTTCTTATTACCAATTTGCATGACAAAGTGACATTTAACAAATTCACATCCAAAAGCTACCAGGTGGAACAATTATGAACTGATCATGTTTCTTGGGCCCTCGACTAATGACTAGGATGCCATTCCACAACTTTTTGGCAATCCTTCTAATCATTCTGATTCTATCATGTGAGAAATCCCCATTTTAATCATTTTCTGAAGGCTCTGCACATTTGGATCTGATAGGCAATTCCTTTTTGTTCTCAAGGCAACACCTTTTCCATCCTTTGCGCCTAAAACTTTCATCATTTCATTCTTTTTCCTCTATAATTCTACCCCACATCCATCTTCTCTAGTAATTCACATTTTTGCAAGTGCCTGAGAAACTCCAACTTCAAAATATTGACCTTGACAATCCTTAGACTCACAAATTAAGTTCCAAATCCATTCAATGGCACTTTGCAAACAGCGACAACATGGAATTTCATCAAAAATGATAAAACACAATGCGTATTTGCATCTCCAAGAGTCTTGGAGTAAAAATGGTAGAAAAATAGACGCAATGCACATCAACCATTGATTTTTACCCTTTTCTTCTTTATATCATAGTTGTCCATGTGTTTCTATGGCGCAACTATAAAGGAGAAGTACAGGGGCAAGTTTCCAAACAAGCACAGGCCTTCCATGTGCCCTAGGCCCAAGAAAAACACCTTTTGGCCTTTGAAAATTCTCAGTAAAAAAGGAGCCAGTGGAAGCCTCCATGTGTCACCTTTGCACACCTTTGGTATGGTCCCCAAAATCAGAGACCCTAAACAAGTGTGGGCTCACCACGTGTCTCATTCTGGTAGAGTTGTTAAGAAAATTGAAGGATCAACAGAAGGTGTCATGTGTCTAGGGTCCGAGATAGTTTTCCTTGGCTGTTGAAAAGTCCAAGCAAGGGAAAAGTGAGCAGAAGCCTCCAAGTTTCCTCCTGGCACTTCTTCAAAATAAAACTTAGGGGCTGGTCCCTAAATAGGCGTGGTCCCCCCACATGTCCTAGGCCTTTAGAAAGTTTCTTGAAAAGTATAAGTATGGGAAGACCCAGCAGAAGCCTCCACGTGTCTTTGTGGCACAACTTCAAGATGGTGCTCAAGAGCAGAGACCCTGAACAAGATTGGGCTCACCATGTGTCCCAAGCCTCAGAAAATTTCTTTAAAAATTTTAAGTATAGAGCGGAGCCAGCGGAAGCATCCACATGTCTCCTTGTCACAATTTTCAAGGTGGAACACTAAGGTAGATCCTCAAATGAGTGTCTACCCTCCACGTGTCCATGGTCCACCAAAACTATACCTGTTGCATGAAAAATTTATCTAAGTTTGCGCAAGGCATCAGAAATCTCCATGTGTCTCCCTGGCCAAACCAAAATTCTAATTTTCAAATGAGCGTTAGCCCTCCATGTGGACAAGCTTTGAGTTTAAAGTGAGCCTTAGAGTTTTAAAAGTGCCCTACCAAGCCGCATCTAACCAAAAATGGCCACATTTCAACTAATGCTAAGATGTAAATTTGACGGGGAAAAATACACCCGTCAAACCGTAAATACAGGAAAATCACCATTTGAGCCCAAAAATGTATCTTTCTTCAAGGACAGAGAATTTGGAAATGTTATCAGGCCCAAATACGATCCACCGAGCTACATCTAATCATGTTTTCACAAATATTTTGGATAAAAATGATAAGGACAACAAAATGTGACTATAGAAAATGGAAGAAAAGGAAAAACCTAAGTTTTACGCACAAGTTACAGACTCTTTCACACAGACAGAGGAACGAAACAAAAAATTGGACTTTTAAGTGATCCTCGACCAAGGAAGGGACTGATCATGGCAACCAAATGGAGGACAGAGTTGTTATGCATCAATATGGGGATATAGAGAAGATGACAAAGCCCCCGAACTGAAGAACTTTAAGGACAAATGGGCTGAGACTAATTTGAGCAAAAACATCAGCTCCGGCTTGGGGATGGGCACTCCCTATGAGTGCCACAAGAAAAAATAGTATACCAAGTGCCAAAAATAGACCATTGGGCAACAGAGTCACAGAATAAGCTTACAGAGTAGAGAAACCATAACCACCCTCTAAAAATGAACTGAGAAACCAGAAAAACCAGGTCACCAAGGTCCAAAATGAACAAAACACAAAATCAGAATGAAAACAAAGAACCATACACTATATAATGGAGTATACCTTGATTCTAAGAAATCAATCAAGGAAATGTTTCAAATGTCTGCCATTAATAGGCAATTCAAGTAGTTTCCCATCTAATTCTTTTAGAAAGAAGGTATTTTCACCAATTAGAATATCAATTGAATAAGGGCCCATCCATAACACATCAAATTTACCATGCTTTCCCTTATCTTCATGCATGTTATCCCATAATAGCACAAGATCCCTAATTTTGAAATCTCTTGGAGTCACCTTCTTGTCAAATAACTTCTGCAACTTTTCTCTAAACTTCACATGTCGCTGATAGGATGCCCTTCTTTCTTCATCTAACTCAATAATCTGATTGATTCAAGCATCATATGGGCTAACTTCCTGATCTTAAATTTGTTGAACTAATTGAAATGAAAACAATTGCAAATGAAGGGATAACAAAGCTTGAGTTCCATATACCAAATCAAATGGGCTCTTACGAGTAGCTCTTTCGATAGTAATTCTGTCATCCCAAACAGTAAACTTCAGTTTCTCACTCCACTTCTTTTTGTTCAGCTCCAAGGTTCTTCTAATGATCTTCAACAAGTTTTTATTGTTGGACTCTGTAGACACCAAAATTGGGTCACACTCCCCTTGGTCCCTCGATAAATAAACACTTTCATCACATCCACCTAGCCATGGCCCCCTTCACCTCACTATAATATTAATTTAATTAATTAAATTAAATTAATTCATTATCCTCACATATTTATTATTTAAATATCCTAATTGGGATAATGCCCACATATCCACCTCACCTAGACACCTCATCAAGCCACCTCACCCTAAGACCTATTCTTAGTAAGTTGTCATAACTAACTAAGACTTACCCAAACCCTAAAAATCAATGCCTACATTCCCTCTAACCACATTCCCGCATGCTTAAAAGAAGCTTCCAGTCTAATCCATGGGTTAATGACATGAGATCCTAGAAAATCAAGGGGATCTGCCCAGTTTAGTAAACCTAGGAAATCTCACCCTAACCGACGCCGGTTACCCTTAACCACTGTCGGTTAAGCCGGAACCACCGTCGGTCACCTTTTAATCCCCAAAACAACCTTATTTTTGAGGTTGGAAAAAGTTGGCAGATTCTGAAGAGATATCACATCTTTTGAGAACAAGTTTCCACGAGAACACGCATGCAAGGAAGGAGATCAAGCATTTTCTCTTGCACAGACATCCAACATTCATCCAACAACCACTCAATATAGATTTGATCCAATCAACAAAAAAGGAGAGCACATGCAGCCCATGCAAGAGCTCCCTAATTTTTAGTGATCCTCTACAACATTCAACCTCTTATCAACACTTTCATTCCTCACTCACAAACATGCAGAACTAGATTCCAAGTAAGTAGAACATTTTACTCCTCTGGTTCATTCATTTAATCATTGTATCTCATCCTTTTGTTCTCCTAGCCACCCACTGACCTTCATTAATCTCACCCCTCCATATCCCCATTAAAGCCTCACAAAATCCCCTCCAAACAGCTTAACACCTCATTTCGACCAGCCTAGTCCTTTGAGCAATCATAAGGGAGATATAAATCTCATTTTGTGACATTCCCAGTATTCCACAGTAACTGGCACTGGTTCTCCCCAACCGGCGTCAGTCACCCTTAACTGGCATCAGTCTCTGTATTTACCAATACACCCAGAACAGTAACCTACCTACCTATTCCAACATCACCCTTAATCACATGTGACCTACCTAAGACCTCTGTCAGACCTGCAGAGACCCAAAACCAGTTACTTGACCTTCAGATCTTATTTTAACCTAGCCTGTTAGATTAGATCTTTCTTATTGTGTTTTAAATGAGATACCTAAATCATTTTAACTACAATAGGATTTACTTCATTACCAGCATTAAATTGTTTTAAACAGTGGACTGATAGCCATCTAGGAAGTATCACACTTCCCGGATCTAGCACACGCTAGGCAGTTCACTGCATATATTGTTTAACTCTTTATGGTGGTCTTGTGTTCCATTTTCAGTAGTTCCTCCTAACCAAAAGGAAGATCTCATAATCAGCTGTGGATTCAGAAGTCATACGCGTACAACAACCTATCAACCAACATTTCAACAGGTATTCCTCCTATGCCCATTACCCTATCTATGTTTCGTCACTTTCAAAGAAACATCTAAGAATCAGGTGAAACATTTTGGCATGCCCGGTGGGACCCATCTGAGGTTCCTTGCATTTTATTCATTCCTAGGAAAAGTTGTGTGTTTGTTTCCCTTCTGAAAAGCATACACATTAATTTTCTTCCTTGGTAACCTTCTTTTTCTTTCTATTTTCTCTAAAAGAAACCTTTCTTTTGGTGTACTTAAAAAGAACCATTTCTTCTTGTTTTCTACATTTTAGTGAAAGAGCATCCCTCTCCCTCTTCATCTACTTGTGTCATCAAATTCCATATTTTGATTTGGGCTTAAAATCATTGCATTTCATTCTGATTATCTGCATTAGCTCACATTAATTGAGGGTAACCTATACGCTGGAAGTCATTCCCAACTGATGGTTGACAAACGAATCATAGAAAAGCACATCTTTCTCTTTCTCTCTCTCTGAGTCTTACCAAACCTCACAAAATTTAAAAATATACACATTCTTAAACAACATCTTTCTTGGGAAGTTGTCAAGTGATCACATGATCATGAGGAAAAGTGAACATACACCCAGCTCGCTTCTCTTGTCGAGTCATACTTCAGAGTGAAGCCCACCCCCACCATAACATACATGAAACCTCACCTTTTAGATCTCCTTCTTTGTAGGAAGCCATCCTCACCAAAAAACCCTATTCTACAGTTCATGATTCAGTACTTAAATAGCATAAGCTAAACAAACATAATAGAAAAGGCACTCTTAGGATCACATTTTTCTTAGTGTTTCTACTTCGCTTGCGTTTTGAGGTGAGAGGTCACATTCCTTATTTTTCTTGTTTCTCCTTGCATGCTCCTCATCATAGTTGGTGTATTCCAACATCATATGAGTGTGCATGGACCATATTCTCATCATTCTCAAAATTCTAGGTTTGATTCCACATCCGATTTTAATTCACAACCAATTTTCTTTCATCACTGTTTCAATTTCACAGTGACTGGTGTCGGTCCAGCGACCATCATTGGTTACCCTCTGACCATCATCAGTTATACCCAACCGGCATCGGTTCCCAGTCCTTTTGGTTAATCTACCCAAAAGGACATCTATTCATCTTCTTCGACTATTCAGAGTCCCTGTCACTATTATCATTCTCATTGACCTTGTAAATCTCATTAGTATTCAACATACCTATCAGATTTGGCCTTATACCTTGTTTTTGACCCACTGTCCACTTTCCACAGTGACCGACCTCGGTTACCTGTGACCGGCATTGGTTTACCCTAACTGGCATTGGTTAGCTTGTGTCAGTTTCTAGCTACCATTTTAGCCCCAATTCACCTACCACCACCTATTTATCCTACCTCTGTTGTATTTCTGTGGTACTTACAAAAAGTAGTCTTACCACATTAGTACCTGTTCACATGGTACTGACATGTCAACAAGCAAGCACCCTCGTATTCCATGCCAGTTGTCAACCACTTCCACCTAGCCCTTCACCACCTTCCATTTTATCACCCACCATGGATCCTATCCAACCTATCACTATCGCTACCAGAGATGAGGAGTTCACACGACTCCTTGACCAAAACCCTGCCACCTTACAGTTTTACCTTTCCCACTCATCCACTCGAGATTCCTTGGGTCAGTTGATATATGGCATGCCCATATCTATCCCTCGACACTCACTCCTACTTCTGCTCCAGCCCCTATTAACCCCGCATTACCTGCATCTACCTTACCCCCAGTCGTTTCGTAGCTAGGTCCTATACCTACTCTGACTGTTGTGTCTGCTACATCTATTGGACCTGCCACATCCACCATACCTTCGACAACCACCCAAAACATAACCTTATCCACCCCTATTTTTTTAGGATATACCTATAGCTACACAACCACCTCCCGTGTCGGTGACCCCTACCCCTTTTCAAAACGTGGTCCTTTCTATTCCACAATCATTGGCCCCCATTGCCACTAGGGTCACCACGACCCTTCCACCTCCATATACGTACTATCAGCAGCCTCCTGTTTCATCTGTTATTCATTCTGGGTACATACCCCCTATTTCATTACCTTCTTCTCAATCCACCTACATGGCACCACCATATACTAGAATTCCACCCTCGTCATATGCCCAACATCAACCCTCTTATGCTACAAGAGGCACCCAACCATCGCAACCTACCAACGACCTAATCAAATTAATGATGGACAAGATGCAGACATTGGAGGCATCAGTTTCTGGCTCCCGCAACACTCTCACCTATGATGAGATTTGTAATGAGCCTATCCACCCATCCATTCCTATCTGTCCATACCCCATGCATTGGGAAATGCCTAAATTCAACCATTTCAATAGCAAGGAAGACCCGTAACAGCATTTGCAGTCATTCAAACATGGGTGTTACCTAATCACCCATGATGATGCTTTGCTCTTGAGGACCTTTCCCATGTCTCTGACTGGACCTGTGTTAGATTGGTATAGTGGGTTACCTAGACACTCTATATTTTCATTTAATCAGGTAGCCCAAGCCTTCTTGGATCACTTCTCCATCAATATTGTTAAGAAGGTTACCATGACTGACCTATACTCCACGCGTCAGTATGATGATGAATCTATCATAGATTTTGTCACTCGCTGGCGTAGCCTGATCAATCAACTCACATTCCAACTACCACAAATAGAACTCATCAAGCTCTTCATGTAGGCTTGTGCTAGACATATCTCACCAACCCTACAGGTCCAGAATTTCTAAATATTCAACGAAGCATTCACCATGGCATGAAAGTTAGAGATTTGGGCCATCGAAGAGAAGAAAATCCAATTACGCAATAAGAATTCGGCATTCAAGTCGAATGATACCTCTTCTTCTTCCAAACCACAGAACAATTATTCAAAAGCTAAGGGCACCACTAATGCAGTGGTACTCAAATCCAATCCAGCTCATCTGTCAAATCAGGCTAGCCCCTCATTTAATCTCTCAACCATCCAGACTTTTCAATTCAGACGAGAACAGTGGAAATACACCCCAATTGGGGAGCCTTACTCTTTTGTCTTAGAAAATCTCATCAAAGATGGGGCCATCACCCTTCCACCTATAAAACCACACACTATTTTTGACCCTACTCGCCCCATGCCCGCATGGTATAAAGAACATGACTTCTGTAACTATCATCGAGTAAAGGGTCATAGTGACGGAAATTGCATCACTTTCAAAAACATTGTCCAAGAAATGCTCGAGAAAGGTGAGTTAACCATGGATAATCCTAACACACCTGCCAATAAAAACCTACATATCTTCAAGAAACCCTTTCCCAATCATGCCCCTTCATCTTATCAAACCGGTGAGACCTCAACTCATGATAGCCATACCCGTGAGGTCCATGCTATTTTTAGTGATGCACCCATTGCTTCCCAATTACCTCATATTCCTTCCATAGAGGAAATTCTAGCTAAAAATTCCTCCTTCTACATTAGAACCTACCTCACCTATTCCTCCACCCATAGAGGAACACCTTTCACCTCCTTCCTCACCTGTGGAGGAGTCTTCCACTAATATCGAGACCATTTCACCTTTGGCTTCTCCACCTAGGGAACCGTCACCCACAGTACTTATTCAGTCCATGGAGGAGCACCCATCATCTCCTCCACCCAAAGAGGAGCACCCATCATCTCCTCCACCTATAGAGGAACATCCATTTTCTCCTCCACCTATCATGGATCTAGTAGAGATACCTTTACCTCTAGGTGAACATTCTCCATCAGCTACCCAAGATCCTGCAGACCTACTTTCGGCTCTCTTACCCACGGAAGCTGAAGCTAATGAATTTCCCATCTCTAAGACACATTTTATGGGAATATCCATTAGGTCCTCATCAACTTCACCTACAGACATGTCATTCTCACGCTTGGCTGATCACTTAGATTATGTGGACAGAGCCTTATTGTGGGGGCATTTTCTGCTTCTTGTTTCAACACAAATGTAGATGTCACTTGCTGACACTTCCACTATCTACCCAAAAATATTTCAGCCAGTTGAACCGAGCACAACCACCTCTATCACTACTTCTTCCATAACCCTCAGCACCGCTCAACATACACCCTTACCCATAGCCCAACATACATCTAAATCCAAACCCACACCTACATCATCTTCCTCGACTAAACCTATCACTACCTTAGGGGTCACCCCAACCACCAGCCTTACTCATCCACCTATCAAACTAGATTTAGCTACATCTTCCACAGTCAATACCCAACCTACTCCAGCACCCAAACAGAAGAACCAAACCCATAGAACTCATACCCCGGCTGCGCCAATCATACCTACATCACCTTCACCCTTTCCATCCATTTTAGGACCTCAACCTCCCAACATGATCAAGAAATTTCCACCCGTCAATAAACCAAAAACACAACAGCCCATTCCTTCCTCACACACCTCTAACATACCCAAGCACCTGACATGACTTACACCCACACCTGCAGCATCTTTACCACCCATACCTCCAATACCCTCAGCAACTTCTTCACTACCCACTACACTTCAATCTCTATCCCTCACACCCCCTGCATGACCCACATCATCTACCTTCACAGCACCTATGTTATCCCCATGGGTAACTCACCCTCTTCCCCCATCCACTTTTCCCTCTAGATCTCATACACCCATATCACCTTTACCCAAGAAGGTACAACCCAAAGACAAAAATCTGCTACCCTCCAATAAGGTAGTCAAAACAACCATACACCCTCCTGCCCATTCATCTACCATACCCCTACCCAAACAAACACAACCAACACCCAAGACCACTCCAGCACCCAAAACCATGGCTCAACCCACTCCCCCTCCTGCAAGGATCGTTCCTCAACAATCAATGCACCTACACCCAAACCCACTTTCACTTCCCATTACGATCCACTAGCAGGGTCCTATGCCAAAATTTTAACCAACCTCCTTGAGACTTATGTCATCACATTACCACTGCTCAGACCTTATGACCCCCTCAAACCCAAGCCAAAAGGGTTTGATGACACTAAAATTTGTGCCTACCATCATGTGCCAGGGCACGATGTGGAGAACTACAAGGCTTTGAAAACCATCCTTATCTAGTTGTGTCCTCCTGAAGCCAACTTTGACGATGACGACCTTCTTGATGAGGACCCTACTTCACCAACGCCCATTCCCACAGTCCTTCCCTCATTTCCTACTCAACAACCATGACCTCCACCCCCTACATCTCTTAGAGCCACCCCAAGATTCAAAATTAACATGGTTCACATCAGAGAACTTTCCACACCATTACCTAAATGTCATTGCACCCAAGCTCACCTCACAAGGTTTTTCTCCTCCGATAGGTTTTTTTCTATCATGTTCATTATACCACTCACCCTACACCTTCTCCATTTACCAACTCCCCTCAGATCAACATGATCCACGTTACTACCCATGCTCAGAAGGACAAAGGCAAGGAAAAGGCAACTGACCCACCAACCAATCCTATACCCAACATACCATCTACACCCACACCTAAAATCACTATCCACGGCCCCACATACCCTATTTCTAATGGGGTCACACATCGCACCATGCTCAAACAACTACACCAATCCCCCCTCAAAATTTCCTTATATGACCTCATCCAAACCTCAGAATCCCATCGTCAAGATCTCATGGAGGTTCTTCAATCTATTGAGGTTTTACCCAATGACCCTACACCCGTAGCCTCCATTATCACACCCCATCATGTAGCCTCTCTCACCAAATTTCCACCTTTATCCACACCGCACCCTACTCACCAAGTAGCCTCCCTTAGCTTCTCAGAGGAAGAGATCGCACCGCACCAAATAGATGACCCAGACCCAGCCCTCTTCATTTCTATCCACATCGATGATATACATGTACGACATGTAATGATCGATGGGGGTGCTAGCATTAATATCATTTCATCCCATGCATTTTCTCAAATGCACATACCTTCCAATTACATGCATAAACATCATGTCATGTTGCATTCATTCAATGACACTATCACCTCTACACTAGGCACCATCATCCTCCACGTTTGCATGGGCCCCCACACTGTTCCAGAGTTATTTTACGTCTTGGAGGGGGAATTTCAATATAACATGTTGCTTGGCAGACCCTGGATTCATGTCATGGGTTGTGTTCCTTCCACTTTGCATCGTTGTGTAAAGTTTGAGCATGAAGGGCACACCTATACTATTCCAGCTGATCCATCACCTTTCAAAACATGCAACATGCTCTACCAACCCAATGATGTGCTCATACCCATTAAATCCTCTACGACCACTACCACTTCACCTACACCTCTGCTTGCCAGTGCCGCCACTACCTCGACCACACCTACATCCTCCATTCCTACCACTGCCACAACCTCCATGGCTGACCCATCAGCCTCCCAATCTGTTAGCTCTACCTCCGCATCAACCACCGACACATCATCTATTCCAGCTACCCACATACCAACCACCAATCCCTTGGAAGGCATTTTTCAATGCCTCACTCTGGGAGAATATCACTTATATAGTGTCAACACATTCCTTACTCCACAAGAGTATGGAAGTCTTCACCAGCACCCTCGTTATGATCACTGCATAGGAGAATTCCTCCTTTATGGTCCTCCTCATCTTCGTACCAGTATCACCTATGGGGGACTTGATACTACCACCTACACACCCGAACCACCATCACAAACCCACCCATTTTCCACTGACTTCCAGTCTCTCACCAATCGTCATTTCACCCACACCTTCTTGCACCGATGTGCATGGAAGGGTTTTGGCTTTGGCTTTTATGAAAAAGGCCACCATACTGTCATCCCATGTACCACCGCAAACATAATGACCGTAGTGGTATCGGCTTTGCTGAACCACCTACTAAACAAGCCTACATTGAACCCATCGAGAATGTCATCCCTTCTCCACCTTCTTCACCTGCTCTGCCTTCATCACCACCTTCACCGACAAAGTCAATGGATCCTGAATCTATCCCTCCTAAAAAAAACTTTTTTTTTTTCATAAACACCGTTTCCTTGGGGCCTTTGACTTATCAATGCGATGGTGAGGCCCCTTCCTCTCTTCCCTTCCTGTATCCTAAAATGATCGATGACGATACACCTTCCATTAACGTCGTTCAATGTCAGGATGATGAATCTATACTCACCTACCTTGGTGCAGAAGACTCATATATTCATCAGTCATTACCTTCTGAGATGAAAACCATGTTGAATGAATCAACTATCGAGATCAACATTCATACTCAGGGTGACCCGCACATCCTAAAGATCGGTCAATCTTTAGATGCTGCTGAATAGGAAGCCATCACTTCTTTTCTCAAAGATCATAACCACGCTTTCACTTGGTCTTATGCAGACATGCCTAGTATTGACCCCACCATAGTGGTCCACAATATCATAACCATTCCCGATGCCAAACCCATCAAACAAAAACTGAGGAAAATGCACCCTCGCATTACCCTTCTCGTCAAAGAAGAACTTTAGTGCCTTCTTTCCGTTTCCTTCATATTACCCATTGATTATCCTCATTGGATTTCTAACATTGTCCCTATCACCAAGGCAACAGGGGGACTCCACATTTGCATGGACTTCCATGACCTCAACCTTGCCTGCCTAAAGGATGACTTCCCTCTACCTGGTATTGACCAACTGGTTGACCTTACTGCTGGTCACGAGATGCTATCACTCATGGATGGCTTCTCAGGTTATAACCAAATCTTGCTTTCCCCAGAGGATCAACACAAGACCTCGTTCATCACCCCTTGGGGGACCTTCTGCTATCAAGTCATGCCTTTTGGCCATAAAAACCTTGGTGCCACATATCAGCGGGCTATGACTTACATCTTCCATGACATCATGCATCGTATATTGGAAGATTACGTGGACGATCTCCTAGCCAAATCTAAATGTTGCTCCGAGCACCTTACCATCCTCAAAACCATTTTTGACCACCTCATTAAATATTGCATTCACCTTCAGCCCAAGAAGTGTGTCTTCATGGTTCTCTCAGGAAAGCTCCTGGGATTTATCATTTTCCTTACATGGTATAGAAGTTGACCCTGCTAAATTCAAGGCCATTCTAGAAATGCCTCCACCCACTAACCTTAGACAACTCTGTAGCCTACAAGGTAAGTTGTAGTCTATTCACCATTTCATTTCATAATTATCTGATCGGTGTCAACCATTTCATCATCTGCTCAAGAAGGATGTCTCCTTTAAATGGGATGATGACTACCACAAAGCTTTTGAGGCCTTAAAACAATACCTTCTCCAACCACCCATACTTATTCCACCTAAAGATGATCAACCTTTCTACCTATACATCTCAGCTACCGATCATTCCTTGGGAGCCATGCTCGCTCATCACAATGAACAAAACAGAGAGCAGGTGGTTTATTACATAAGCTGTACTCTTTTGGACTATGAAACCTGATACACCCATCCTGAAAAACTTTTCTTAGCCTTAGTTTTTCATTGCCACAAAACTCTGCCATTATCTACTCAACCACAAAACCTATGTTGTGACAAACACCAACCCCTTACACTTCATGTATGCCAAACCTTATCAAAATCAACGTGCCGCATGATGGCTTATGCTTTTAGCTGACCTCGACCTCAAATTCATTCATCAAAAGTCCATCAAGGGCCAAGCCATCACTGACCAATTGGCACGTAACCTATTGCTGGGGATCAACCCTCTAATTTTGACTTTCCATATGAGTCAATTGTTACCCTTTCCTTGGATGAACCCACTTAATCAAATGACACTCTTCTTTGATGGTTCCAAGTGTCAGCATGGGGGTGGATCTGGCGTTATCCTCATTCCACTTGATGGTGAACCCATTCCTTTGTCTTTCAAACTTGATTTTGATTGTACCAATAATATTGCCGAATACGAAGCACTCATATTAGGTCTCCAAGCTACCTATGCCCTAGATGTCAAATCAATCAACATCTTTGGTGATTCCCAATTGGTCATAAACCAAGTCAATGGTATATACCAATGTCATAATGAGATACTTCAAAAGTATAAACATCATGTAGACATACTTTTGACCACCTTTGACCGTTACACCCTTCAAACCGTCCCTTGTTCAACCAACAAATTTGCAGATACCATGGCTTACTTAGCCTCTCAAATACCCACTTCACCCGTAGATTCTAAAATATTTGTCACCATACAACGTCTCCAATCACCCTCCTATTTACCTCACAATGTTTACTCCATCGAAACCACTACCCCTAACCCGAGTGACCTTTGGTATAAACAATACTCTGACTATCTTTCTCTCTCCATCTTACCTCCTTATCTCACCCGTAATGGACAATGCACCTTCCTTAAAAAGGTCTCTTATTACGTCATCATGGGGGCCTTCTCTATAATTTTGGCTTTGATGGTATTCTCTTACGATGCCTCACAAATTCTGAAATTCCATATACCATTAAGGAAGTTCATGATGGCATATGTGGAGGTCACTTCAGTGGCCTTACTATTGCTAAGCATATTCTTTGCCTAGGCTATTACTGGCTGACCCTTAACCATGATTGTTGCGAATACATCAAATGTTGTGTAAAATTCCAACAACATGCCAACCTTCATCATACACCCAGTCATGCCTTACAGGTCACTCGTGACCTTTGGCCCTTCTCTCAATGGGGTTTGGATCTTGTTGGAGAGATCAACCCCCATTCTTCCCAACGACATCAATGGATCATTACTGCTACCGAATACTACACAAAATGGGTAGAGGCTATACCACTCATCTCCATGAAAGCTGAGAAAATATGTGAGTTCATCAATCACCACATCATTTGTTGCTTTGGTGTTCCTCATTGCCTCATCACTAACAATGGAAAACAATTCAAAAACAAAACATTGCAAAAATATTGCGACGCCTTCGGCATTCAGTTAAGTTTCTCCTCACCTTATTACCCAAAGACCAACGGCCAAGCCGAATCCACTAACAAAACCTTAAACAAAATTCTCATGAAAGTGGTTAACGATACTGGGAAGGACTAGCATATGCACATTCCTTTTTCCCTATGGGCATACCACACTAGTATCCATACTTCCACTGCTACCACACCATTTTCTCTGGTCTACGGTACCGAGGCTGTTCTACCCCTCGAAGTCTAGATTCCCTCACTCTGCATTTCTCTCCATGACATGCTCAATGATGATGACTTTTGTCAAGACCGTTTAGCACAACTGGAGTTATTAGATGAATGTTGTCTTAATGCTCTTGACCACCTTCAAGTTTACCAAAAATGTATCAAACGTGCCTATGAAAAATGTGTCCATGAACGAACCTTCCAAGTCAGTGACCTTGTCCTGAAAGAAAATCAACATGTAACCAAAGCAAAAAAAAGTAAACGGGGAAAATTTTCTCCTAATTGGCTTGGACCATACATCGTGACTCATACCTATGGATTAGGTGCTTATCATTTATCTTCCCTCGATGGTAAACCTGAGCCTGAGCCCCTTAACACCTTGCATCTTCGACCGTTCTACTATTGAATTTTAGTCCTACATCACCTTTTTCCTCTTTCCATGCTCATCCCTTAAGCACTCTCCAGTTCTCGCACCTCACCAACGATTAAACAAGAATTATGTGAGTACCCGTCACTTGTTATCTTCTCTTAAATATGTGTATGGTGTTGCACACATGATTCTCATGGATACTTTTGTCTACTTTAGATGAGATCCCATGGTCATTTCACCCTGCTTTCTGACACAAGAATCCTTTTCCTCACCTTGGTCTTGTCCATGACTTCAAAGCCCTCACTTGGGACATAACTCCTTGAGTCAAACTTCTAATAAAATGATGACTCCCTCAAAAGAACATCTTCCTCTCGGTAATCGCTGCTATAAATAGACTGCTCCCTCGAAGGACAGCTATGTAAAGCTCTTTAAAAAAAATGAGAGAAACTGAAGCTTCCCGCATCGATCAGCTTCATGAAGACCTCAAGGAGTTAATTTAATCATCCCATATAGACTTCCCACATCAATCAGTCTATCTCAAATACAAGTCAAAACAGAAGACTTTTAGTCATGGACTTGCCCATTGTGACCTCGGATCTCTTGCCCATAGAGCATGCTACCACATATCATATAAAACTTACCCACCTTTCACCCCTCTCACCATTTGCACTCCCCTTTCCTACTGCCTCAAGGGACCTCTTGGAACCAAGACATTTGGTGATCATGTGACTATTTTTCACCCTTCAAAGATTCAATCATGCAATGCCTTTAGGGACTCATGCTCATTTCCTCCTCCAAGGTATGATATACTTGGTATGATCCTAACTAATCAGGTGGCTTTATTGCCCCCTCGTATCTTTTACCCATCTTTTTTTTTTACGTTTTGATTACCTTATATAGGACTTGGTCATCGACGCGTACATTTAGGGATATTTTCTTCTTTTGTCACAATTGACATCACCTACACTAATTTTCCTATAACCCACCCACACCTAATAGACCTAAAACCAAATCATGCCTAAAACCTACCAACTCATTTTCATACCTCATATTTTTCTCTATCTTATGGGAGAACTACATCGTCCTGAGGTCCATTTTCTCTGGGACTATGTAAATAGCACTCCGAGGGCATGGGACCCTTGGGGGTTAGCTTGGACACTCTCTACCCTAACTAATTCATCCTTCTTTTTCCTCAAATCACATTCTACCCTACTTAGTTTCCTTTTTATATCCAAAATTAGAAATTAAACCAAATAAATAACAAGTTGCTTCACATTTTTATCATCATCACAACATCCATTTATTATGACTACCATTTCTCTACCATCATCATACATATATTATAAAACATTTTAAACATGACCCATATCACCATTCATTGCTCAAATTCATGAATCACAACTTTAACTAATTTGAACACAACTATGCCTAACCAAACTTGACTCAACCATGCCTATGACCTGACTCGGTCCATGCCTAAACCAACCTAACTCGAACCATGCCTATTACCTGACTCGATCCATACCTAAACTAACCTGACTCCATCATGCCTAACTCACCTAGTTTCCATCTATATCACAACAAAAAATTAAAAGTCTCATCAAAACACCAACAAATCAAGCATCTCATGTATCTCATCATATAAATAAATATGTGTGTCTCAATATAATATGCATGAATATCCCATCATGTCCATCTCAAAAAAATCATCGGCACGTAGGCTGATACTCAAATACAAAATATCATCGGTATGCAAGGACAGGTCTCATATATAATAAAATAATAAAATAATACAAAATCTCTTCGGCACACAGGCCAGTATATGCTCAAAATATACAAAAATTATCATACATCCTCACTCTCTTCAGCACATAGGTGGGTATGTGATCAAAAATATAACAATCTCTCATCACGCACACTAGTATCTATCAAAAACTCAACACTATGTCAAAAATCGGGAGCCATATATCAGGAATCCTCTCGGCGGACATCCTCCATATCGGTATCACATGTCCCCTCAGCCTCCTTGGCCCCTATTCTGTGAAACCTGCTAGCATCTCCCCACCCATCATAGGTGGTGGTTGGGTCCCTGACTGGTTCATCACCTGGATCTAGTCTCCATGAGTTAGTGGCCTCTCCCTAATCCTATCTCAGAGCTCGATGGTCCCCTTGTGCTCTCTACACTGTGTGTGAGAGCTCGTCCTCTCACTCAAGGCCTATTGTACCCTGTACTCTCCATAGGATAGAAAGTCTATCCTGGCCACCATCAACTGGTCCTGGTAGTATCTCACCTCACCTAGGGCATCCCATAACCTAGATATGGGCATGGTCTGTGGTGGCCCCATAGGCCTCATGTACCTATCCTACGGGACCCTGTACCTGTCCTGTGAACGGGACCCTGTCCCAGTGCCTGTGGTGGTGTCCATCGGCCCCTACCCCTTGTGCCTGTATCTGGGCCTGTAAGGACCCAATCTGTGCCTGTGCTGTGGTCAGCTGACCCTGCAACCCTATCACCTGTGCCTGTAGGACAGCCACCCAACCATCATCTCCATCTCCTATCTCCATCCCCACCCTGGGCCATCTGGGCCTGAAGACTAACCACCTATGCATATAACCTAGCCATCTCCACCTCTGAGCTGGTAAGTTGTGTCTACACCATACCTAACTGGGTAATCAGATTCACCACCTGCCCCTGTAGAGAATCCCTCTACACCGTGATGGTAGCTAGATCCACCTACCCCGGCTAGGGTGGTACTACTCGTAAATGAGCCACCCACCACTTTCTATATCTGTATGTGACCCCAGCATCATCAATCCGTCGGTCTACTGACTACTCCTCCTACCTTGTGGGCACTGTCAGCTATGGTAGAGGTAAGGGCCTCTCCATGTCATCTCTCCTATACTGCGGGAAGGACATAGGTATGTCTTGTAGTAGCTGAAATTACCACCTAACTCTGTCAATAGGGATCATCTCGTGCTCCCCTGCATGATGACCTTGTATCCATCTCAATAGCTGGAGAACAACTAGCTCTTCACGTATATGCATGTATGATGGGAAGCCCACATATGGCCTCCATATGATGTCCACACTAGAAAACCCCTCCAATAAACATCAAAAATAGGCCACATCATGTGTAGGCTTCTATAATCTCCACTCTCCAATAGCCGGCACCCATCACCTATACCCCACTTGTACAAAGCCTGGCGGAAAGGCATCGGCCCGGGGCATACCCACTGGATGCACAGACAATGTGCTCATATGCCCAGCAATGAAGTAGAAAGGTACAACATAAGTTGAACCTGCGTAGACGTCCATACACCCACAACTCTCTATATAGATGCACCAGGAATGTTGGCACCCAGGCAAAGCAGGTTTGGGTCTATCATCATGTCATGTAATACCCCCATCAACAATCAGGGAAACCACCCACCCTCTGCATCTAGTAGTGTAAAGCACCACACTACCTCCCTCAATAGAACTACTAGCCTCATCTCCTCTAGACGGGCTAGGTACATCTCTCCATAGTGCACACTAGCACTATGGAATGTCAGCTCAAACCATCCACTCTCCAAACACCATCAGCATAAACTCTTCTGAGGCCTTTGAGGAGATGGAATATACCTATGTACCCAATATGGGTAGCCACAAAATCCTAAACACATCCTCTGGGGTGACCGTAATCTCACCTGTCGATAGGTGGAATGTGTTGGTTGTGTAATCCCATCTATCGATGAGAGTAACCATCAAACTTGGCTATCGGATTATATTCCAGTAATGTCAGACCCCACTCAGGCCTACCTCCTCTAGATGCCACAACTCCTCAAGGGTTAATACACCACGAACTATCACAAGTAGGGGTGGAACCCTGTCCTACATGCATAGATAATCTCTCCCCTACATCCAAGACAAACAACCAATTAATCTACATTTATCATACCCATACTCACCCACTATCTTTTTCCCACACCATATTTTACCCCTACCCATCTCAACAACCCAACCTGTGGCACTTTTGGCCCCGTGCTCCCCAAAACTTGACCAGTTCCGGTTCTCTCTAACCAACCCCGGTCACCCTAAACTGGCATCGGTCACCTGTTTCGTGACCGATACCAGTTTAACCCAACTGACATCGGCTCAACCCGACCAACGTTGGTCACTGTTGTGTCAAAAACCCATGACCCCTAAACCCTCCCTTCTCAAAATTTACCTCTTCTGACATTTCTACCCACCCAATCTTACTTACAACTCCCCTACACCTCATCTAGAATCATATTCTCCCACTTATCTCTCTCACCACTCCTATTTTTCCCAATTTACCCTCCCATTTCCAAATTTTATTTTCCCCCACCCAAAAAAAAACAAAAACCTAATTTGAAAAATCACCTAATCTATCTAACAAAATACAAACAAGAGTTAGACACTTACCTCATCATGTTTTCGTCATTGTGGTGGCATGTCTAGTTGCTGCACTGATGGCCCGCCTGATCCCTCTTCGGCCTCTACCATCACCAAATTTCTACTCGCGACTCCAACCAATCAAATCACCAACACTGATCCCGTGCACCCGCCTCTCACCAACCACTCACCCATCGTTCGGCTCACCAACTCAACTCTCCATTCTGTCTAGATGCTTTTCACCTTTTTCTCTCTCTCCCTTCATTTTCCCAATTCACAAGAAGACAAATGAATAACAAAAAATGTCAATTTTTTTTTATAATAAACCCAACCTAACTAACACCCAGTTTTACTTCACTGGCATTTGTGCCCTACCTTACCATGGTCGGTTACACTCTACTAGTGTTGGTTACCCTTAACCTGGCATTGCTCACCCTCTCTTGCACATTGCCCTAAATTTTATCTTATTACCCTACCCATCACTCTTTTTTTCCCCACTTAACTTTTACCCTGACCATTCCCCTCACACTTTTTCCCTCATCATTTCTTACCTACCCGTGTCCTCCTTTGGGGACTCATTATTTTACCCATACCTCATCCCTACCTGTGCCATGACCTAGCTACTTAGACCTAGAACATCGCTAGTGACCTTTGACACCATGTGTTTGCTATACCTTGTGACACTGTTACCTGTGTTGATTGACCTAATGACCTTACCTTGCCTCGTGCCATGACCGTTTATCCTAACCCTACCTTTGGTATACTGGAACACACCTAAACATTTTTGCACCTGACCTGCGTTGTGCTTCCTGACCATATCCTATACCTTAGATACCGGAATCACTTCAACCTTGTTTGGATAAACCTATCAACCTTAGATGATGTAGATTTTTCCTACTCTTACGCCTGGTATCTTGCTACAATTTATACATGTGCATGCATTTGACTGTTACTACCTTTGACCCTGACCCATTACCTAGATTACCTGAGTAGACCTTACTCCTTTTTCCCCTGTTACCCACCTTCCTTTTCATCACTTTACCTTTTATCAAACTACTCACTGATTCTACCTTCTACCTCATCATTTCTTTGTTTGAGGGGGATCACCTCCATCCACACATGTGGCAACCACATCTTAATTTTTTTAGCGTCACTTACCAATACAAGCTACGCAGCAACAAAAGGGGCAAAATGTAGACACCAAAAATTGGGTCACACTCCCCTTGGTCCCTCAATAAATAAACACTTTCATCACATTCACCTAGCCATGGCCCCCTTCACCTCACTATAATATTAATTTAATTAAATTAATTCAGTATCCTCACAATATTTATTATTTAAATATCCTCATTGGGATAATGCCCACATATCCACCTCACCTAGACACCTCATCAAGCCACCTCACCCTAAGACCTATTCTTAGTAAGTTGCCATAACTAAGACTTACCCAAACTCTAAAAATCAATTCCTACATTCCCTCTAACCATATTCCCATAGGGCTTAAAATAAGCTTCTAGTCTTATCCGCATGTGAATGAAACGAGATCCCAAAAAATCAACAGGATATGCCCAATTTAGTAAACCTAGGAAATCCCACCCTAACTAATGCCGATTACCATTAACCACCACTGGTTAAGCTAGAACTACCGTCAGTCACCTTTTAACCCCCAAAACAACCTTATTTTGAGGTTGGAAAAAGTGGGCAGATTCCTGATAGATATCACATATTTTGAGAACAAGTTTCCGCAAGAACACGCATGCAAGGAAGGAGATCAAGCATTTTCTCTTACACAGACATCCAGCATTCATACAGCAACCACCCAGTATATATTTGATCCAATCAGGAAAGAAGGAGAGCACATGCAGCCCATGCAAGATCTCCCCAATGTTTAGTGATCCTGCAGCATTCAACCTCTTATCAACACCTTTATTCCTCACTCACAGACGTCCAGAACCATATTCCAAGTAAGTGAAACATTTTACTCCTCCAGTTCATTCATTTTAATCATTGTATCTTCATTCTTTGTTCTTCTAGCCACCCATTGACCTCTTTTAATACTCACCCCTCCATATCCCCATTAAACCCTCACCAAATCCCATCCAAATAGCTTAATACCTCATTTCAAACAGCCTAGTCTTTGTGCAATCATAAGGGAGATCTAAAGCTCATTCTGGGACATTCCTAGTATTCCACAGTAACCGGCACCAGTTTTCCCAAACCATCATTGGTCACCCTTAACTGGCATTGGTCACTGTATTTACCAATATAGCCCAGAATAGTAACCTACCTAAGACCTTTATCAGACATGCAGAGACCCAAAACTAGTTACTTGACCTTCATCTCTTATTTTAACCTAGCCTATTAGATTAGATCTTTCTTATTTTGTTTTGAATGAGATACCTAAATCATTTTAACTACAATAGGATTTACTTCGTTACCAGCATTAAATTGTTTTAAACAGTGGACTTACAGCTATCTAGGAAGTATCAAACTTCCTAGGTCTAGCACACGTTATGTAGTTCACTACACATATTGTTTAACTTTTATTTGGTGGTCTTGTGTTCTATTTCAGGTAGTTCCTCCCAGCTAAAAGGAAGCTCTCACAATCAGTTGTGGATTCAGAAGTCATACGCGCGCAACAACCTATCAACCATCATTTCAACAGGTATTCCTCCTACACCCATTACCCTATATGTTTCGTCACTTTCAAAGAGACGTCTAAGAATCAAGTGAAACGGACTCAACTTGTCCATTTTCCTTAGGGATTGTAATTAGAAGCATATGTCAAATTAATTCCATACCCCTTGCACATTGCCGCTAGAGGTTTGGCTCTAAAAACTCATGGCATTATCAGTAATAATCTTAACTGGCACTCCAAATCTACATATGATTTTGATTCAGCATGAATTCCATGATAACTCGGTGTGTTGCCTTCTTGGTGGGGATTCCTTCCACCCACTTAGTGAAATAATCAATGGCTACAAGAATCCATTTATGACCAACACTGGAAGGATCGTAAATTTTTCCAATGAAATCCATTCCACATTGCTTAAATGGGACTTCAAATGACACAGGATGCAAAGGAAGGGATCCTAAAGCTTTCATTCTTCCAGAAAAAATGCTAGCAACTTTCACATTTCCTAACCAGTAGATTTGTATCCTTGAAGAGAGTTGGCCACCAATAACCAGCCCTAAAGATTTTATGTGATGTAAGCTCTTGTAGCAAAATTTCCCCCACAAACTCCTCCATGGAGATCAGCAATTACCTTTGGGGCTTCATCCTCAGCAATGCATGTTAAGAGCACTCCCTCTAGGTTCTTCCAAGTTAACCCAAAATCAGTAATGACATATTTTTGAGAGGATGACTTAAGAGCTCTTTTCTTATTTTTACTCAAATTTTTAGGGCAGCATAGATGTCTGAGATAAAATATTATATCCTTGTACCATTCAGAGTTTACCATATTTTCAAGTACATCCACCCTTTCTCCTTCTACTTCATTCACTCTCAATAGTTTTCAAGTTTCTCTCAGCCATAAGCTTAGCTAGGCCCAAACCTCTTACCAATTTCATGGTTTGGATATCCATGTCATATTCCTTCAACTTGTTTACTCATCTGCATCTTTTTGCTTGAGACATCCATCTCTAATAGCATGTCTTTCATCATAGTGTGGGGAACATAAGCAAAAACTTTAGAGCTCAAGATGTAGGGTCTGAAAACCTTTGTTGCTTTCACCAAGGAAAATTCTTTCATTCTCCATGATGGTGTACTTCAACTCAGCTCCCTAAAATGCCTTATTAAAAATGCGATTGGTCTCTCAGCGCCTTCATCATCCTTCTACAACAAAATAGATGCAATGGTGTTTTCTAAAGAAAAAGAAAAAAATTGAAAAGGCTTTTTGTAATTTTGAGCTGCCAAACAGGTGTATGTTTTGATGCTTCTTTGATCCCATTGAAATATTGAATGGAAGTTTCTTCCCATTTGTATAACTTGGTCCTTTTCTAGCATGTTAGTAATGGGGATGGTCAGCTCAGCAAAGTTAGACATAAATCTTCTGATAAAGTTTATTTGTCCAAAGAATGACTGAACTCCCTTCTTAGTTCTCGGAATTAGAACCTTATTGAAGGCTTCCACTCTCTTTAGATCTATCATGACCCCTTCCTTTGATACAATGTGACCAATCAGCTTCACCTTTTTTCACTCCAAAGTGGAACTTCTTGGGATTCAATGATATGTCATACTCTCTACACCTTATCATCATTCTCTCCAAGTGTTGCAAGTGATCATTTCTATTTCTGAAAAACACAGATACATCATCTTGATAAACAGCGATGAAATCACTAATATAACCAGGAAATGCTACATCCATTTCTCTTTGGAAAGTTGCTCCAGCATTCATTAAGCCAAAAGGCATCCTGACATAAACATAATTTCCCCAAGGAGTGGTAAATGCATTCTTTATTCTTTCTGACTCCTTCACAACAACTTGATTTTAGCCAGAGAAACAATCTAGAGTGGATAACAATTCAATACCAGTTACCAATTGTTGCATATTCTCCATGTTTGTTTGGCAGAGGTTAATTATCTTTCAATGATGATTTATTCAAGTTCCTGAAGTCTACGCACATTTTTCTGACAGGCACTAGGTTTACAACACAAGATGAGTACCTTGTGGGCTGAATGATCCCTCCATCCCTCAACTTCTTCATTTCTTCTTGCATCTTCAAAGAAAGGAGTGGATTGAGGCCTCTTTTTTTCTTGAAAGGTTTGGCATTAGATTTAAGATGAATTTCATGTTGGAAAAAATCTTCCATGTATGGCTTCAACTCAGAGTAAGACCAAGCTAGGCAGTCTTGATATTTCTTCAACAATTGAACATAGGACTACTTCTCTTCCTTACTATGATTTCTTCCTAACCAAATTTTTACGTGGTTTTTCCTTTGTGCCCAAGCCATTCTCTTCCACATCCATTGAAACCAACATACTCCTTTTAATAATGTAATCAACATTATCAAAGTTTGATTCAAGAGCCACCAAACCTCTGGGAATCGTGTTTATCTTTAGCTAAATGATGTCTTTGCCAAATAAAGTTTCCTTTCCTTCAACAGCACACACCATTGGTTCCCAATATATATTTTGGTCAGCAAACTTTCCTCAGTTCTATAAAAACCATTTCACATGGGCATCATCATCAAACACTTGCATAATTTTTAACATTGTCAGGGACAGCTGGCCTTGTTAGTATTTCAACATCATACTCATAAAATGGAGGACACTGTACAATTCCCAAATCTAGATCCTAGCACTTATAACTTGTCTGTAATAGCATTAAACTTTCTATCATGGTGCACAATATTAAAAGAGTCAAACATTTCAATCAAATCATAGACTTCATGCTTGTATTGTTTCATTCTCTGATTTTTAGTAGCATATAGTTTTCTAATTTTCTTGACAATCAGTTTTGAATCTCCTTTGACAATGATATCCTTTATACCATATTTCTAAATAATTTTCAAACCTAATAACAATGCTTCATATTTATCAATGTTCCAGTTAGTGCATTCAAAGTTGAGTTTGAAATAAAAAACAAACACTTCCTGCGCTGGAGAAATCAGAACAATGTCAGTACCATTTCCAAACTTGGAACATAAGCTCCATCAAATAACAAGGTCTAAGGTAAACCCACTTTTTCAAGACATTTACACTAATCAATCTTGTGATCTTTTTCCATCAGCAAACCCAACAAAAATTATCAGCATCTACATCAGCATACAACACTTCATAAGAAGCATTATTGGGATCTTCAATGAGGTGCAACATCTTCTTCTCTCCATGCAGCTTTACAAGGTTGCCTTCAATTAGAATTGTGGCAAAAGACATATCCATCTGAAAAACTTCCACCAACACTTACAACCCAATTTGCTTCATAACATCATATCCCCATTTGGAAGGACAATCAATAATAACAACATCAAGTTTCAAGTTCTTACCTGGATAAGCTGCAAGTTGATTACCATTCCAAACCTCTTACACACCCTACAACTGGCACCTCTCTAGAATCCATTGTAGTACACTTGCCATAAGTTTCTTTCACTTTAATGTTCAATTCATTCATGAATTCTAGAGGCATAACATTGCATGATGCTCCGGAATCAAACATAAAATTATGCAGCATTTTGTCCTTAATAATCAGTGTTGTAAAAAATGGATCAACATTTAATTCTGACTCAACTAAAGATGTTCCCAAGTAAATTCTTTAGGTGGTTCACCTACCTTCTCTAATGTTGGTGGCTTTTCTAGGTCTGTAATGGTTGGAGGAGGAGTGTTTACTTGGGCACTCCTATCTTCTTCTAACCCCAAATACTCAAAGGCCCTCTTTTTTGTGCTCAGGAATCCTAAGCAGTTCAACAATTAAGACAGAAATCTTAATCTAACTCAAGACTTGGGCAATGTCATAGGAAATGTATTTGGGCAAAGCAATATTTGGAGAAAGGTTGACAAACTCATCAGATGGCACAAGGTTTTTAACATTTTGGGCATGGGTGGGAAAACCAGTTCTATTTGAGACAACAGGGCCTTTGATACATGCATCTTTCTTTGGTGCCTCTTTCAGGAAATTGGTGAGAACTAGGGTCTTTGGTTTGGCTTGAGTCCTCTACCCATTTGATAGCTTTACTTCTTGTGTTATTCTCCTTTTGTTACGCAACAACATACGTTAATTAATAACTGTCATATCCTCTTTTGATGGGATTTCTCCATCATACTTCTTAATCATTAAATCTCCTTATGATACTCAAAATAATTATTAAGAAGTTCAAAAGCTTGTACCATATATATTTCTAAAGTATGAGATGGAGGAAGAAGAGGTACCTGTGTGAATGCAATCAAAAAATATTGCAGCATTTCTTGCACTTATTACTTCAGTTTAAGTTGTCTCCTCCCTGTGAGCTTGTAGAGTAGTCCACAATGCATGCATCATCACCAGATGTCATCACCATCATCAGCCTCTTCAAATTGTCCGATCTAATTCACATAGACGAGCTGGGGTAAGAAACATTTTTCACACCAATCTATTTTATTTCTCTCTTCAACAAGAACAACTCTGATCATTTAGAGGATCATGCACTACTCTAATTTCCCTAGCTTGGGGTTGTCTACGCTCCCATGTGTTCCTTTACCTCTGTCATCATATCTCTTGATCAATTCTGGGATAATTGATCAAATATTTCTTGTCCTTTTTTCGTATGCTAACCTTGGAGAACATTATCTAATTCCTTTCTCTTCCATAGCTAGCTTGTAAGAGATTTCTTTGACAACTCAAGCCAAATTCTTTACAACTTCCTCAAGATCCATACCCCTTAGCTTGATTGAGGCTTCTCTAGGGTTGATAAGTTTGACACCCTGCCTCTTAGGAGGTTTTCCAACTACTTTAATGTTTGTCGTCAATTTGCAAAGCCATGGTAAAGGCCTACCTTAGAGTTCTAGGGTTCTTATCCCTAAAATATTCAACAAGTTTCTTATTAAATGCATCTGAATACTTTATCAGACATGATTCATCACATGGTCTCAAATTAAAAGGAAATGTTCTCAATGTTTTGTTAAATCTTGTATTGAAATCATGCACTGATTCATTAGGATTCTTCATAATATTTTACAACTCTGAAAAAATAAACCTAGGGTGTTTCTATCACCATACTACATTCTAAAAGCATTTTTCATTTTCTGTCTAAAAATCAATTGAATTATCTAACAAAGATTTATACTAGTCCCTTGCATCTTCTTCTAGAGTATGGATAACAACTTAATGTATACATCCTCAAATTCTATTTCGAAGTCCTCCATCATATTGAAAAATATTTTCAAGTGCTAATAACCATTATTTCATTATTTCCTTGAAACTTAGGCAATTTGTTTCTTACATCTTGCAGCACAAGCATTTGGATATCCAGCCATACCTCTAAAACTCATGGGACCAAAAGTATTAACAACAAATGGAGGTCTGAGTGGAGGCTGAGTAATATTATTTTGAGGAGGTGATCTTACAGGAGAGACATAATGATGAGGAGTGAGGGGTATGTGTGGTACAAGGATGCAATTTTTAGAATGATTGCCCTCTAAAGGCTTTGTCTCTTTGGAAAACTATATTAGATTTTGAAAATACAAGGTATATTGAGAAGCAAATGTTTTCAATACAAATGAAGGATCCTCTCCAGATGGAGAATTCAATTCAATAGAGAGACTACCTTATTTCGATTCACTTGAGGAAGTATTGCAATCTTCAATCACATGCTGATCAGTTTTACCAATGGAGATCTCTTTTTCTTGATGCTTGATCTCCAACAACCTTCCAAATTCTTCTTCCTTCTGAATTAGACTTTCTCCAGCTCTTGAAACAACTTTTTAGTAGGGTCCTTGGTAAAAGAAATATCTCTTTTCCTTCTAGCTTTGCAAGATTAATGAAAAATATTACTCGATATATTTTAAGACCACTGTATTTATTGAGAATTTAACATCATGGAGTCACCACTAAGGAATTTTTCCACCTTAGTTTTCTAAATAACTATGCAAGACCCTATCAAATGTATGTCAATACCAGATTCATGAAAATCTTCATACAATATTTTCTCTTCCTCCTCTACCCAAATTTTGTAAGAATGAGACACACCTTAGTGAATAACTGTATAAGCCTGGAAATATTACACACGAGAACTTACAACTTTGAACACTTCTTACAGATCCGGAATAGATAATGGATATTTCAGCAATGTATTAGCACACAGCATATTGTAAAATTATTAACAAGGATTTGTTGTATAACACCTTTGTTTAAAATACTTTCAAAGATTCCATGACAATGAAATGCCACTGTGTGTTGATTGGGGCAAATGGAGATGAACTGGCAACAATCAACAATCTTTCCAGACAACGTAAATGATTCAATCGGCAAACGGTGCCACTAGTTTTGGTTCCAATTCTTCCCCTTTTTTGACTGAGCAAGCATCATATATTTGACCTGGGATCTTACGAAAGATAGATTCATGATTGTGTCCTTTTGTAGCGGGGGATGAATCTAACTAGCCTTTTATTTTATATAATCACTCATATTTGTGGAGAGATGATATCAACCTTCAAAAGGATTCGACCTGTCCTCAGTACTTTAGGTTGTGCCTCTTCAACAAAGGGGTTGAGAAATACCCTTAGTGTAACCTCTGTTTTGATGAAGCAGATGAGATTATCCTTCTTTTGCACAAATTTTATGAAGAAAACCTTGGGACAATACGGTCATACTCCATTATTTAGCTCGTAAGAGTGTTCACTTCTAAACGATGGGAGATGCTTTTCAACACAGGCTAAGGTTACTGAAGACAATTAGAAATCTTGATTGTTCTAATAACATCTTTAGTAATAGATTTTTGTTCCTTTGTGAATATCATAGTGCAACTAGGGGTATTTAGGATTTATTCATGGTTTTTGAATGATTTTGGTGGAGATTAATTAGGATAAATTTGATTATAATAACCATATCTCATCTCCCCCCCCCCTGTCCAACTTCACAACATGGACACTCAACAATAGAAAGCTTCACAATAGTTAGAATTTTTTTCCCTTTCAACTAGAAGGTGGCTTCAATGGAGTCCCAGATCAGCACATTTCACACAGTCTTTTAGAATCTAGCACGACGGTTGAGTTAGAAGATCAATTAACAAACCCAAAAAAATCTCTAATCAATCACACTGTGCCAAGGTACACCCAAAGACTTACATATAATATTTATAAATAAATGAAAATGGAGTGGGTTTTTAACAAATTTGTTTATCTTCATCACAAGATGAAGGCTCTTCCTGAAAGATTGCAAAATGCCCAACAAATTGTTCAAAGTTGATGAGAGGTCCGGTATTGTGATTTTTCACAAATATTTTCAATGTAATATTATTGCGATAGAAATGAGGACACTATTTGTAGACATTCGGAAACAAATCATAAACACAATTTCTATAATGACAACCACATAAAATGTCAAAATTCTTAGATTCATCAGCATGGGAAGCTTCCAAGAAATCTCCTTGCTCGTTAATGGCTAATACATCGTAACAACCACTTGACATGATAAAAATCTAACACCAAAAGATTAACAAGTTAGCGCGCTGGGGGTCTCTTAGAAGATGGCTTTCCCCTTCTCAAATGTTTTCTTCTTAATAATTCAACAAAACCCCCAACCATTTTGCAAGAGTGTTCTCATTGCATGTTAGACATTTTTCTCACTCATTTCCCCCAAAAGAGAAGAATATTTCGAGGGACCTTTTCTTGTTCCAATTTTCCTCAGAAAGTAAAACATTTAAAAAAAATTCAACATCCAAAATTTGTCAGGTGGGGCCGTGGTTGAATTGTTCACATTTCTTGGGCCCTCCATTAATGCTAGGATGCCCAGCCACAACACCTTTTGGCAATCCTTAATCTTATAATTGCTTGTCATTATATCCCCTTTTTTATTAACTATTTTTCTATATGCTCTGCATAGCTAGATCTGATAGGCAATCCTTTTGCTCTCAAGGCAACACCTTTTCCATCCTTTTTCCCTCTTTTTCTTTTGTTCTTCCTTCCTCTGCAATTCTACCCGCCATCCCATCTTCTCTTGTAGTTCACATTTTTTTTCAATGCCGAGTAACTCCAACTTCAAAATATTGACCTTTGAAATCCTTGGACTCATATTAAAGGAAGTTTTGAATCCAGTCAATGGCACTGTTGTAGGACAGAGAACGACAAGGAATTTCACAAAAATTATAAAACACAGTGCGTTACTCTCATCTCCAGAGTCTTGGAGTAAAAAGTGGGGAAAAACAGACACAATGCACAGCAAGCATTGATTCTTTCCTCCGATTTCTTCTTTTATATATCATATCCATCCACGTGTTTCCTCCTTGGTGAAACTATAAATTATAAGTATAGGCAACAATTTTTCCAATTCATCACTGGCCTTCCCACGTTCCCGTGGGCCCAAGAAAAACACCTTTGGCCTGTGAAAGTAATCTTAAAAAAGGATCCAACAGAAGCCTCCACGTATGGCCTTGGCACACCGTTAGTTATGGTTCCCCAAATCATATACCCCAAACAAGCAGGGCTCGCCACGTGTCTCAGTCCTGTCAGAGTTTTTAATTTAAAATTGAAGGATCAGTGGAAAGGTTTTCAATTCATGGTGTCTGGGTCTGAGAAGTTTTCCTTTGCCATTGAAAGTTCCGTAAGGGCAGAGTGAGCGGCAAGCCTCCAAGTGTCCTCCTGGTACTTTCGTAAATAAACTTAGGGTCGTCCCAAATAGGCGGGTCCTCCCCACCTGTCCTAGGCCTTTAGAAAGTTGCTTGAAAATTTATAAGATGGAAGACTTGGTGAAAGCCTCCACGTGTCTTCATGCACAACTTTGGGGGGAGATGGTGCCAAAGAATCAGAGACCCTAAACAACACGCTCACCACGGGTTCCCCCCAGGCCTTAGAAATTGCTTTGAAAATTTTAGTATCGACTGGAGCCGGCGAGCCTCCCACATGTATCCCTGTCACATTTTCAGGTGACCCTAGGTGGATCCTCAAATGAGCATTTTTTGTTCCTCCACATGGTCCCAATGTCACCAAACTGTACACTGGCAATGAAAATTTGTCTAAGTCTGGGAGGCAGCGGAAAATCCTTCCCCCCTCACATGTCTCCCCGGCACACCTCCAAGCCAACCAAAAGGTGAAATTTTTTTAGAGACCATCACCCTCCACTAAAAAGGACCACATTTCCACTGATGCTGAGATGTAAAATTTTTTGACGAAAAATACAACCCCCGCCAAACCGTAAATGTAGAAAATCCACCATTTAGCCCATAAATGAATCTTCTTCTTCAAGGAAAGTATGAGTTGGAAATGTTATGAGTCCCCAAGATATGATCCACCGAAGCCACATCTAATCACGTTCATAATAGTGGGATAAACATATAGGGAAAACAAAACGTGATTGTGGGAAAACAGAGAAAAGGAAAAACTTCCGAGTTTTTACAACACGCCCAAGTTTACATACTCTTTCACGTCACCCTACGGACAAGCGGAAGAAAAACCAAATTCTAGACTTTTAATGATCCTCAACCAATGAAGGGGACTGATCAGGTAACCAAATGATGACAGTTTGTATGCATCATACGGGGGGAATAGAGAGATACAGAGCTACAACTGATGAACTTAATTACAAACTAGGTTGTACTATTTTTGAAGCACCAAATAACAACCAGCAAATAAAGAAGCTTTGATGTTGCAATCTCCTAGAAGAATCAATGCACTCCCTAGGTCTGTTTTGTGCATGTTTTGAATAGGAAGGAAGGGTGAATTAAATATTAATCAGTGTTGGGAAATGAGATCTACGTTAATCAATGCCAAGAAGAACATTTTCTCCCCGTCTCCCACCCATTTGTCACCTACTATCTCGCCCGATTTTGATTTGAATGCCTAGCTGTGCTGATATCTACTCTCTGACCACCGCCTGCACATGCCCTCAGTATCTTTGTATCAAAGATATGACGTCAGAATGCAGCCCTGGTAGCACGTAAGGCACTGGCCGCGTGAATTTTTTTTTTTTTTTGGGGGCTGAATGAGGCACAAACTATTAATATTTTTTGTTCTGCCAAGTGTCATCGTGTTTTTTGTGAGATTTTGTCCCTATTGGTGCCACTTGCTAGTTGCAGATTTGTGATCGCAACAAGCTGAAAAATGACTCGAGCAGGAGAGGGTTCAAGGAAGTTCTTAGAGAAAGGCACTAATAGAGCATGGAAGGCATAGATTAATGCATGGCATGACGCACTGCAGTTAAAAAAGGAAAAATTGAGCACGAGAAGCATGGTCCTGGAAACTATCACAAAGTATGCCAGGCGCAGAAGGGCCAGGGACTTAGCTTTTTAAAGCAATTGTTAGATTTTGTGCAGGGAGAAAAGTTGCTCCGGAATAAAGAAGAATCGCCACCTGGGCCAAGAATACTACACCAAGGAATTGTCCAACTGAACCTGACGTGTGCAACCTCAATGATTAGATTCAGACCAGATATTTACAGTTAATCCAAATAGCTAGGGAGCGTTCTTTTGAGTACAAGGTAGGGAAATAATTTGGGATCTATGATCAGATTAGGTTTGGAGGGGTTGAATTTCTATCATTTGAGTATCTGGTCTGAACTTACCCTTTTTGAATTTTAGTGTGCTACTAAAACTATGGTAAATTAATATACTGGAGATATTTTATACATCTTTTTATGGGTTAACCCTCATGTTAGTGGTTTGCGTGACTTTGGATCTAGTTCCTGTGCTTCATACAATGTTTTATTTCCTTTTTGATGCATTGATGTGTTATATCGATTGGGTGAGTTCTTCTTCCGTTTTAAGGGATATGCATTTACTTTTGCTTCTATGAAATTCCGCCATAATGTGTAAAATCTCTTGGCGAAATCCGCACATACTTAGGGTCTTAGCCCCTGGGCACAAGCGGGACACGACGGCGCTAGGTGAGAGGTCAACGCTTTGGGTTAGAACCAGGTATTGAGGGTAAAACAAATGACTACATCTTGGTTCCCTTTGTCAGAACTCTTTGTGAAGCGATTGGGAAGTATGTGAGGATCGAGTACTTTCACCTTGGATAGTCCGAAGGTGGCTCCAAACACAGAGGAACAAATGATTCGCTTAGGAGGGCATCAAACTAGGAAAACCCTAATTTTGATGCACGTATGGGTAGAGGATCGAAAATGCCGGGAAAGTTGGGTTCATGGATGGGGCCTAAAACCCAAACACTGAGAAGGTGTTTCAATGTAAAGTTAAAAAATGAGCCTCATCTTCATTGATGCCTATGGGAGCCATGTGTCAAGCCTCAATTACATGCACGCCGGAGGGCCTTGGAGTGATTTTTTGCCCAAATGGAAAATGCAGGCTGGCAGGCCCGAAGATGATTTTTTGCCAAAAGTGAATTGTGGGGCTGCGGGGCATTTTATGAATTTTGTATTTTTGGTGCCAAAAGGCACAAAGTGATATTCAGGCCCGCAGACTGGCTTTACTAACTAGCTTTCACCATTTTTTTACGAACCTAACTCGAAACATTCAAATAGACATATCTTTCGACCCAATGCCCAAAACCCAATAAATTTTATACTGTTGGAAAAATCTTGACCTCTTCTATGCCATGGAAACATAAAATATCATTTTTAGTAGGTGTTGGTGGGTGAAAATGGGCAAACGTCTTTTAAGCCATCATTACGGGATATGATTGTTTCAACAACCCAGATTTGATTTGATTCGCTATTCTTCCTTCTCCAATGAGACAAAGTAGACATGGAGAGGCAAATTCGATAGATTATAGGCGGATTTGCAGGGCATTATTGGTGGGTGGTTGAATTCTCAAAATAGGGTCTTTTTTCCTACTTTCTCTCTATTTTTTCATCGTTCTAAACTTCTATATATTGTAACACTTCTCATTTGAGAAGGAGAGACATTTTAGGCATAGGGAAACTCTGTCAAAATTTGTTTCCCAACTCCTTTTGACTAAAAAACCTTCTCCTATACCTAGTAAGCAGATTTGTACTACTGAGAAAAAATGTAATGGTCTATGCACCTTTTAGAGTAATAGTACGTGTTTTTTTGGTGTTTCTTCAACCCTTTGCATTGTTTTGGTATTTCCTCATGCCTCTCCCTTTCAAATTTGTTCCATCTGCATGTATTTCACATTTGCAGGTGCAGGGTGATGTGTTTGATGGAGTTTTGATGATGGATTTAGATTTGGGTTTGAGTCACTTCTGTCTAACATTCCCATCTCCCTTTTCCTCTTTTTCATCCTCCCTCAACAAAGTATCTCACCCCTTTCCTTCTCTGTTGTATCCCACTTTAGTGTATACTTTCTTTCACTCTCTTTTTCTCTCTAGTTCCATGGAATGGCACCACTAGGATAGTTTAGCTTTTCCTACATTCGAATAGCTCATGGTAGGTAGTTTAGGAACAAAAACAAGCTTTCTCTGGAGGATCATCTCAAGTTTGCAAGTCCCGCAGCTTGAGAGATGATCCAATGTTATACAATCACATCGAACACCCTATTTTAACCATTTCAAAATTAGGTCATTCAGGGGTGCTGTGATTCTGCACTAACAGTTGTATCATTGAAACTCACTTCACCTTATTATATACCTTACATTACCTGATTCAATCTGACCTTATACTCACCAAGTTTTAAGCTTGTGTTTGATCCATTTTAAGAGTTCATCGATGCTCTGTTTCCATGACTATAGCTGAGCTCAACCATGAGTGAGAGCCATATCCTTTGAATGTTCTGTCACTGTCTAATATGAAGCTATAATTGTGTCTAATTTTAACTGTATTCAAGTGTCATGATTGTACAATTCAAAATTTTGTGTCACTTTGTTGTATCTACATTTTGCTGTAGATTTTCTGCATGATAGTTGCTCCACTCGGGAACTTTATAAATACCTCAGACCCTTTATTTGTACTTCATAGCATGTGTATGATACTGATTTCAAGCATTACTAATGTAGAGGGTATGTAAAATGAAACTCCATTAGTATATGTTTCTGTTTTTGTTTCATCTCTCTATGGTGGTAATGTTAAACACTACAAATTATATAAAAAACACCAAATATAATTATTAAATTTAGAAATCATTCGGGATCTTGTATTCATCTAGAGATATCTTCTTATACAAATGCTTGATCCTATAATCTAGGTGTCAAGTCTTATCACATATTTTTCCTCATATCTCTCTCCATAAATCTCTCAAGTTTATCCCTAGGATCACACTCCAAAATAGCTACGTGAGTTGTTTATTTAACAACTTCACTCACACTATATTGTTTTTAAGTAATCACACACAATAAAATATTAATAATGTTACAAACAATATATTCGTAACATTCAATTCCCTATTGTTAACATTATTAATTCCTAATATACACTCCCCTAATGTGAACAAGGTAGACAAATGTTTACACATCTCAGCATAATGTCAACCCTTGCGGCACACTTGTAGCTCATGACCTTGTTATAAATGAAGGGAGCAACACTCAACCTTCTATGGTTATACAATAGGTTTACCACCAACCTGGACATGAAGAATTATCTACTCTATTGTTCACCTCATATGGTTTTATGGATCTCCATGAACCATTTTAATATCCATGTCAGCATGTGTTTTTTACTTCCCCACTATATTTTTCATCAGAAGGTTACATATAGGATTTTTTCACACATTACAATAACAGGAATGTATCATATATTTTTATTATCTACCACATAGCTGAAAATACTTGGACACCAAATCAGTACCGGGGCCTTGTCGATGGTTCCTGATGAGAGGTTGGTGATGACCTCCTTCCTTCGTTGCCTCCAGTCTCCATCAGTTCGCTACTTAGTTAACAAACATATATTTTAGGCTCATACTACCATTCTCTCAGGTGCCGGTTTAAACCGATAATGCACCCCCTCACTATGGACGATTCATACAAGTGAAAGTGCATCCAAACAAACGTGAGATAATTTTTTATTATTATTTTTTTAAAGTTGCGAAAAAATGGAAAAATAATATTTTTTTATCTAACAGCAAAAAGAATAGGATCAATGCGTAGAACTTGAAAAAATACACATTTTTAAAAAATGATACCTCAATCCGAGTTATCAACTAAAAGTTATTGTGCTTACAAGTTCTAAATTCAACTTCTTTCCGAACCCTTTCCAAAAATGGCAAAGTTTACTTTTTGTGGTAGCATTTTTTTCATTATGTCCAAAAATGGAAAAAAATAAAATAAAAAACACAGTTTACCAAAACAACGATATAATACACAGGCCGATCAAAGTCATGCCTATGACCTTACTCGGTCCATGCCTAAACCAACCTAACTCGAGCCCTGCCTATTACCTGACTAGATCCCATACCTAAACTAACCTGACTCCATCTGCCTAACTCAACCTAGTTTCTGGTCCCTTATCACAACAAAAAATTAAAAGTCTCATCAAACACCAACAAATCAAGCCTCTCATATATCCATCATATAAATAAATATGTGTGTCTCAATATAATATGCATGAATTCCCATCATGTCTATCTAAATAAAATCATCGGCACGCAAGCTGATACTCAATATAAAATGTCATCGGTATGCAAGACAGTCCTCATATACAAGAGAATAATAAAATAATACAAAATCTCTTCAGCACACAGGCCAGTATATGCTCAAAATATACAAAATTATCATACTCCTCACTCTCTTCAGCACATAGGTGGGTATGTGATCAAAAATATAACAATCTCTCATCACGCACACTAGTATCTATCAAAAACTCAACACTATGTCAAAAATCGGGAGCCATATATCAGGAATCCTCTCGGCGGACATCCTCCATATCGGTATCTCATGTCCTCTCAGCCTCCTTGGCCCCTATTTTGTGACATGCTAGCATCTCCCCACCCATCATAGGTGGTGCCTAGGTCCCTGATGGTTCATCACCTGGATCTAGTCTCCATGAGTTAGTAGCCTCTCCCGTAATCCTATCTCAGATCTCGATGGTCCCCTGTGCTCTCTACACTATGAGTGCGGGATCTCGTCCTCTCACTCAAGGTCTATTGTGCCCTGTACTCTCCATAGGATATAAATTCTATCCTGGCTGCCATCAACTGGTCCTGGTAGTATCTCACCTCAACTAGGGCATCCCGTAACCTAGATATGGGCATGGTCTGTGGTGGTCCCATAGGCCATGGCCCCTGTACCTGTCCTGCGGGACCCTGTCCCAGTGCCTGTGGTGGTGTCATCGGCCCCTACCCCTATGTTTGTATCTAGTCCTGTAAGGACCCAATCTATGCATGTGCTATGGCCAGCTGACCCTGTAACCCTATCACCTGTGCCTGTAGGACAGCCACCCAACCATCATCTCCATCTCTATCTCCATCCCCACCCTGGGCCATCTAAACCTGAAGACTAACCACCTGTGCATGTAACCCAGCCATCTCCACCTCTGAGCTGGTAAGTTGTGTCTACACCATACCTAACTGGGTAATCAGATTCACCACCTGCCCCTGTAGAGAATCCCTCTACACCGTGATGGTAGCTAGATCCACCTACCCCGGCTAGGGTGGTACTACTCGTAAATGAGCCACCCACACTTTCTATATCTGTATGTGACACCCAGCATCATCAATCCGTCGGTCTACTGACTACTCCTCCTACCTTGTGGGCACTGTCAGCTATGGTAGAGGTAAGGGCCTCTCCATGTCATCTCTCCTATACTGGCGGGAAGGACATAGGTATGTCTTGTAGTAGCTGAAATTACCACCTAACTCTGTCAATAGGGATCATCTCGTGCTCCCCTGCATGATGACCTTGTATCCATCTCAATAGCTGGAGAACACTAGCTCTTCACGTATATGCATGTATGATGGGAAGCCCACATATGGCCTCCATATGATGTCCACACTAGAAAACCCCTCCAATAAAACATCAAAAATAGGCCACATCATGTGTAGGCTTCTATAATCTCCACTCTCCAATAGCCGGCACCCATCACCTATACCCCACTTGTACAAAGCCTGGCGGAAAGGCATCGGCCCGGGGCATACCCACTGGATGCACAGACAATGTGCTCATATGCCCAGCAATGAAGTAGAAAGGTACAACATAAGTTGAACCTGCGTAGACGTCCATACACCCACAACTCTCTATATAGATGCACCAGGAATGTTGGCACCCAGGCAAAGCAGGTTTGGTCTATCATCATGTCATGTAATACCCCCATCAACAATCAGGGAAACCACCCACCCTCTGCATCTAGTAGTGTAAAGCACCACACTACCTCCCTCAATAGAACTACTAGCCTCATCTCCTCTAGACGGGCTAGGTACATCTCTCCATAGTGCACACTAGCACTATGGAATGTCAGCTCAACCATCCACTCTCCAAAAACCATCAGCATCAAATCCTCTGAGGCCTCAGAGGAGATTGAATATACCTATGTACCCAATATGGGTAGCCGTAAAATCCTAAACACGTCCTCCAGGGTGACCGTAATCTCACCTGTCGATAGGTGGAATGTGTTGGTTGTGTAATCCCATCTATCGATGAGAGTAACCATCAAACTTGGCTATCGGATTATATTCCAGTAATGTCAGACCCCACTCAGGCCTACCTCCTCTAGATTGCCACAACTCCTCAAGGGTTAATACACCACGAACTATCACAAGTAGGGGTGGAACCCTGTCCTACATGCATAGATAATCTCTCCCTACATCCAAGACAAACAACCAATTAATCTACATTTATCATACCCATACTCACCCACTATCTTTTCCCACACCATATTTTACCCCTACCCATCTCAACAACCCAACCTGTGGCACTTTGGCCCGTGCTCCCCAAAACTTGACCAGTTCCGGTTCTCTCTAACCAACCCCGGTCACCCTAAACTGGCATCGGTCACCTGTTTCGTGACCGATACCAGTTTAACCCAACTGACATCGGCTCAACCCGACCAACGTTGGTCACTGTTGTGTCAAAAACCCATGACCCCTAAACCTCCCTTCTCAAAATTTACCTCTTCTGACATTTCTACCCACCCAATCTTACTTACAAACTCCCCTACACCTCATCTAGAATCATATTCTCCCACTTATCTCTCTCACCACTCCTATTTTTCCAATTTACCCTCCCATTTCCAAATTTATTTTCCCCCACCCAAAAAAAAACAAAAACCTAATTTGAAAAATCACCTAATCTATCTAACAAAATACAAACAAGAGTTAGACACTTACCTCATCATGTTTTCGTCATTGTGGTGGCATGTCTAGTTGCTGCACTGATGGCCCGCCTGATCCCTCTTCGGCCTCTACCATCACCAAATTTCTACTCGCGACTCCAACCAATCAAATCACCAACACTGATCCCGTGCACCCGCCTCTCACCAACCACTCACCCATCGTTCGGCTCACCAACTCAACTCTCCATTCTGTCTAGATGCTTTTCACCTTTTTCTCTCTCTCCCTTCATTTTCCCAATTCACAAGAAGACAAATGAATAACAAAAAATGTCAATTTTTTTTTATAATAAACCCAACCTAACTAACACCGGTTTTACTTCACTGGCATTTGTGCCCTACCTTACCATGGTCGGTTACACTCTACTAGTGTTGGTTACCCTTAACTGGCATTGCTCACCCTCTCTTGCACATTTCCCTAAATTTTACCTTATTACCCTACCCATCACTCTTTTTTCCACACCCAACCTTTACCATGACCATTCCCCTCACCCTTTTTCCCTCATCATTTCTTACCTACCCGTGTCCTCCTTTGGGGACTCATTATTTTACCCATACCTCATCCCTACCTGTGCCATGACCTAGCTACTTAGACCTAGAACATCGCTAGTGACCTTTGACACCATGTGTTTGCTATACCTTGTGACACTGTTACCCTGTGTTGATTGACCTAATGACCTTACCTTGCCTCGTGCCATGACCGTTTATCCTAACCACCTACCTTGGTATACTGGAACACACCTAAACATTTTTGCACCTGACCTGCGTTGTGCTTCCTGACCATATCCTATACCTTAGATACCGGAATCACTTCAAACCTTGTTTGGATAAACCTATCAACCTTAGATGATGTAGATTTTTCCTACTCTTACGCCTGGTATCTTGCTACAATTTATACATGTGCATGCATTTGACTGTTACTACCTTTGACCCTGACCCATTACCTAGATTACCTGAGTAGACCTTACTCCTTTTTCCCCTGTTACCCACCTTCCTTTTCATCACTTTACCTTTTATCAAACTACTCACTGATTCTACCTTCTACCTCATCATTTCTTTGTTTGAGGGGGATCACCTCCATCCACACATGTGGCAACCACATCTTAATTTTTTTAGCGTCACTTACCAATACAAGCTACGCAACAAAAAGGGGCAAAATGTAGACACCAAAATTGGGTCACACTCCCCTTGGTCCCTCGATAAATAAACACTTTCATCACATCCACCTAACCATGGCCCCCTTCACCTCACTATAATATTAATTTAATTAAATTAATTCAGTATCCTCACAATATTTATTATTTAAATATCCTCATTGGGATAATGCCCACATATCCACCTCACCTAGACACCTCATCAAGCCACCTCACCCTAAGACCTATTCTTAGTAAGTTGCCATAACTAAGACTTACCCAAACTCTAAAAATCAATTCCTACATTCCCTCTAACCATATTCCCATAGGGCTTAAAATAAGCTTCTAGTCTTATCCGCATGTGAATGAAACGAGATCCCAAAAAATCAACAGGATATGCCCAATTTAGTAAACCTAGGAAATCCCACCCTAACTAATGCCGATTACCATTAACCACCACTGGTTAAGCTAGAACTACCGTCAGTCACCTTTAACCCCCAAAACAACCTTATTTTGAGGTTGGAAAAAGTGGGCAGATTCCTGATAGATATCACATATTTTGAGAACAAGTTTCCGCAAGAACACGCATGCAAGGAAGGAGATCAAGCATTTTCTCTTACACAGACATCCAGCATTCATACAGCAACCACCCAGTATATATTTGATCCAATCAGGAAAGAAGGAGAGCACATGCAGCCCATGCAAGATCTCCCCAATGTTTAGTGATCCTGCAGCATTCAACCTCTTATCAACACCTTTATTCCTCACTCACAGACGTCCAGAACCATATTCCAAGTAAGTGAAACATTTTACTCCTCCAGTTCATTCATTTAATCATTGTATCTTCATTCTTTGTTCTTCTAGCCACCCATTGACCTCCTTTAATACTCTCCCCTCCATATCCCCATTAAACCCTCACCAAATCCCATCCAAATAGCTTAATACCTCATTTCAAACAGCCTAGTCTTTGTGCAATCATAAGGGAGATCTAAAGCTCATTCTGGGACATTCCTAGTATTCCACAGTAACCGGCACCAGTTTTCCCAAACCATCATTGGTCACCCTTAACTGGCATTGGTCACTGTATTTACCAATATAGCCCAGAATAGTAACCTACCTAAGACCTTTATCAGACATGCAGAGACCCAAAACTAGTTACTTGACCTTCATCTCTTATTTTAACCTAGCCTATTAGATTAGATCTTTCTTATTTTGTTTTGAATGAGATACCTAAATCATTTTAACTACAATAGGATTTACTACTTCGTTACCAGCATTAAATTGTTTTAAACAGTGGACTTACAGCTATCTAGGAAGTATCAAACTTCCTAGGTCTAGCACACGTTATGTAGTTCACTACACATATTGTTTAACTTTTATTTGGTGGTCTTGTGTTCTATTTCAGGTAGTTCCTCCCAGCTAAAAGGAAGCTCTCACAATCAGTTGTGGATTCAGAAGTCATACGCGCGCAACAACCTATCAACCATCATTTCAACAGGTATTCCTCCTACACCCATTACCCTATATGTTTCGTCACTTTCAAAGAGACGTCTAAGAATCAAGTGAAACGGACTCAACTTGTCCATTTCCTTAGGGATTGTAATTAGAAGCATATGTCAAATTAATTCCATACCCCTTGCACATTGCCGCTAGAGGTTTGGCTCTAAAACTCATGGCATTATCAGTAATAATCTTAACTGGCACTCCAAATCTACATATGATTTGATTCAGCATGAATTCCATGATAACTCGGTGTGTTGCCTTCTTGGTGGGGATTCCTTCCACCCACTTAGTGAAATAATCAATGGCTACAAGAATCCATTTATGACCAACACTGGAAGGATCGTAAATTTTTCCAATGAAATCCATTCCACATTGCTTAAATGGGACTTCAAATGACACAGGATGCACAGGAAGGGATCCTAAAGCTTTCATTCTTCCAGAAAAATGCTAGCAACTTTCACATTTCCTAACCAGTAGATTTGTATCCTTGAAGAGAGTTGGCCACCAATAACCAGCCCTAAAGATTTTATGTGATGTAACTCTTGTAGCAAAATTTCCCCCACAAACTCCTCCATGGAGATCAGCAATTACCTTTGGGGCTTCATCCTCAGCAATGCATGTTAAGAGCACTCCCTCTAGGTTCTTCCAAGTTAACCCAAAATCAGTAATGACATATTTTTGAGAGGCTGACTTAAGAGCTCTTTTCTTATTTTTACTCAAATTTTTAGGGCAGCATAGATGTCTGAGATAAAATATTATATCCTTGTACCATTCAGAGTTTACCATATTTTCAAGTACATCCACCCTTTCTCCTTCTACTTCATTCACCTCAATAGTTTTCAAGTTTCTCTCAGCCATAAGCTTAGCTAGGCCCAAACCTCTTACCAATTTCATGGTTTGGATATCCATGTCATATTCCTTCAACTTGTTTACTCATCTGCATCTTTTGCTTGAGACATCCATCTCTAATAGCATGTCTTTCATCATAGTGTGGGGAACATAAGCAAAAACTTTAGAGCTCAAGATGTAGGGTCTGAAAACCTTTGTTGCTTTCACCAAGGAAAATTCTTTCTTCTCCATGATGGTGTACTTCAACTCAGCTCCCTAAAATGCCTTATTAAAAATGCGATTGGTCTCTCAGCGCCTTCATCATCCTTCTACAACAAAATAGATGCAATGGTGTTTTCTAAAGAAAAAGAAAAAAATTGAAAAGGCTTTTTGTAATTTTGAGCTGCCAAACAGGTGTATGTTTTGATGCTTCTTTGATCCCATTGAAATATTGAATGGAAGTTTCTTCCCATTTGATAACTTGGTCCTTTTCTAGCATGTTAGTAATGGGGATGGTCAGCTCAGCAAAGTTAGACATAAATCTTCTGATAAAGTTTATTTGTCCAAAGAATGACTGAACTCCCTTCTTAGTTCTCGGAATTAGAACCTTATTGAAGGCTTCCACTCTCTTTAGATCTATCATGACCCCTTCCTTTGATACAATGTGACCAATCAGCTTCACCTTTTTCACTCCAAAGTGGAACTTCTTGGGATTCAATGATATGTCATACTCTCTACACCTTATCATCATTCTCTCCAAGTGTTGCAAGTGATCATTTCTATTTCTGAAAAACACAGATACATCATCTTGATAAACAGCGATGAAATCACTAATATAACCAGGAAATGCTACATCCATTTCTCTTTGGAAAGTTGCTCCAGCATTCATTAAGCCAAAAGGCATCCTGACATAAACATAATTTCCCCAAGGAGTGGTAAATGCATTCTTTATTCTTTCTGACTCCTTCACAACAACTTGATTTTAGCCAGAGAAACAATCTAGAGTGGATAACAATTCAATACCAGTTACCAATTGTTGCATATTCTCCATGTTTGTTTGGCAGAGGTTAATTATCTTTCAATGATGATTTATTCAAGTTCCTGAAGTCTACGCACATTTTTCTGACAGGCACTAGGTTTACAACACAAGATGAGTACCTTGTGGGCTGAATGATCCCTCCATCCCTCAACTTCTTCATTTCTTCTTGCATCTTCAAAGAAAGGAGCGGATTGAGGCCTCTTTTTTTCTTGAAAGGTTTGGCATTAGATTTAAGATGAATTTCATGTTGGAAAAAATCTTCCATGTATGGCTTCAACTCAGAGTAAGACCAAGCTAGGCAGTCTTGATATTTCTTCAACAATTGAACATAGGACTACTTCTCTTCCTTACTATGATTTCTTCCTAACCAAATTTTACGTGGTTTTTCCTTTGTGCCCAAGCCATTCTCTTCCACATCCATTGAAACCAACATACTCCTTTTAATAATGTAATCAACATTATCAAAGTTTGATTCAAGAGCCACCAAACCTCTGGGAATCGTGTTTATCTTTAGCTAAATGATGTCTTTGCCAAATAAAGTTTCCTTTCCTTCAACAGCACACACCATTGGTTCCCAATATATATTTTGGTCAGCAAACTTTCCTCAGTTCTATAAAAACCATTTCACATGGGCATCATCATCAAACACTTGCCAATTTTTAACATTGTCAGGGACAGCTGGCCTTCTTAGTATTTCAACATCATACTCATAAAATGGAGACACTGGACAATTCCCAAATCTAGATCCTAGCACTTATAACTTGTCTGTAATAGCATTAAACTTTCTATCATGGTGCACAATATTAAAAGAGTCAAACATTTCAATCAAATCATAGACTTCATGCTTGTATTGTTTCATTCTCTGATTTTTAGTAGCATATAGTTTTCTAATTTTCTTGACAATCAGTTTTGAATCTCCTTTGACAATGATATCCTTTATACCATATTTCTAAATAATTTTCAAACCTAATAACAATGCTTCATATTTATCAATGTTGTTAGTGCATTCAAAGTTGAGTTTGAAATAAAAAACAAACACTTCCTGCGCTGGAGAAATCAGAACAATGTCAGTACCATTTCCAAACTTGGAACAAGCTCCATCAAATAACAAGGTCTAAGGTAAACCCACTTTTTCAAGACATTTACACTAATCAATCTTGTGATCTTTTCCATCAGCAAACCCAACAAAATTATCAGCATCTACATCAGCATACAACACTTCATAAGAAGCATTATTGGGATCTTCAATGAGGTGCAACATCTTCTTCTCTCCATGCAGCTTTACAAGGTTGCCTTCAATTAGAATTGTGGCAAAAGACATATCCATCTGAAAACTTCCACCAACACTTACAACCCAATTTCTTCATAACATCATACCCCATTTGGAAGGACAATCAATAATAACAACATCAAGTTTCAAGTTCTTACCTGGATAAGCTGCAAGTTGTACCACCAAACCTCTTACACACCCTACAACTGGCACCTCTCTAGAATCCATTGTAGTACACTTGCCATAAGTTTCTTTCACTTTAATGTTCAATTCATTCATGAATTCTAGAGGCATAACATTGCATGATGCTCCGGAATCAAACATAAAATTATGCAGCATTTTGTCCTTAATAATCAGTGTTGTAAAAAATGGATCAACATTTAATTCTGACTCAACTAAAGATGTTCCCAAGTAAACTTTAGGTGGTTCACCTACCTTCTCTAATGTTGGTGGCTTTTCTAGGTCTGTAATGGTTGGAGGAGGAGTGTTTACTTGGGCACTCCTATCTTCTTCTAACCCCAAATACTCAAAGGCCCTCTTTTTTGTGCTCAGGAATCCTAAGCAGTTCAACAATTAAGACAGAAATCTTAATCTAACTCAAGACTTGGGCAATGTCATAGGAAATGTATTTGGGCAAAGCAATATTTGGAGAAAGGTTGACAAACTCATCAGATGGCACAAGGTTTTTAACATTTTGGGCATGGGTGGGAAAACCAGTTCTATTTGAGACAACAGGGCCTTTGATACATGCATCTTTCTTTGGTGCCTCTTTCAGGAAATTGGTGAGAACTAGGGTCTTTGGTTTGGCTTGAGTCCCGGCCCCTTTGACAGCTTTACTTCTTGTGTTATACTCATTTTCTTAGGCAACAACATAATTCATTAACAGTTGTCTATCCTCTTTTGATGGGATTCCTTCATCATAATTCTTAATCACTAGAGCTCCTATGTACTCAAAATCATTATTAGGAAGTTCAAAATCTTGTACCATATCTATTTCTAAAGCATGAGAGGGAGGAAGAAGAGGTACCTGGTGAATGCAATCCCAAAATCTTACAGCAATTCGTGCACTTATTACTTCAATCGAAGTTGTTCCTTCATGTGAGCTTTTAGAGAAGTCCACCATGCATGCATCATCATCAATGTCATCATCATCATCAACTTCTTAAAATTTCCGATCTACTTCACATGACGAGTGGGGTAAGAAGCATTTATCACACCAATCCATTTGATTTGTCTCTTCAACAAGAACAACTCTATCATTTAGAGGATGAGGCACTACTCTATTTTCCCTAGCTTGGGGTTGTCTAGCTCTCATGGTTCCTTTACCTCTGTCATCATATCTCTTATCATTTCTAGGATGATTGATAAATATGTCTTGTCCTTGTTGCCTATGTTGACCTTGAGAACCTTGTCCAATTCCTTTCTCTTCCCTAGCTATCTTGTAAGAGATTTCTTTGACAGCTCCGGCCAAAGTCTTTACAACTTCCTCAAGATCTATAGCCTTGCTTGATTGAGGCTTCTCAGGGTTGATCATTTTAACACCCTCCCTCTTAGGAGGTTTTCCAACTACTTTAATGTTGTTCTCAATTTGCAGAGCCATGGTAAATTCCTGCCTCAAAGTTCCAGGGTTCTTATCCCTCAAATACTAATTAGTTTTCTTATAAAATGCATATGAATACTTTATCAGACATGATTCATCACATGGCCTCAAATTAACAGGAAGTCTTCTCAATGTTTTGTCAAATCTTGTATTGAAATCATGCACTGATTCATTAGGATTATTTTTTATATTTTCAAACTCTAATAAAAGAAGCCTATGGTTTGTTTTATCACCATACTACATTCTAAAATCATTCTTCATCTCTTTCTAGGAGTCAATGGAATTATCTAGTAGATATTTATACCATTCCCTTGCATCTTCTTCTAGAGTATGGATAAACAACTTAATGTATACATCCTCAAATTCTATTTCGAAGTCCTCCATCATATTGAAAAATATTTTCAAGTGCTAATAACCAATTATTTCATTATTTCCTTGAAACTTAGGCAATTTGTTTCTTACATCTTGCAGCACAGCATTTGGATATCCAGCCATACCTCTAAAACTCATGGGACCAAAAGTATTAACAACAAATGGAGGTCTGAGTGGAGGCTGAGTAATATTATTTTGAGGAGGTGATCTTACAGGAGAGACATAATGATGAGGAGTGAGGGGTATGTGTGGTACAAGGATGCAATTTTTAGAATGATTGCCCTCTAAAGGCTTTGTCTCTTGGAAAACTATATTAGATTTTGAAAATACAAGGTATATTGAGAAGCAAATGTTTCAAATACAAATGAAGGATCCTCTCCAGATGGAGAATTCAATTCAATAGAGAGACTACCTTATTTAGATTCACTTGAGGAAGTATTGCAATCTTCAATCACATGCTGATCAGTTTTACCAATGGAGATCTCTTTTCTTGATGCTTGATCTCCAACAACCTTCCAAATTCTTCTTCCTTCTGAATTAGACTTTCCCAGCTCTTGAAACAACTTTTTAGTAGGGTCCTTGGTAAAGAAATATCTTCTTCCTTCTAGCTTTGCAGAGATTAATGAAAAATATTACTCGATATATGTTAAGACACTAGTATTTATTGAGAATTTAAACATCATGGAGTCACCACTAAGGATTTTCACCTTAGTTTTTCTAAATAAACTATGAAAGACCTATCAAATGTATGTCAATACCAGATTCATGAAAATCTTACAATATTTTCTCTTCCTCTACCCAAATTTGTAAATGATGATACAAACCTTAGTGCAATAACTGTATAAGCTGGAAATATTACACAGAGAACTTACAACTTTGAACAATTCTTACAGATCTGAATAGATAATGATATTTCAGCAATGTATTAGCACACAGCATATGTAAAAATTATTACCAAGGTTTGTATGTATACACCTTTGTTTAAATACTTCAAAGATTCCATGACAATGATGCCACTAGTGTTGTTGATGGGCCAAATGGAGATGAACTGGCAACAAATCAACAAATCTTTCCCGACAACGTTAAATGATTCATCGGCAACGGTGCCACTAGTTTTGGTATCCAAATTTCTTCTCCCTTTTGAGCTGAGCAGCATCATAGATTTGACATGGATCTTACAGAAAGATAGATCATGATGTGTGTCATTTTGTAGCTGGGGATGAGATCTAACTAGCCTTTTATCACTCATATTTGTGGAGAGATGGATAGCACCTTCAAAAGGATTCGACCTGTCCTCAGTACTTTAGGTTGTGCCTCTTCAACAAGGGTGAGAATACCCTTAGTGTAACCTCTGTTTGATGAAGCAGATGGAGATATCCTTCTTTTGCACAAATTTTATGAAGAAAACCTTGGGAAAATACGGTCAATACTCCATTATTTAACTCTTAAGAGTTTTCACTTCTAAACGATGGAGATGCTTTCAACACAAGGCTAAGGTTACTGAAGACATTAAGAAATCTTGATTGTTCTACATATTTTAGTAAATAGATTTTGTTCCTTTGTGAATATATAGGGCAAATAGGGGTAGTTTAGGATGGATTCATGGTTTTTGAATGATTTTGGTGGGAGATTAATTAGGATAAATTTGATTATACCATATCTCTGACAAACTTCACAACAATGGACAACTCAACAATAGAAAGCTTCACAATAGTTAAGATGTTCCTTCAACTAGAAGGTGTGCTTCAATGGAGTCCCAGATCAGCACATTTTCACACAGTCTTTTAGAATCTAGCACGAAGGCTTGAGTTAGAAGACTCAATTAAACACCAAAATCTCTTATCAATCACGCCTAAGGTACACCCAAAGACTTACAGATAATATTTATAAATAAATGAAAATGGAGTGGTTTTAAATTTGTTTATCTCATCACAAGATGAAGGCTCTTCCTGAAAGGAAATTGCAAATGCCACTAAATTGTCAAAGTGATGAGATCCTATGTGATTTTCACAAATATTTCAATGTAATATTGCGATAGAAATGAGAGAAACTATTTGTAGACATTCGGAAACAAATCAGACACAAATTTCTATAGATTGAACACAAAATAATGTCAAAATTACTTAGATTCATCAGCATGGGAAAGCTTCCAGAGAAATCTCCTTGCTCGTTAATGGCTATACATCTACAACCAACTTGACATGATAGAAAATCTAACACCAAAAGAATTAACAGGTTATCTCGGATTGGTCTCTTAGGAAGATGGCTTTCTCAAATTTTCTCTTAATAATTCAACCCCCAACCATTTGCAAGAGTGTTCTCATTGCATTTATACATTTTTCTCACTCAATTTTCCCCCCAAAAGAGAAGAATATTCGAGGGACCTTTTCTTGTTACCAATTTTCCTCAGAAAGTAACATTTAAAAAATTCACATCCAAAATTTGTCAGGTGGGCCGATTGTGAATTGATCACATTTCTTGGGCCCTCAATTAATGACTAGGATGCCATGCCACACCTTTTTGGCAATCCTTATAATCATTATAATTCTGTCATGTAATAAATCCCCTTTTTAATAATTTTCTAGATGCTCTGCATAGCTAGATCTGATAGGCAATCCCTTTTTGCTCTCAAGGCAACACCTTTTTCCATCCTTTTCCCTCTTTTTCCTCTGCAATTCTACCCCGCATCCATCTTCTCTTGTAGTTCACATTTTTGCAAGTGCCCGAGTAACTCCAACTTCAAAATATTGACCTTGAAAATCCTTGGACTCATAAATTAAGTTTTGAATCCATTCAATGGCACTTTGTAGACAGAGACGACAAGGAATTTCATCAAAAATGATAAAACACAGTGCGTACTCTCATCTCCAGGAGTCTTGGAGTAAAAATGGTGGGAAAACAGACACAATGCACAGCAATCATTGATTCTTCTCCTTTTCTTCTTTATATCATATCCATCCACGTGTTTCCTTGGTGAAACTATAAAGGAGAAGTATAGGCACAAGTTTCCAAATAATCACGGGCCTTCCACGTTCCCTGGGCCCAAGAAAAACACCTTTTGGCCTTTGAAAAGTATCAGTAAAAAAGGATCCAACAGAAGCCTCCACGTATTGCCTTGGCACACCTTTAGTATGGTCCCCAAAATCATAGACCCCAAACAAGCAGGGCTCGCCACGTGTCTCAGTCTGGCAGAGTTGTTAATAAAATTGAAGGATCAGTGGAAGGTTTCATGTGTCTGGGGTCTGAGATAGTTTTCCTTTGCCATTGAAAAGTCCAAGTAAGGGCAGAGTGAGCGGAAGCCTCCAAGTGTCCTCCTGGTACTTCTTAAAAATAAAACTTAGGGGTCGGTCCCCAAATAGGCATGGTCTCCCCACCTGTCCTAGGCCTTTAGAAAGTTGCTTGAAAATTATAAGTATGGGAAGACTTGGTGAAAGCCTCCACGTGTCTTCATGGCACAACTTTGAGATGGTGCCAAAGAGCAGAGACCCTAAACAAGCACGGGCTCACCACGTGTCCCAGGCCTTAGAAATTGCTTTGAAAATTTTAAGTATAGACTGGAGCCGGCGGAAGCCTCCACATGTATCCCTGTCACAATTTTCAAGGTGGGACCCTGAGGTGGATCCTCAAATGAGCATTTTTCCTCCACATGTCCATGGTCCACCAAAACTGTACCAGCTGCATGAAAAATTTGTCTAAGTCTGGGAAAGGCAGCGGAAATCTCCACATGTCTCCCCGGCACAACTCCAAGGCCAAACCAAAAGGTGAATTTTTAGATGAACATCAACCCTCCACTAAAAAAGGACCACATTTCCACTGATGCTGAGATGTAAATTTGACGGAGAAAAATACACCCGCCAAACCGTAAATGTAGGAAAATCACCATTTGAGCCCATAAATGAATCTTTCTTCAAGGAAAGATGATTTGGAAATGTTATGAGTCCCAAATATGATCCACCGAGCCACATCTAATCACGTTTTCATAAATATTTGGGATAAAAATGATAGGGAAAACAAAACGTGATTGTGGAAAACAGAAGAAAAGGAAAAACTCGAGTTTTACGCCCAAGTTACATACTCTTTCACACGGACAGAGGAAGAAAAACCAAATTCTAGACTTTTAAGTGATCCTCAACCAAGGAAGGGACTGATCATGGTAACCAAAGGGAGGACAGAGTTTTTATGCATCAATACGGGGATATAGAGAAGATGACAGAGCCTACAAACTGAAGAACTTTAAGGACAAATAGGGTGAGACTAATTTGAGCACCAAAAACAACCACCAATAAGAAGCATTTGATGTTTGCAAATCTACCTAAGAATATATCAAATGCACTCCCCTAGGTCTGTTTGGCATGTTGAATAGGGAAGAAGGGTGAATTATATTAAATCAGGTGGTTGGAGAAATGAGATCTACTTATCAATGCTCAGAGAGACATTTTCCCATTTTTCACCTACTAGATCTGCAAAGAATTTGAATTTTAATGCCTAGCATTGTAGCTGATATCAGTAGCTCTCTGACAAGTCCTTGCACATGCCAATCATATCTTTGTATCTAAAGATATGACTATCAGAATATGTCAGAGCCACATGTGCACGTAAGGCACATGGCGCGCGTGAATTGGCTGAAATTATGGCCAACTATGTAAATATTTTTTGTTTCTGCCATGTGTCAGTCATTTTTTTTTGTGAGGATTTTGTGCCCTATTGGTGCACTTTGGCTAGTTGCATGTGTTATACTCAAGCATAGCTGAAAAATGACCTAGCATAGAAGGGTGCAAAGGAAGGTCTGAGAGAAAGGCACATAGAAGAGAACATAGGAAGGCATAGAGTAATGCATGCATGACGCACGCGGGGAAAAGAGGAAAAATAGTGAGCAGAGAATGCATGGTCATGGAAAAACTATCACAAAGTAATAGGCATGGCGCATGAGAGGGCCAGGGACTTAGCTGATTAAAGCAAGTGTGAGATGTGTGTGCAGGGAGAAGAAGTTGCTCAGGAAGAAAGAGAATGCGCAAAAGGGGGGCCAAGGGAAAACTACAACCAAGGAATTGTGCCAACTGAACCTGAGCGTGTGCAACCTTCAATGATGAGATCAGATCCAGAATATGTATACAAGTTAGCCAAATAGCTAGGAGAGTTATTTGGATAACAATTATAATGGGGAAATCATAGTTAGGATCTATGATCAGATTAGTTTGGAGGGGTTGAATGTCTATCATTTGATGTATATGGTCTGAGATGACCCTTTTGAATGTAGTGTGGCTACTAAAAACTCTTTTAAATCAATATACATGGATATATTTTATACATCTTGTTTATGGGTGTAAACCCTCATGTTATTTGGTTTGTCGTGACTTGGATCTAGTTCCTTGTGCTTCATACAATGTTTATTTACCTTTTTTGATGCATTGATGTGTAGATCTATTGGTTATATCTTCTTCCTTTTAAGTAGATGCATTTACTTTTGCTTCTATAAATAATCCTCCATTAATGGTGGAAATCTCTTGCAAATCTCACATAAAGGAGGGTCTTAGCACATGTGCACACCTCAAGTGAGCGCCTAGCGTCTGCTAGGTGATAGGTCAGAGCGCTTTGGGTTAGAAACAGGTATTGAGGGTAAAAACAATGACTACATCTTGGTTCCATTGTCAGAACCTCTTTTGAAGCTATTGTGAGAGAAATATGTAATGATAGAGTACTTCACCTTGGATAGTGTCGAAGCGTGGCTCAAAAACACAGAGGATGAGTTCTCTTAAGGATTTCAAACTAGACCTAATTTTGATGCACGTAAATTGGGTAGAGGATCACCTGTATCATGAGTTATATGAGACCTATTTTTGTTGTTTCCCAGTAGATTTGTATGAATGGATTTCAGCATAGTCATCAAGGTCAAGTTGGTAATATAGACCTCGTGTTTTGACCCAGGAGGAATATCAATGGTTTCATGATGTCGATCTGACCTGGACCTGATTTGTTGATCACTGGTGGAGTAGAGTGCTAACTAGGTATACCTTAGAATACATTATTTCTACGTATTCTTTCCTAGAGATTGCTAAGTTTGAATTCTTGAGGGAGCATATAGGATCACTCATAAGTGTTATTCCACTGGCTATCAAGATCATGGTCATCACTTTGAGTTTGTAAGCCTTTCCCATGGCTATCTAAACTCCTACAAGGTGCGGGACGCGGAAGCTGGCATGGTAGAGGATTGTAGAACTTGAGTGGAAAAGGAGAGAGAGGAGAGGTAGTTCAATTATAATGAATCTCGGGAGAGGGAGTTGGAAAGATAGTGCAAATTTGTAGGAGTGATGGATTTATGGAGATAGACGTTGCGGGAAGGATTTGAAGTTCACGTAGAGGATGTGGAAGATGATTATTCTAAACTACCCCATCTTGGCAAGCGTGGAAGAGAAACCCCCTTGGCTTCTAGAGAGAGTTCATCATATGAAGAAAGGAGGATATCTATAGGCGCGCATCTTAACCCACATGGCAACCTGATTCTTGAACTTATTTTTCTAGTTCCTGAGATAAGTTTTTATAATCCATTAGGTATCAATATTCGTAGTTGAGCGACACCTAGGAGGTATAATTTTTCATTTCGTACATCTATGGTTGCACAATCATTTCTTGTGTTTTAAGGCATATATTCTGGCATGCCATTTTATCAAATTACATGTACACAAAGCTTGGTTATCACGTCTAGGAGTGGCATGGGAAACACATATGAGAGTGGCGTAATATCAAAGTTTTTTGGCACACGCTTTAGCACAACAGTAGGGACACAAGGTGCGACAACTTCAGGACCCTTACCAGCTATGGGAGGTGGATCTGGTGGGTAATGTGGAGTAGGATCTGGTGGACCTAGTGGACCTGGTGGATCTAGAGGATCTGGTGAGTTAGGAGGAATAGGCGCCAGTGGATCTAGTGGATCTAGTGGTGGAGGAAACACCATATGGAATAAATGTTTTGGATCAGGTGGGAAAGGACCTTAATCGACTTAGCAAGTGATCTTTGAAATGTCTTTACATTTTCTAGATTATAAGGGTGTTGAGGATGCTACAAAGCATGTGCATAAATGTGAGTTTATATGGTGAGAGAAGGGTATCACTGCCCCAGAGCACAAGGAAATTCAATTTACAACTACGTTGCAAGGGCACGCGCATAGCTGGTGCCAGAAGTATGACCCTTACCAAACATAAGTGGATTATATCGCGCTACATAATGCCTTCTTAGTAAAATTCCATATTCCTGAGTTTGAACAAAATAGCATTAGCGCATTGAAGGAGATTCAATAAGGTATGGTAGATAGTGTGTAGGAGTATGATGCACACTTTAAGACTTTCTTGTCAAAGTTGTATTATGATATTCATCCCTCTCAGCATGCTCAATGGTTTTTTGGGGGATTGATAACTCCTTTCAAGAGAGAATTTTCCCATAAAACCTTCATATATCCTTGCGAGGCCTTGGAGGATTCCCTATGCACAGAGGCTGTGGGAAGCATGGATACCGGCGTTAGTCCATTTATGGAGGCCCATATTGCTACTATGGCTAAACAGCTAAAGAAACTATCTGTGAATTCATCTTAAGAGACTTACATGGCCTATGGTACACAGATTATGAGGTATAAGGGCATACAAGGGAAATTTTTCCTCGGAGATCAGTGTGTGCCATGTCAATTGAGTGTGAAATTTTCCACGAAGATCATGATGCAAGTATTTTTCCAATGTTATAGCACACAATCCATAAAAATGTGTCTTGTTATTACAATATTTTCTCTTCTACTACTCATGACACAGAGGATTGTAGATTGATTAACCAAATACATGATGTCATTTATATTGGTGTGCACCAGACTAGTGTTGCAAATAGCTCCAAGGATGATGGTCGTTATTATAAAGGGAGTGCGGATGGAAGAAATCATGGAAGATGATTTCATGGAGGATTCAGAGGATGTGGAAATCACAAAGGAGGGAGGAGTGAATTTCCTTGAGGAACTTTTTATAATTGTGGGTCTACAGAATATTGTAAGAGTGAGTGTCTAGAATTGTTGCAATGCTCATGGTGAGGAAAGAAACACAAGTATGAAGAATGTCTAGATTTATATGAGCACATGAGCCAAAACCAAAAGAAGGATAGGGGTTTAGGGATGGTAAGTGTGAAGTGTGTTGATCCATAGTGGATGCCAAGGTTAGCACATAACCTTGAATTAGAACCTATCCTAATGACCACGCAAGATGAGGTTGCACACACAAGGAAGATTCCAAAGCAATGCCTCTCATTAAAAGAGAATAAGTATTGCATGGGAAGTATCCTGATCTAACCCATCAGAAGGAATTATGTTAAGAGACCATACAAGTAATAAGAATTCTTCAACGGGAAATTCCGTGTCTAAAATATCAATGCAGGAAGTTAGATCAGAAGAAAAGTGTTGAGGTCTCTCAGGTAGATATAGATGATTTCAAAGAGGTGTGTAAGATGTTGCGCCAAGATAATATCATCCCTCTATTAGGATAATGGTTAAGTATTAGGGATTTATTTCATTCACTGGAAAACATCATATTGCACCCCCATCTACAAATATTATATCCACATGGGCTCCTAAGTCTATTTTGTCTGTACTTAGTTAAGATCAATCTAAGCAAGCTCTTACAACCGCTAGTGAACCTCCCTCTAATATTTCTATAGAAGTTTTAGATGATTCCCTTATTCATTACATGTGTGATATTGACAACCCCTCACATGTGCATAGTGATCCTTCTCCTAGTCATGCAAACATTCTCCTATTCCTAATGTTTATTCTTCTCCATCTAATGAGAATCAAGTTATCATCACTCAAGTATCCTCTAAGTAACTACCTATCAACCTTAGCTAACTAACTCCTCCTACTAATTTGTTTATAGAATTACAAATTAAACCTAAGCGGCATCCTTTAAAACTAATTGCAATATGGCCTCCTCTCAAATCTAAACTCCAACTAATTAATTTTGTCAAAGAAACTAACCCTCCTTTTAATTTTAATGATATATATTCACCTGCACCACCACCATGCAAGACTCCACTAGTATCTTCTATCATTAACCTTGTGATGCCAACACTTGTTATCAAAGCTACTTATATTAATGACTGGGACCCAAATATAGCTCTCTATGGCGATGAACCATCGAATAATCACACTCCTCTACCACTTCAGGTTCCCATCACTTTTTTTAAAGAAACTACTCCTTACATCGATCCACTTAGCACCTTTTGACTAGATTTTCATTACATACACACTTAGGGCGAATCATACCTAATATTGTCCCCTCCATCATTATATAATTTCTACATTCATCACTTTCATAATGTTTTTTATCCTTGTCATTACCCAATGATGCACTCTTTTGCTTCAGTTCACACTTGACTATTGAGGGATTACTATTAAACTGGACCCCACACCATAGACATTCTACATTGCATTTCATCACACATTGTGCATCAAACACTATACATTCTACATTTAGTCTTCAACATTTTAACAATTGTACATCACACATCCTCCTAGTCTTCATCTTTCATAGACCATATTATCCATGCATTACTATCATACACTATTCATCTTACACTTTACATACACCATTACGTTATGTATGTATAACCTATACATAGTCACATCATACACTATGCATCTATACATCACATTTATTCTACATACTACATTAGGTTACATTACATATGGGTCTATCTTTACACTTTCATCCCTACATTCTACATTATCAAAAGTTCCATTACATATTTCCTTTTACACACCACACATTTACAAACTCTACTCGCCACATGGTCATTTCATCATTACACATACTACATTGATTTCTACACACTACACTAACCACCCTATGATGCACTTTAGTTCCTCAGTCCATACTCAACTACCAAGTGATTACAAATCAAATGGACCTTACCTTCAACATGTGACAGTTCATCATGTGACATTCCTAGTCTAGTTATATATGCTTTAGGCTACATCGCCGCTCTCTTTTTCTATCTTGTAGTGTTATACGGTTTAGGCTAGATCACCACCTCCATGTTTTCATCTAGTAGTGGTATACGCTTTAGGATAAATCACCACCCCCACTATATCATCTTGTAGTGCTATACACCTTAGGTTAAATCACCACTCTTTATCACTTATCATGTAGTGATCAACACTTAGGGATAAATCATCACTCATCCTTTCATCTTATAGTGATATACGCTTAGGGATAAATCATCACTCATCCTTTCATCCTATATTGATATACTCTTAGGGCTACATCATCACTTATTCATTCATCATATAGTGATATATGCTTATACTAAATCATCGCTAATCCATTTTTCAAGACGTGATATACGCTTTGGTTATAGGGTTCATGCACATCCTTTCTACATGTTGCATTTCATCACTACACATACACATTCATCATAGTGCGCTAGACACAACAAACACTACTCGATAGTTTCTCGATGACACACTCTTGTTGACGGTTCATTCTTGACTGTTGAGGGGGACAAAAAAATGAACCTCATTGCATACACTTACATTCACTCGGGGGGTATGCGGCTCCTATCATTCCATCTTACATTCCATTCCATCCATCGACAATATATTACATTGTCTTGGGAGAATTTATTTTTGCTTTCTAGTGTTTTACATGTTCACTTTATTACACATGTTAGATGGATTTCTTATATTTCATTATCTATATCATACACATATGAGCGTTCACACCTTTTTTTAGTTTGATCACAGATACAGGAATCTACACGTGGCATGGATGCTCACCTTCTACTTCATCTCATCCAGGTACTATTGTCTCATTTTGTACTTATTATCTTACATTACTTACTCATACACGCTTTTGACATATTCCTTATTTCTCTAACATGCTAATGGGTGTTCCATATATAACACTTGTTTTGCAGGATTACATGTTTCCATGACTACTTGTTTTTTTATGTTTTTACTTGTCTGCTATTGTTTTCCATTGTATGCGGGCTTTAACCTATGTTTGTTTACACACTTGCTTGTTGTTTGTGCATGTCTTGCGACAACATGAGTGATGTCCCTTGTTTTCATCCCACTTTTTGCAGCTTACTTACTTTCTTACGGGTTTACATTTACTACATTGTCTACATAGCTTACACATATTTTCTATATGCATGCATTGTTTGCTTTACACTTGTCTTTGGCTAGCCTTCTCGTTTGTGTGTGTCTTGGTTTCTACCAAGCACTTTCCAAGGCACACATTTTAGAGTGCATTTGGTCCTCTTTTGGGTTTGCATTCTCCTATCATCAATGTCGCATGTGCCCCTAAAAAGGGGGGCATCATTTGGGGTTTATATACTAACACAACGCATTTACACCGGTTCAGTACAATGCACTTTCTGCCTTTTCTATCAAGGGTTTACATACATTGAGTGGGTTCAGACCATTCTACGAATCCCGTACATAGTGGATTTTATAGGACATGGTGTACTTAGCATTTATGGGAAGTAGTTACATGATTGGGGGTTATAGTGGGTGTGTCTCTCTACACTACTTCAGCAAGTGGCGTCAGATCACCCAAAAAACAAGGACGTTAAAAATATCTCTTCACACACATTTCAGCAGAAGTGGTCAAAGCTTGGAGGACATAGAGCATTTCCTCCCTATACTTCTTCAGCTAGGGTGGTGTGAGATCACCCAAACATACTCACAACAATATAGGATATCCTTCTACACCCTTTCTCTTGACATGGATTAGGTGTGCATGTTCCATTTACATTTTCATTTAGCGTATTTTACATTTGTCTATTTTACACATTTTTATGCACATGTGTATTTTACATAGCATTTTTACATACATACATATTTGACTACTTGATAATTTTCTCCTTAAAGGCCTGTCCATATGAGAAACAAACAGTAAAATTGGGGGCAACAGTGGCAATGATGATAGTGTCAACAACAACATTACGTAACAGCACATGCCTTACTAACCATGTAGGTACACTACACACTGCAATATCTACACATGTGTTCCACCCTATGTTTACTCTCATCATATTTTCTATGTGCATTTTTCATCTTTAGATTCCACACTCCTCCATCTTATTTTTTTTCATTCCACACTTGAGTCTACTCCTTCGACGTGTTTCTACTACACTCTCCATAGATATCAGGTACACACTTCTATCTACTTTATGTTACCAAGCTTTAAGCTCACCAACATAAAGTGGGGGGAAAATGTAGTCACAAAATCATACACATTAGACATTATTTATCCCAATATCATACTACTATTTAGAAGGTTCTTGAGTGAAGAAAATAGTAATTACCTCTCATCTTTTGGCCATCTTTTTTTACTTTTATTTCGTCATTCCCACACATTTTTACCAACATGTCCATTCTGTTTCAGCACTTTCCCATAATTGTATCCTAAACTGGGGTGCTCAGGCCTATATAGAGGTGCCCCAAGGCACTCCGGTCCCACCTGGGGTGCCCGATCCTATTCAAATCTTCCCACCACTTTTTGGGTCTTTTCTGACCATTTTTTATCTTTATCTTTTTCTTAGTCAATCATTTCAGGGTTAATTACAAAATTAGATCAAGAGAACCCTATAAATATAAAGTTATGAGACCATAATGAGGGTCCTAGTGTCATCTGCTACTATCACTCCATCTAGAGTTGTATACATTACATCACTTGCATCCACATAGTTTCATGCATCAAGGCTAGGAGATCTGATTCAACACACACTTCATAGGGTGGATTCTATTTTATTCCATGCACACATGCTATTACATTTTCTACATTTAGTTATTGCTCGTTATCTCACAAAGTGTGACTAGCACAAGAGCACCTAGGGAATGACATGCACACATGCGCGCGCACGCGCGCGCGCACACACACACACACACACACACACACACACACACACACACACACACACACACACACACACACACACACACACACACACACACACACACACACACACACACACACACACACACCAGAACTACATTTGGGTCTAAAATGTAGTGCAACGCTCAAAGTAGTAAGCCCACTATTGTGGTAGCTGAGGTTAGTCCAACCCATTCATTATGCATCTTTCTTTTTTTTAGGGTTTCATACTCCTTTTGTCTCTTGCAGGTTATCATTATGTTATTCAGTACATTTGGAACAGTTCAACAAATCCAATGCAATAAACAGTGAAGGTTATAGGTCATCTTCTGATCCTAAAAGAATCAAATTCTAAGATTTTTCAGAGACCATGGTATCTATTTCTGTATACCAGAGCTCCTCGGGGTGCCCCAGTACCCTCCTAGGCACTCCAGTCTACTCACATCCTCTAGATACACCCTTTTTTAGACCTCGGTACAGTCATTCCTCCTTCTGTAATTTCATGTCAGACATGCGACACTCTGCGACAATCATCTACAATCAATTGAGTTCTTTCCTAACTTTATTCTTGCACATTAGGGTTTTATTTCCATTAGTCTTAATTATTTATTCATTTTATATTACTTTACAGTATTTATTTACAGCATTTATGTCCTCCTAGATTAGATTAACTATATTATCATAGCCCTAGTTTATTCTAATTTTAGTTAATCAATAGGCGTTATAGGTTGAATTTACCCCTTGCTTGATTTTGGCGCCTTTATATTATTATGTTGTTGAATAATGTTGGAAAAGGGAAATAACCCCTTGGTTTATGTTTATTTGATTTAATTAGTTTCTTATTATCTTGTTTTTATTTTTTGTAACCTCTTGTATTAATTAGGTTTAATCCCTTGTTATTTTCTAGTGGTTTGGTTTTTCTAGCTAATCACTTCCCACTTGCATGGGTGGCTTTATTTTGTCTTATTATTGATTGATCAGGTGTAGGACAACTTTATCATGGATTAGATGGATCCAACACCCCTCTAGAAATATACCTCTTCCCCAAAATTCTAATCTGGGAAAGAAGTGACTTTTGGGAGGAGTGTGGAGCAAGTTAGAGTCTATATCTGCCTTAAAAAGAGCCCCAAGTACAATACTTATGTGTGGGTTAGATTTTTTCAAGGATCATAATGCCTAATTTCATCCATTTTGACCATTTTATAATCACCAATATTTATTGTTTTGAATCTCGTGTATACTTTGAGATTGGAGTGCAAGTTGTCCCATGTGGAGACGTACTTTTGAATTTAATTCATTTATTATTTTTATAAGATATTTTTGAAAGTACTTGAGTGACTTGGAGTCTTAGCTGGAGGAATGAAACATGTCACCTTCCTATTGGGTTGAAATTTGGATATTTTTTCCTATATTATTCTCTAACTTAGAGGTATTTGGGTTTCTTTATTTTTTTTTGTGTTTTCCTAATTTTTGACAAAGGAAGAGATTTGGTTGTGGAGAGCTTAGTTTTTTGGGAATTGGAAAGATTGACTCCTGGATTTGGGAGCTTGAAATTATTCTTTATTTTTTGACGTAGGCCTCACATTCTTGGAATTATTTTTATAGCAATGGAATGAAATCTTATTTTATTAGATGGATTTTTGGTGTTGAATGGTTTTGTTGGTTTGAAAATGAGTTGCCTTCTTTATTTTCTCCATCCATCACCTTTGGGATTAGATTATGGATTTGTAAGGGAAGAGGGAAGAATATTTTCTTATTCCTGCAAGGCTTGATGGGAAATCCTTATTAGGTTTTCTTATTTTTACTCCCTTCATATGGTTTGAATTTGGGGATTTTTTACATATGGTTTGGGAACCATCTCTCTGTATACACCTAGTTTTTCAATTTCTATCTTTTATACATGTTAATAACAATTTCCTTTGTGTAGATAAGGGTCACTAATGCATTTATTTCTTGATCATGTTTCTTAAGGGTCCTACCAGGAATGGTGAATGATTATTCATGTAATAATTATGGGTTATATATAGTATCATTATGTGGTCCCATCCTTATTTTTCCTTGCATTAGTTATGCCTGTCCCTTTATGTCTCATACACATTGCATGTCTGACACGTTTTTTACATTTCACCACTTAGCACCTTCTTCATCCATTTTCCATGATCTAAGACACCTATTTTCAATTTACATGACATATTACCATCCTTTTCCAACATCATCACCCATAGGAAATGGTGTCGGTGTTAGATTTTTCCCTAGCTAATGTCATCGCCCATGGGCAATGGTGTCGTATATGTATACCACATGTTAACATTCATAAAGGAAGGAATCCTAAATCATAGGAACTGTCATTTTTTCTTCTCCTTTGCACCAACATCACATATGCTTATTAGGTCCTTGGTTTATCTTGCACTCGGCTTAGATTGGATTAGAAACTCTTCTTATTAATTCAATTATTTGAACTATTGGGTCATCTATAATGATTCTAGGACAAGAACGGTGTTTCCCTTCTCCACCTAATAGTGATTCTCTCTTGGTATGTTACTTCTCTAGAGAAATAGATGCATCAATGACCACCCCATAGGTAATTTCTCTAATTCTTTTTTTTATTTTGCATAGATTAGTTCATTTTCTTTCCCCATTGCTCTGTGTTAGCTTAGTGTTATATGCATATTGATGTTAGTTAGCATAGATATCTTATTTGATCAGATCCTTAGCTTTCCTTATTTACATTTCAGACATATTATTCATGTTTGTATTATCCATTATCGATCTATACATCTTCTCATCCCTTTACTGATATCCTATTATGGTACTCTCCTCTATCTTGATTACAGGCCTTAGAAACCCTGGGTTGACCTAGTGTAGGGATTACTACTCTTTGGGCATGTAACCTCAGCACTCGTTATATCCCCTTTAAATCTATCCATTGTGTGTCATTCCATATGTGTCTTGTATTTGTTGCCTCAATACCCTAGTAGAATGGAAGAATTATTAGTGTAATCCATTGATACACATTCTTGTCCCACCCTACATTTCTGGTGATCCCAACATGAATCCTACAAGCCTCTTAATCGAGCACAACTCGTTAAAATCATCCATCTCCAAACATGACCTCATCTCAAACCTCTAAAAGTTAGAAACAAACTAGTAACAATGGACACCATCACCCAGGGGAGATCTTGTTTGTTTCACCAAAAAAAATTCCAAACACCATCATCCCCTGTGCAAATATGCTTACACATATGATCTCTTATATTTTTCTAAATTTGTTCCCATACACCATTAACCTCTATGTGAAATTTTCTACATAGTCAATTGTGTCTACAAGCTCCATCTCAAGACCTATTCTCAGCCAGATCATCACTCCATCATGGATTATCTAGGTTGAGGTCATCTAATTCTATTTTACATACATTTCCTAAAGCCTATCATCTTGAAACTTAACTCCCCTTTTACATGGATTGTTGTGACATAGGAGTTCCTAGAAAGAATCCTTCTACCCACCGTAATGGCTCACATGAAGATGAATAAGAAGAAATCCAAAATTATGATGCCTTTGATCATCCTCCTGAGATTTATAATTTCCTCTCTCAATTTCCTCAATACAAAAATGAATCAGAAGAAATGCTTAAAAAATCTACTCTTGAGTTCATCTCTGAAAAACTTGACAATATGGTAGAATGGGGTAAGTTCCTAAAGTAGGTTCATCTAAGAATGCCTCTAATTCTGACCCTACTAATCTCATTCTACAAATTATTGATAAGATGATCCAACAGTAATCTATTATTACAACTCAATTCCTCCAAATGCAAGCCAACATGGCTCAGTTAGTAAAGCATCATACAACATTCTCTTGTGGCACCACACCACATCCTTTTCCAAATGGACCTAATAGGGTGCCCATCACCCAACCCCCTATCCAAAAAAAAGTATTAAGATAAATCCAACAAGATCCTTTAGCACCTTACATTGCTAACATGGATATTAGTGGCATCACTCCTTCTATATTCTACAATGGGTCTATTGATCACACCCTTCACATCAATGCCTTTAGTAACCTCTAAAAATATTGGAGAGGAACCAATTCATATGTTGCCACTAAACTCCTAGATAAGACTCTATCGGGAGATATTTTGGACTAGTATCATACCTTAACTCCTAATTCCATATTTGAGATAATGTCCTTGGTGACATTCATGGTAAAAAAATTTCAATATCATAATCTACCTGAAAAAATATCAATGCTTTCATCAATTGCCAACTATCTAAAAATGAATCTGTGCAAGATTTCATCAAACATTGGAATACCATGTCTATATAAGAAGATCATAACATGCAAGGATATCCTCTTCTATCTTTTCTTACAAGCTTTTGAACCTCGCCTTCAGTACAAGGTGAGGCCCTTTTCTCCCACCTCTCTAGAATTTTCCTTTGAAAAATCTAAAAGGAAATATTATCTCATGAGAAATTTTGAGAAATATCCTCCTAAAACGTAATCTAATAAACAATTCCAAATCCTCTAACATTCTAAGATCAAGAACATGATAGAAAACGGAGTGCTTGATACTCTTTCTCTTATTGCTTCTTCAAATAGGATTGTTTTTAACATTGATCAACAACCTAATAACAACAAGAGTCATCTGAACTATTATCAACCATTGAGTAGGGAAGATTTTAAACGTATCTTACCTAAGATGTTTACCACGATCTTAGATCCTTCTCAACATTTTCCTCATTGGCATGATGAAATTAAGTTTTGTTGGAATGTTAATTAGGGACATTCTCATGAAAATTTTCATGCACTACAAATGGTTGCAATCAAATTTTTCCTAGATCCCCAATTTTACTATGATGCCATCACTTGAGAGCATTTGACCAAAGCGGTCAAATCCCATGATGCGACTCAACAAAAATATCACCACGAATCTATCAACCAAGATAATGAAAAGTTACAAATCTTCTCTAATCTCATGCCTAATCATAATGTTGTTAAGAGTTCTAATAAGCATGAAAATTCTACTACTAATGTAGTCGACACAGATTATCCTCCTGAAAATATGGTCACAATTAATGATGTAAAGTGTGTCATAGCTTATGTAAAACCTGAATATCTTATAGCATTCCAACCTCAGACTCACATGGTTACATATCCCTCTATATCTCAAAAATAGGCCTCTTAAATCAAAAATCTACCTCCTCCAGATGCGATCAACCCCTGTGGAAATTATTCTACAGGGTTGATGGTGTCTAGATTTGTTTATATGGCCACATACACCATCGGACCCTATGAGAATAAAAATTGTAGGGTCGATGGTGTAAGAAATGAGAAAAAAAATCAGAAGTATCATTAATTCACTCCTACTCTTTGTGACTGAGTTTCTAAGGACTCCCAACACTCTCAGCCTACTACATAGTCCATTCATGATGAGTGGGATCCTCTTAAAGCACTTTCCCAAATTTTGGACTAAATTCCCCTCTTAGAACTCATGCGTACATCACCTCAGCACCGTGAGCATCTTTGGATAGTTTTTTTTAACATGAACATTCCTTTTCATCCCTCTTTGGGGTAGAGTCCCGCATTTCATGGCTCAGATTAAATCATTATTCGTTAATGTGAGGATCTCTCCATTCATACCAATCTCACTATGGATGCTCACTCTTGCATTCATTTCCCTATAGCCTCTTTAATCCCTAATGATCTCTTACTTTGTTCAGATGTTCCCCCCTCTTCATTTCAATTCATATTATTTGCACTATGGTCAAAAATTCTCTCATTGATGAAGGATGCAACACATGTGTGGCCCCATTAGACTTCATTAAGGATCATGTTTATTCTACAGATAATTTAAAATCTACACAAACCACCTGTAAAGGATAATATCATTGATAGAATCCTCATATGGGGTGTATTTGGTTACCCATCACTGTCCCTCATAGGACTGTCTGCGTCAAATTCATGATCTTAAACTTTCCTCTATCTTATAATATTCTCCTAGGGTGGCCTTGGACTCATCACAAGCACGCCATTGTTTCTTCTATGTGTCAGTGTGTCAAGTTCTCTCACCAAAGATCTATTTGTAAGAATCAGGGGACATTAATCCTTGGAACTATGATATGCTCCAACAAAAGAGGACATATAAGCTCCCAAAACTTGACAAATTATCTCTTATTCCCTTATGAGAATACAAATGTTTTAACTATACTATAGATTTTATTTGCTGCAATGTCAGTCATCCCTAATTGGTCAGGTACAAACCTCTCAATCTCTTGGAGTCAGAGGATGATGATCCTGATGAGGTCACACTTAGGATCAATACTTCCAATCTTCTTGATCTTATAGTATCCCAACTTCCTCCTTCCTTGTGGCCTCATTCTTTTAAGAAGGATCCTTCAGTTCCAACAGTCATCTCACATAAACCGCAGACCCCACTAGAGCATGTGGTCTTACTAGAGACCATAGTTTACTCTTGTGTGGTGGACTCCTCCACATTAGGTTATGATGACAGTTATAATTTATATGACCCTCACTTGCATAGTTATGCCTAGATTCATGATAAGGAAATCTTGCATTGCCAAGAAACTCATCACACCAAATTCACTCGTGACATGAATTTCATCCTAATACAAGAGGAATCCTTAAGCATAGTCAATACTTCTTCCCAACTAGTTCCTGAGCCTCAAATTTCTCCATTGGCACCCCCACATACTACCATTAACCTAGTCAACCCATTTTCCCTTAAATAAGTAGATGATCAGGTTGTTGGTTTTGACTACGAAGCTAATAATATTATGGGTGGTGATCCTATCTATTATGCCTCAATGACTGAGAAACATATTTCTTTTTCAACTCCTTCTTTACCCCTTACATCAGTGCCTTCCTCATATACTCCTACTATCCCTTTACAACCTATAAAACTCGTCCCCATACCTCTTTCCCTTATGGATCCTCAGTCCTCTACAACTGATATGTATTACACATAGCACAAGGCTTCAAGGCATGATGTTTTTTACTATAGATCATATTGATACCACATGAAGAAGCTCAAAGATGAGGTCAAACATGACACCTTATTTTCCATGAGATCTGAAGTTCATCGGTAAGTCACTATTACACAACATGTCACTGAGGACCTCATGAGCCATGTTAAAAGTCACATATTGAATCAATTTGAAAACAACATTACTGATACATTGCGATCCTTTTCCCCTTTGTGGCTATTTATCTATAATACCATGATTTCAAACTATTTTCCTCCTTTGGCCTAAATCCTCTCCATCTCTTGGGCTCTTAGCCACCACTTGGGTCTTTACAAACTACCTTCTACCTTCACTTGGGCTCTCAATCCCCCACTTGGGTTTTTCACACAATCTCTTATATCTTGCTACATTAATGTTAGGGTTGTTTTATACACTCAAATCTATCATCACGTACACCTTGTTGTTTCCTACTATTGGAGCACCTCAGTCCCAATTTGCGTCAATATTTCCTATTAGATCACCGCAGTATTTTTTGCATCCTCACTTAGGCTTATGGACTTTCTTGGATTTATTTACCTGATCGCACCATGACATCCTATCATTGGTTTTCTTGGCTTTGTTCCACGTCTTGGCTTATGCACATCACGTGGTTTGGGCTATTATATTGATCCCCTTCACACAATTTTTCTATCTAATCACATTTTCATTATTCCTAAGTATTGTGGGTATCATTACATATATACATGTGGAGAGAAGGAAAATGATAAGCAAATCAACATGCAAACGAATAACATCCAAATGTCACCAAAATCATCATCTATATATATATAATCAATTTTCCTACATAGAAAAAATGATACAAAATTAATACATGCCTTTGGCCCGTCTACAAAGTTAATTAAGCACCCTCACCCCCTATGGGGGGTATCTACATACTTTGGGCCAAAGGGGTTGTGCTGGTAACTTTGGTTGTGTGAGCTAGGGAATTTTCCCTAGAACGAGCTCCATAGGCCTCTCCCTACCCTCTCTCCAAATGTGTATTCAATGAAGTAATCCTGTTTGATGCTCTATGCACATCTAATAGGTGGGTTTTATGCTCCTGAACTAGGGCCACCTAAACCTGTAATGAACTTTGCACTATCACATCTATTTTGTCGATAGTTTTCAATTCTTTTACATCCCAATATCTCTATAGTTTCATGCATGCCTCTCCAACCAAACAGAACAAGCTCACTGAATCTCCCACCGATGATGTTATTGGATCCACTATCACTACAGTATCTTGGACATCCAGCATTAGATTTAGGATCTCATGGTGGGAACTCTCTATTAGGGAGTATCACTCCTCCAATGTACGCTCTACAAAACTAAATAAAATGACACATGTTATTTACAATAAAAATATAGCACGCAAAAATCATCTAAATAATGTCATGACACACATACCTAGCTTCGCGGGCCTCTCCACGATGATCTATCCATCTTCATGGCCTCCCAATACCTCCTCTTCCTCATCGTCATGATGAGGTATGGCTCTTATGTATTTTTCCCAACTATCTTGGGGAACCAATATCATGTCCCCTCTACGTTTTGGTCTCAGCCTTTTCCTTATTTTTACAGCCATCTAGACCCCGATCAGTGTCAAGTAGCCTCCTCCTAGCCATTGTATCTTATGTTCCCTCAACCATGGTGTCAGCTTCCCTAATCCTTCTCTAGTACTAGGACCAGCTGCATACCCCCGAACTTTGAAGATATGTTAGAGGATCCTCCATTGGATCCCTCCTCTGAACCACTCATGGCTATAATCTTTGGTGGGACCTTAGCATCCCCACCATGCCTGCGCTGCCTCTAACCATGTGTGTCTACTTCCCGTATCCTACAAGGTTTTAATTTTGGTACCCTCACCTCTTCTCTTGCATTTTCTCTATCATAATGATGTTGGGTGGTAATGGTGGCATAACCACATTCGTTGGTCACCCAAACTTCCGCGAGACCCTACTCACTACATGGGTCTCCACCCAATAGATGTAATGCCATGTCACCTCGGTGATGGCCTCTAAGTACTATTTCTGGTCCAATTGGGCCACATATGTATATTCCATATATAGGGATGTCATATAACATCATCTGGACTCACGTGTGTTATTGGCCAGAATGCTCTGAGTGATCTCACTGCCAACTCTTGAGCCCATTGAAGCACTCTTGTGACATATACTGCAACTACCAATGGTGTCCCTATCGGCCTATACATTGGGAACCTCTCATATATTTAGGAATTCAATAATAATATGGTTCATACAACCATTTGACCTCTACGCATGATCTTATAGAGATCGTGGACCAACTATAGCCATATGGCGGTGCCCTAGTGTAGACAAAAAACTATGCATATATCATCACTTTAATATGCCATCGATATGTTGTTATATGCATGAATCTTATATAAGAAAAGTACGCATTGGTGAAACTTTCCCTTATCCCTCTACATTTTTTTATTGATTTCTATTGTGACTCTCATCTACATTTCCTAGTTCAGTATGCACTTCTGGTCATGTCACATGGATCCTTATCTATCTTTCTTGTCACATCTATCATTTTTGGTCTTAGGACACTAGCACCCACTTTGTACATTAGTACCCTGGTGCTCATGTCCCTTCTGGACGCTCCTTTCATCCTTGTTCTTTTTGCACATTTATTCATTTGTGGTTGGCTTTATTTCGTTTCTTATTCTTATCCCACATTCTTAGTCATCCTTATGTGTCACTAATTTCAAATTTTAAGCAAGGGATTCGTATATATACACACAACATACTAACTATTATTTTGGCTAGAAAATCAAGAGGGATTATCACATCTACACATTATTACTACTACTCAAAGAGACTACATTTTGGGCTACATACACTACATATGAAGGGAAGTGCTAAATTCCACACCACACATCTACCCTATGAGATAAAAATGTAAGGTCGATGGTGTACGAACTGAAGAAAAAAATCAGAAGTATCATTAATTCACTCCTACTCTTTGTGGCTGAGTTTCTAAGGACTCCCAACACTCTCAGCCTACTACATAGTCCATTCATGATGAGTGGGATCCTCTTAAAGCACTTTCCCAAATTTTGGACTAAATTCCCCTCTTAGAACTCATGCGTACATCACCTCAGCACCGTGAGCATCTTTGGATAGTTTTTTTTAACATGAACATTCCTTTTCATCCCTCTTTGGGGTAGAGTCCCGCATTTCATGGCTCAGATTAAATCATTATTCGTTAATGTGAGGATCTCTCCATTCATACCAATCTCACTATGGATGCTCACTCTTGCATTCATTTCCCTATAGCCTCTTTAATCCCTAATGATCTCTACTTGGTTCATATTTCCCCCCTCTTCAATTTCAATCAATATTATGTGCCACTATTGCATCAAAATTCTCTCACTTGATGAAGGATGCAACACCATGGTGTGGCCCCATGATCTTAAGTCATGTTTATTCTACAGATAATTAAAATCTACACAAACCACCTGTAAGGATATATTCCTTGATAATCCTCATGGGTGTTTTGGTTACCCTCCGTCCCTCATAGGACTGTCTGCGTCAAATCATGAGCTTACTTTCCTTCTATCTTATAATATTTCCTAGGTGGCCTTGACCATCACAAGCACCCATTGTTTCTTCCTATGTGTCAGTGTGTCCCGTCTCTCACCAAATATCATTGTTGAATCAGGGGACATTAATCCTTGACTATGATATGCTCCAACAAAGCGGACATATAGCGCCAAACTTGACAAATTATCTCGTACTCTTATTCCCTTATAGAATACAATGTTTTAACTATACTATAGATTTTTAGTGCCTGCAATGTCAGTCATCCCGATTGGTCAGTAACCCAACCTCAATCTCTTGGAGTCGAGATTATGATCCTTGAGGTCACACTTGTACAATACTTCCATCTTTCTTGATCGTATATTATCCCAATTCTCCTCCTTCCTTGTGGCCTCATTCCTTTTAAAGAAGGATCTTCAATTTCCAACAGTCATCTTCCCATACACCAAGCAGACACCACTAGAGCATGATGGGTCTTACTGAGACCAGAGTTTCTCGTGTGTGGGGGACTCCTCCACTTATAGGTTTGTGATGACAGTTATAATTTATATACCCCACTTGGCATAGTTATGCCTAGATTCATGATAAGAAATCTTGCTTGCCAGAACTCATCACAAACCAATTCACTCGTTGACATGATTTCCATCCTATACAAGAGGAAGCCTTACATAGTCCAATACTTTCTGTCTCCCAACTAGTTCCTGGCCTCAATTTCTCATTGGCACCCCACATCACCTTAACCTAGTCACCCATTTTCCCCTTAATAGTAGCTGTCGGTTGTTGGTTTTGCACTGCTACTAATATGATGGGTGGTGATCTATCTATTATGCCCATGACTGAGAAAAACATATGTCTTGTTCAACTCCTTCTTTACCCCTTACATCAGTGCCTTCCTCATATACTCCTACGCTCCCTTTAACACACTATAAACTCGTCCCCCCTACCTCTTTTTCCCTTATGGATCCTCCGTACCTCTACCACTGAGATGTATTACACATATCCCGACCAGGCTTCAAGGCATGATGTATTACATAGATCCTATTGATACCACATGAAGAGCTCAAAGATGAGTCAAGCAATGACACCTTATTTTCTTTCTGAGACTGAATCATCTTAAGCGTCACTATTCACACAACATGTCACTCTGATGACCTCATAGCCATTTCAAAGTCACATATTGAATCAATTTGAAACACATTACTGAACATTGCGATCCTTTTCCGCTTGTGGCTATTTATCTATAATACCATGATTTCAAACTATTTCTCTCCTTGGGCCGAAATCCTCTCCATCTCTTGGCTCTTAGCCACCACTTGGGTCTGTCAAACAACCTTCTATGCTAATACCTTCTAAACCTTCACTTGGCTCTCAATCCCTCCACTTGGGTTTTCCACACATCTCTTATTCTGGCTACTTAATGTTAGGGTTTTTATACAACTCAGAGCTATATCATCACGTACGCCGTGTTGTTTCCTACTATTGGAGCACCGCATGTCCCAATTTGCGTCAATTTTCCTATTAGATCCCAGCATATTTTTTGCCTCCCACTTAGGCTTATGGACTGTTCCTTGGATTTTAGTTACCTGAATCGCACCAGGCACAATCCTATCATTGGTTTTTCTTGGCTTGTTCCACGTCTTGGCTTATGCACATCACGTGGTTTGGGCCTATTAATATTGATCCCCTTCACACAATTTTCTAATCTTAATCACATTTTCATTCTTCCTAGTATTGTTGGCAGGATCATTACTGATATCATGTGGAGAGAAGGAAAATGATAAGCAAATCAACATGCAAACGAATAACATCCAAATGTCACCAAAATCATCATCTATATATATATAATCAATTTTCCTACATAGAAAAAATGATACAAAATTAATACATGCCTTTGGCCCGTCTACAAAGTTAATTAAGCACCCTCACCCCCTATGGGGGGTATCTACATACTTTGGGCCAAAGGGGTTGTGCTGGTAACTTTGGTTGTGTGAGCTAGGGAATTTTCCCTAGAACGAGCTCCATAGGCCTCTCCCTACCCTCTCTCCAAATGTGTATTCAATGAAGTAATCCTGTTTGATGCTCTATGCACATCTAATAGCTGGGTTTTATGCTCCTGAACTAGGGCCACCTAAACCTGTAATGAACTTTGCACTATCACATCTATTTTGTCGATAGTTTTCAATTCTTTTACATCCCAATATCTCTATAGTTTCATGCATGCCTCTCCAACCAAACAGAACAAGCTCACTGAATCTCCCACCGATGATGTTATTGGATCCACTATCACTACAGTATCTTGGACATCCAGCATTAGATTTAGGATCTCATGGTGGGAACTCTCTATTAGGGAGTATCACTCCTCCAATGTACGCTCTACAAAACTAAATAAAATGACACATGTTACTTACAATAAAAATATAGCACGCAAAAATCATCTAAATAATGTCATGACACACATACCTAGCTTCTCGGGCCTCTCCACGATGATCTATCCATCTTCATGGCCTCCCAATACCTCCTCTTCCTCATCGTCATGATGAGGTATGGCTCTTATGTATTTTTCCCAACTATCTTGGGGAACCAATATCATGTCCCCTCTACGTTTTGGTCTCAGCCTTTTCCTTATTTTTACAGCCATCTAGACCCCGATCAGTGTCAAGTAGCCTCCTCCTAGCCATTGTATCTTATGTTCCCTCAACCATGGTGTCAGCTTCCCTAATCCTTCTCTAGTGCTAGGACCAGCTGCATACCCCGAACTTTGAAGATATGTCAGAGGATCCTCCATTGGATCCCTCCTCTGAACCACTCATGGCTATAATCTTTGGTGGGACCTTAGCATCCCCACCATGCCTGCGCTGCCTCTAACCATGTGTGTCTACTTCCCGTATCCTACAAGGTTTTAATTTTGGTACCCTCACCTCTTCTCTTGCATTTTCTCTATCATAATGATGTTGGGTGGTAATGGTGGCATAACCACATTCGTTGGTCACCCAAACTTCCGCGAGACCCTACTCACTACATGGGTCTCCACCCAATAGATGTAATGCCATGTCACCTCGGTGATGGCCTCTAAGTACTATTTCTGGTCCAATTGGGCCACATATGTATATTCCATATATAGGGATGTCATATAACATCATCTGGACTCACGTGTGTTATTGGCCAGAATGCTCTGAGTGATCTCACTGCCAACTCTTGAGCCCATTGAAGCACTCTTGTGACATATACTGCTACTACCAATGGTGTCCCTATCGGCCTATACATTGGGAACCTCTCATATATTTAGGAATTCAATAATAATATGGTTCATACAACCATTTGACCTCTACGCATGATCTTATAGAGATCGTGGACCAACTATAGCCATATGGCGGTGCCCTAGTGTAGACAAAAAACTATGCATATATCATCACTTTAATATGCCATCGGTATGTTGTTATATGCATGAATCTTATATAAGAAAAGTACGCATTGGTGAAACTTTCCCTTATCCCTCTACATTTTTTTATTGATTTCTATTGTGACTCTCATCTACATTTCCTAGTTCAGTATGCACTTCTGGTCATGTCACATGGATCCTTATCTATCTTTCTTGTCACATCTATCATTTTTGGTCTTAGGACACTAGCACCCACTTTGTACATTAGTACCCTGGTGCTCATGTCCCTTCTGGACGCTCCTTTCATCCTTGTTCTTTTTGCACATTTATTCATTTGTGGTTGGCTTTATTTCGTTTCTTATTCTTATCCCACATTCTTAGTCATCCTTATGTGTCACTAATTTCAAATTTTAAGCAAGGGATTCGTATATATACACACAACATACTAACTATTATTTTGGCTAGAAAATCAAGAGGGATTATCACATCTACACATTATTACTACTACTCAAAGAGACTACATTTTGGGCTACATACACTACATATGAAGGGAAGTGCTAAATTCCACACCACACATCTACATTCTTAGATAAAATTTAGGTATAGCCCATTATCTTGGTGTCATTTATGTGAGGGAAAACCTATGCTAAGGACACCATTTCACCTACAAGCAGAAAACAATACATGGAGTCTATGATGTTGTGCAACGCTCGATAATAAGTTCACTCATTGGTTGGCCACAGAGGTCAGTCTAACTTCACATGTTGCATATTTTATTCAGATCTAATGTTTTTTGAGCTTGTGCAAATAGCTAGGGTTTATTTTACAAGTTACATGTGCACTCGTAACCCTAATGGAAAAACTGGAGCAATAAAGAACAAATAGAAGCGAAAAAAATTCTGACCTAGAAAATACCAGATCCTGAACATTTGCACTATCGCAAGCACCCAAAATAGTCACCAATGCTTGGGGTGCTTCTACCCTCCTGTGGGTGCTTTTTTCTAGTACAATACTAATTTCTTGAGCCCTCATCAAGCCATTTTTACATTGTTTCCATCCAGATCTAGCACTCAGATAGTCACAATCACTTCTAACGTAGTTGAAATTAGATAAGTCTCTATCTCCTTTGCATTTACCTAGGATTAATCAATTCTAAAGAATTTTAAATTGAATATTGTTGTATGTAATCACTTGGATATCATTTTTAATAATATTTACTATGAAATAAAATTTAATTCAAATTAGATTAAATCATTTGGTGAACCCCACTCCTTGATCAAACTCCTTACCCTAGGATCTACATCTCTCATGGATAAAAAATGGTACCTATCCCCATATCACCCTAATAAATTTATTAACATTGATCCACTTCTTTCTCACACCTGCGTAGAATCTGAATTTCATGATTTCATCCAAAATACTAAGTATCAACCCAAAGTCATCCAACACCTCCTTTCATTCCAAGCATCTGATCCTAATGACCTCCCAAGTCCTGAGTTTTTCATTGTCTCTCCCATTCAAAAACTTGATGAATATTCTCTTCCACCCACTGCAGACATTAATGTTGTTCCATCCTCTCCTCCTTATGTTATGGTAAATGATAGCACTAATGTAGATTCTTTGCATGAAGGTGATTTTCTTAATGAACTTATTTCCTATGAAAATACAGATGATAGTGACTATGATTATGATAATGATGATGCAAGTGTTAATGATGATGTTTCTTGCATTAATATTGTTGAATGTCAATCTATACCTCATATCTCTTTTTCTTCTGAAATTGTTTCCAATGATCACCATGTTGAAACCAATGCTAATCCTAGTGCATCTCCTATTGACTCATACACCAATGATCATACACCAATTGACTCCTCACATACTACACCTCTAGAGCCTCCACATACATCCCCTTCTTCCACATACCATTCCCCTCATCAAGTTCCTATGATCACTCATAATGGCAAGACCCAACCCCTCAACATTCCTCTCACTTCCCAAACCATTCCTCTACAACACATCCTTTCTCTCATGCATGTTTTTTGTGATTTGCAAAGAAAATTCCATACCCTTACCTCTTCTATTGAAAATAATACCCTTCCTGGAAATCCCATCCCTAATATAATTCACAATTCCATTTTTCCTAAGAGTTTCACTATGTTTACTTTCTCACGTTTCGATGGTATGGGAAATCCTTACTTACATCTTAAAGATTTTCGACTAGCCATGGCTTCATGTTCCAATGATAGGTTTTTACCAAAAAATTTCTGTCATAGCCTTGTGGATATTTCTCTTCATTGGTATACTCATTTACCTAGTGGATCTATTAGCATTTATTATGATATGGAGGATGTGTTCCTTAGACGTTTCATTTCTAATAATGGGCATAAAGTCACATATGAATGCTTACCTTATTTACATCAAGGAAATACATAACCAATTCTAGATTATATTTTATACTTTAATTCTTGCATGCACCATTTGCTTTTTCATTCTATTAATCTAGAAATGCCATATATCTTTTGGCATGGCTTAATTCCTCCTTTGAAATAAAATTTGTTATATGATACATGTGATTCCTTTATTACTCTTTGTTATAAAGTTATTGATTTGGTTAAAGACTTACTTTTGGATCTTGTTATAGTACTTGTATCTACATCTTCTACTCCTCTCCCACCTATTCTACCCCCTTCATGGTCACAATCTCCTCCTCCAAATAAGTATGCTTCCCATCCACTAGCGCATTGACATCTACCTAGATTTTCCCCACCTCTGACTTGGGGACCATTATACTTCTCACATGTTACTATACCAAATGATATCTTATGTACTTTACTTGATGAGAAAATTATTCGTTTACCTTCTAACCAGCATCATCCCCCTCACCAGTTGCACCATCATTATGACTGGCCCTTTTGTAATTTCCACCGCATTAATTGTCACCATGAAAATTATTGTTATTCCCTTCATGATAGAATCCAAAAATTATAAGATAGGGGTTTCATTGCCTTCCGCACCCACCCTCATGATCACTCTCTATCTCTCCTCTTCCACATAGGCGATCCTCTACAACTATTAGCTTATCTCATTCACCACCTCCTAAGGTCATTATTCGTTGCCCTCCTAAAGTCAGCATTCATCCACCTCCTCTAGTTTTCCCACATCCTATCAACCCAACCCTATTTTTATTACACCATAATGGATTCCTAAGTATCCCACTTCTGCATCTCCCACCATCACTCCTCCCACTTTTGGCACAGTTTCCTTTGACATATAATTTGAACCTAAACGCATGATCCCGTTATTCCACATGTTCCTAATGTGCATCTTCATCATCTTAACATTTGTTATATGATCCCCATCTCCATATCATTACCCAATAACGCACTTGTGTTCTCAAGGTTCATACATGATTCTTGAGGGAATTGTCACTTTAATGAACCTTACTCTCACATTGGGTGGTAATCATCCTCTTCCCCCTCCATCTTCATCACATTCATTTATCTTCATTGTTACGCATCTCATTATCATACAATTATCATTGCATCATTATTTTATCTTCCTACATTCATATACAATTGTACTTATTATACTCTACACTATATATATCATTATCTCATCACATAAAAATTTCTATCTATTTGCTACTCATTGCTACATTTCATCACATATATATAGTTATCTACTATATGATCTAATCTTCATTTTTATTCAAATGTAAATCTTATTTAACCCAACAATTAACATTGTATAATTATTTACGCATCATCATAAATTTCAAAAATCAACATTATCTATCAAAACAACAATGCCAACTATATATACAAATGTTCAATGAAGTTTTTTACCTTTTTACTTAAATTAATGAAGTGAAATAATAAAAACAAAACCGACCTCAGAAGACGTGGGGTTTACTGATACTTATAGAGATGGATGTTGATATTTGATGGATGAATGGCATCAATGGATCCAAGTGTGTGTACACCTTATTTCCAACGGAATAAGCTACCTGAAATGCACAGACACTAAGAAAAATATGGGATTGGATAGATATATGGTGGATTGGCTAGCAAAGGCTAGTCCTCACAATTCAATGGACTTACTTTCAAGGATGGAAATCCACGTTCAAGAAATCAATCTGAGAATGATAAGATAAATTTATAAAACAAATGATATAAACAACAATGCAAAGGTAAAGGAATTGACATTATACATGGCTATACGATGGTCTGATGGTGATACTTGATCTAAAGGGAGTCTAGGGATCACAAAATAGCTCAAAAAAGCAAGGATGTAGATAGTTATGCACTCACAAAGGTGAGCAGGATGATAGATTTGATTAAGATAATTGATAAAATATTAGAGATGGCTCAAAGGAGCTTGATATGACTAGAAATATACTTGCAAAGGTAGATTGGTGATCAAGATTGAGATCTGGATGCCAGAAGGAAAATCTGATGTGTTAAATGGTCTAACAAATGGAAATTGTTGATGATTGAGACCGATCACTAGCAATTGGGATGAATTGTTGGTGATTAGGAGAATCGTCGGTGATTGCTGAAGAAGTGTGTAGGTTGATAATAAGTGAGATCAAATTGATTCAAGCTATCAAATGATAAATAAATGGGATGATAATGTAAAAGGGAAGGCACTTACCCTATTTGAGATGATAAATAAAGTTGATAGGATGACATTACCAAAGAGAAGAATATTGTATATGTCAGAAGGTTTGTTGAGTTGAATTCCTAGATGTATGAATGACCTCAAAGAGTTGAAGAATATATATCTTAAATATTATGGTGATGAGGAGGACTATGAAACAGTAAAATTACAATGTGAATGCCTTAAGTAATGTCATGTTACAAGCCAAGTCTGGATGACTACCAGCTAACCCTGAATGAAGTGCTGGAACACGTTTGTATATATTTTATGTCAACAAAGGAGATTCGTCGGTGATTCGTTAGAATCGCCAGCAATCTGGCAAGTACGGGAAAATATTTTAAACAGCTTCCCAAATTGAGGCATTTGTTTGTTTTGATGAAGGATGTATGTTGGGAATAGGTTATGTGGGTTAGGAATGTTGTTAAATGGTTTGAAAGGATGTTTATTTTGTTTTGTTTTATTTTATTTTGGTTTGTAAGTGGTTTGAGTGGTTTAGGAGAGGATAAGATAGGATTTTACAGATATCAAATAATATTTATGCGGAGTAAATATAGAGGAGAGAAATAAGACTTAGGATAGGTATTTAATGGATAAATAGTACAGTGATGTGATAACAAATGGGTGATAACGGACGTAGACACGACGATTAGCGGTGCTAATTTAGGTGTCTAAAACAAAACCAACAAAATATACAATCATTGTTAGTGCAATAAACACATCACATAGTACATAGTAGACATCAACACCAGATAATCCATTACTGAGGGGCAATCCCCCATGCCTCAATACATCATATATAATACATAATATGTCCTGATCACTATCACTATCTATAATTTTGGGAGTTCTAAAACTTGTAGCTTCATTGTTAACCCTACATTGTCGATCTTGGGCTCTGTGTCTCTCTAGCTGGCTCCACAATACGTAATTCTCTATCACCAACTCTACAAATCATACTTGGAGCTCCAAATATCATGTAAACACATCCTGGGCTAAGCCACCCCCTCCCATATCCTATATCACCCACTCCACCTCTACACAAGGCTCATCAATATCCCTCAACAAAACTATACACATGGCCTTCATTATCACCATGGGCTAAAATAGATGGACATGCTCACCCACAATTACATCCACTCACACTAACATCCCTCTACCCACGAGCACATATGGGATCATGTTCTGATTCAACATGTGTATGGAGGTATCCACGATCAATTTCCAGTAAGCATCTTCTGTAACCACATGACAAACACCTCATATTACTAGCTACATAGTGTCACGTTCATAAACCAAATTAATAAATAAAACAATAACAATGTACAGTACTTATGCTCTTCTCGTGCTTTTTGTTGCATCATCTACCTTAGGAATGGTTACCCAACCCCCAAATCCTCCACCTCCTAGCTCACCTGCCACATCTACAACCACTGGAAATAACAACACCCATTAGTGTGTCACCTGCCACTAATTTTATGCCTCGGTACACCCCACGTCATCCACATGTATTGGATATATGGTTAGATCTACCTCATCTTGACATGGGGGCACTAGTTGTGCTCCTACGAAGCCTGGCCTTGACCCTTTTCACCTAACTTCTTTGGTAGACTGACACCATATGTATGGCTATGGGGGAACATCCTAGACCATACCAAACTATCATGATACCCTCTCTCCTTAGAATAGCTTTTCCACTCCTAAAAATAGGTCCTCTACCCACATAATGTGCCGAATTCACCAAAACTCAACGTTATCCTCCAACCATCCTCCATAATCTTTATACAGCCTCCAAATAATCTCCCCATGGCCCATCTAATCCAGCATCAACTTGTATGTGGTTGTATCCATCCTCTTATTTTAGGTCCCCACCCACCTTGATCCAAATATCTCTATCTGATCCCAATTAACTTATTTCCCACTAAGTGGTCTCACTATCATTATATGCTCGTAATCCCTTACATTTAATATGTTTTTCAGTCTTATCCCACCACCATGGTCCTCCTATGTGAATTAGTACAAATCCTAGTATAAATGGGCCAACACACATCGTGCCCATGCATATCTCATGTCATTATCCTCTATACTCTATAAATCTTATGCATCCTATACAGAATTCCAACCCCACCATCCTCCATGGCCACTGATGAATCTAGTAAAACTATAATTAATTTCCAAAATCCCAGAACCCCAAACCTCATAATTGTATTCAAACTAATATATATCTTGGCATGCACTTGATACCTTGTAAAATATATTCTTGTTTCCCTCATCTAACTATGGTCATCTACTACTACCATAACTTGTACCCTCTCTGTAATGAAATTACTTTTATAAATCTATATATCAACAAAAATAGAACACCAAAGAGCACAAGATTATAGATAAATGATATCAAGATGCAAGTAGAATATCTTAGCCACTTTGAGGGGGAACCTCCAAACCATAGAATAAGACTCAATTCTTCAATATGATGATTAAGCACTCCTCACTGCCACCTATATATACTAATCTTATGTTATGGCCAACACTAAGGCCGACCTACTAAACATATGAAATCATAAATGAATAACATATGACAAGAAGATAGATTATGTAAGCCACAAGTCAACACTACATATCCAATATAAGCTATAGGACTAAGGACGTAGAATGCACCTCCCCTTCAAAGAAACATTGTCCCCAATGTTGGGTATCCCTATATTTTGTTGCACAAACGTTTCATCCTACCATGATACATCCTAAATATTCATATTCTTCCACTTGATCAAGTACTTGGTAATGACTCTGGTCCTTAATATTTTGGTGTGTGTCTAAAGAATACCTTCAAGTTCCAATACGATCCTTCCTTCCTTATCCAATTTAGGAAGCACTGACTGGGTAGAAAAAAATTTCCCAATAGCTTTCTTCAAGAAAGAAACAAGGAAGAATGGATATATTTTACTTCCTAGAGGGATCTCCATCTTATATGCCACACTACTAATTTTCTACAACACTTGGTAAGGACCATAGTATTTAGGATCAACCTCATTATCCTTATTTTTTTGTTTTCACGATAACTGCTTATATGGTTGCAACCGTACAAAAAAAAAAAATCCACCCTCTTCAAAGTGTCTCTCACTATGATGTTGATCAGCCTGTTGCTTCATGTGGTTTTATGCCCTTGCCAAATTCTCTCTAAGACTAGAGAGTACCTCATGTTGGTGTTGAATTTTATCTTTGATTACTCTCACCTTTGGATTTATCTTCAATCTAGAGATGAGTGATGGAGGATGGTACCCGTAAAATTATAGAAATGGAGACATTTAGGAGGAGGTACGAAATGAAGTATTGTACCACCATTCTGCAAGTGGCAACCATTTCACCCAACATTATTGTTTATCTAAAGTAAAACATCAAATATATCTCTCCAAACATTTATTTACCACCTCAATTTTCCCATCTGATTGAGGATGATATGATCAAATCTGGGCCAGTTGGGTACCCAAACAAGAGAACAAATCAGTCAAAAAATTACTTGTAAATATAAGATCACGATCAATTACTATAATTTTGGGAATGTCATGGAGCTTTTGAATTGTTTCCATAAATAAGATGGAAACTATACTAGTTGTGAAAGGATGAGTGATGGTGCAAATTAACTTGCAGTAAGTAATATGTTGTTCACTAATCCACAGTCATTTAATCAGCAAACCTAGGGACGTAAACTTTCAATAATGTCAATGTTGTATGCACACTTACAAGGATTTTAGGAGGTATGGAAATAAATTATTTTCAAAACAATGCTTGGAAACAAACTAAACTCAGACTAAAAGTAAATGGCTTCGAACACTATATCTAAATCAAAGCTTCTAAATTAAGGATACATATAAAGGAAAAAATTGCATGTTAATCTACTGATGTAATGAAATAGAGCAACAAAAATATGGAGGGGTTTAGAAGACCACAAGTGGGCCTTGCCTTGGATGTTATTCCTTCCTAAGGCTTGTGACTTAAATCTACTTAACAAAATGTGTATTCTTTATTGAATTATCATGAAGATTACATTTAGGAACAAAGAAAATTCTTTATCTATGTATCTTCTACTCTCTAACTATCTATCTAGATCTCTACTCCATCCATCATACATTTCAAGCATTGATCTCTTTCTCTTATAGTCCTTGTTTGCAGAAAAAAGAGAGAAGTAGATTTTGACTAAGAGTTCAAACAAATCAAGTCAAATATCTCAAACAGATCATCAAGAGATTTGATGCATGCAACATAATTAATTAACAGGTGTTTATATGTCAAACACATAACTTAAGTAATCGATCAGTTCAATCAATCAGTTCTTCAATCACGAATTCAATCAATCAGTTCCTTATTTAGTTGGAACAAATAATTACATCTAGAGATGAGTTATCTTCAGTTCTCATGTTCTAGTTTGTAACTGCCTCTTCCACGATAAATAAATACTTGGAGTGTCATCCTTCATGTTCCAAGAGATATTTTCAATCACGATTCCTTTGTTGTAGTTGATCTTTTTTGGTTGCGGATGGGTTGTTGTGGACAAGTCCTTTAGTTGTAGGTGAGTCCCTTTGGCTGTGGATGATTTGTTGCTGATGGGCCCTTTTCCGCATACAAGTTGTTGCTGTAGACACCAAATTTGTGTCTTACGACCCCTTGTGACCCGCATCTCATCTCGCAATCTAACCTCATCACCTAAACCTTACACAATGATTTATTAATTACCTTATAATTGATAAATCCACATCACCTTACCCGCCACCTCACTTTGCCACCTCATCATGACCTAGCCCTAACCCTAAAGTAACCTAATTAAAACCCATGACTTGGTCTAGACTCACATCCATAACTAATGCCTCCTTACTCGCACCCAAAGCC